>SJYX01011732.1:6667-52446 GCA_006410675.1 Oreotragus oreotragus
ACTGTTAGCGACCCCATGGACTGCAGCCCACCAGGCTACTCCGTCCATTGGATTTTCCAGGCAAGAGTACTGGGGTGGGGTACCATTGCCTTCCCCGTCCAAAGCTAATAAAGTGGATGAAAAAGAGTGAAGGATTTGAGAGATAATAGAAGAACTTGGGCTGTGAGGACTTTGCTATAAATAGATTTTTGTTTTTTGGAGGGTGGGCTATTTGAAAAGAAACTAAACTGCACATTTTTCAAAACTAGGTTACTAAGGTGGAAATCACAGATGAAAATCAATATGCTTTGCCAAAAATATAAACAAGAAAATTCATCAACTGGAAGAAGCATTGTTACAATGTGCGTGCTGCTTCCATCTGGAAGGAAAATGCCGGAAAGAAACTTCATATTCATGACTGACACATTTTCTTTGTACTGTCAGTCAGCTGGAACCAAGATACTCAGCTGGCTGGAAAGCCCATCTCTACTTCATGTTTCCTCTGATGACCTTATACATCAAATCAAGAACTGTGGGCTGAAACGACACTCTTCATCCTTGTTTATTTTTTTTCAGAGGATGGTACAGTGACCAAAATCTGCTGCAATGTAGCCTGTTGCCTTTCTTCACCTTTCAAGTTCTCTTCAGAAATCAACATCAAGAATCCAAAAATAGTTGTCCACTTAATAAGCCCCAAAAATAAGGGGGGGGAAAAACTTGGTCAAATATCTTCCTTGCAGACAAAGTAATTTGTCAAATAGAAGATTCATTTTTGTTTTCAGAGCACTGAAGTTATGTAAACATAGCTCAAATACATTTTTGAGGGGGAACTTAACCATAAGTATTTAGAAAATCTAAATGTTAGAAAGATCTTCATTGTTAAAATATGTCTACATTTTATAGATTGTAAATTTCTGGCATCAAATCGAACTTTTCATTACACAGTTTGCTAGAACTATAATCTGCATGGAGTATTTATCAGAAAATTTTGCATAAAGTAAACATAACTCATTTACCAAATTACAAGTTCGGGGCTATATGTTTTCACACTGAAGGAAGTGTCAAAAGTTTTACTGTTTAATCTGTCATCAGGGATTGGAACAAGCAAACTGGCACATAAAGAATGGCACTGAAGTGTCTGGTCTCCTCAGAAAAAGAATCACTGGCATCCTTCTGAGTGGAAGATGTCATAATTGCAAAATCAGTAGAAACACAAGTAGCCAGGTAAAGGCATACCTAAATCTTCCTTAAGAATCCTGCTTTTTCTTGGCGTGTCATTGTATCCAGTCAAAAAGAAGATATTTGGGTGATGATGAAAACCTAAAACGGAATGCATTATTACCTTTAAACAATATTTTAGGTGGGAGGCAATTCTTACAACCATAATACTATCCTTATTCCTTCTTCAGGGATTCCTTAAAACTAGCATACAAATCCCAGAGCACTGTAGTGGAAATAAATTCCGAGCACCCTGGCCTTCTGAGAACTGATTGCAGGTTTATATGCCGTTGCTTGCTCTATGGTATAGAGCCGACTGTCAAGATACCCGGATGGTGGAGTGTGGTTGTGCTGCTGTGGTCGGAGAGATTTAATTAGACATCAAATGTGCATTGTCTAATGACCGCTGTTTAAATTATCAAGAAACACACTGCAGTTCTCATGCCCACAGGCCGGAAGGATGCATGAGGTAAAAATTCCAGTAAATTCTCTTTTGACATAATGGGATTCAGGGACATACCGTGTTACCGCCGGCAGGCTCACAACTCACCAGCTCTCCTTCGCTGACGTCTGGGCTCTTTTGCATCTCACAGGTGATGGCGGCCTCTCCTCGGTCTCACAGCTACCATGTTTGCTGGCCATCACATGGAGCAATTTCGTACACTGGCTAATTTCACCCAGAATCATGGTCCCGGTTTACGGAAGGTTAGCTTCTGTGGCAAGCAACGAATACCCGGGGGTTTCCAGGGCAGCAGTGATAACTAATGCTGGAATGAGGCGGAGCACTTCCCCAATCAAAAATCAGCCCCCACTTCTACGGCCTGTCAGTCCTCACCATCCATGAAGAAGTGGTGATTAGAACCCTGCTGTGCGCAGCTGTACTTCTCAGTACAGCCTGTTGGAGGGGGTGGGTACCCAGAGGGCACCTCATTACCACGACTTTCAGGCTGCAAGGTAAAGAGTAATGTGAAATGAATCCTTTCAACTAAAGGTCAGGTGAGACACAAACTCACTTCTTTTGCAGATTAAGCAATGCATTTCATTTCCCTCTATCCCTCTCATGTACAAGGCATGGACCATGCATGATGGGAGAGAGGCAACTCTTGGCCCTGGCTGCACACTGGTGTGGTGCCAGGAGGGAAGGAAAACTTGCTGATTACAGAAGGATTGATGACGGAAGTGTTTTCCTGCCATAAACCACCCAGGCAGGTGTCTTTTAACTAAGATTAATAAACATATGTCATTGGTAAGTCTCTCATTACAAGACGCGTGATAATGGAGAAGCAAAATTTTCAAGTCAAATTGCCAGGCTGCCACAGAGCAAAATCTCTCCAGATAAACAAAGCCATGCCAGCTTGGATAGGAAAAACTGTCCTTCCTGCACCTGGAATATTTTATGCCCAAGGTAAATAGTCCCCTTTCTTTCTGGAAACAGTGAACTTGGACAAGAGGTCTCTCTTCCCAGGCCAAAACCTAGGTTATAAAATTTCCCCTCAACTGGCAGTCTGTGCTCATATGGACCAAAACAGCCTCCTGTCCTCTAAGTTAATGCCTGAATCCAAGTAAGGGACTATTTCAGAGACTGTCATCAAAATTGGAAATCAGGGGGCTGCAGAGATCAACAGTTTCACAGGGCAGCTACACAAAATGTGAAGATGATGGTGACAGATGTAGGAAGTGCTCCGTGGAACACCAGACAGGAACGCACATGGTCAATTCAGAATTTAGTTTCTCCCAAAATGTCAAAATGGGCCAGTGCTGTGAGCTCTCAGGGAGCCATCTGAGCCATAGCTTGTGTTTCAAATTCAGGGATCAAAGTGTATTTTCATTCTACAGCTCATATGTGTAAATCTATCAGTGAACACCAGTTTGCTGTGAAAATTTGGGCCAGCTCTCCTCACAGAGATAGTTAAGTGCTTAGGAAACAGAGTAGCTAATCCCCTTGTCCACAAAAGACAATTTTTACTGCTCCCATTTCCATGAACTTGTAGTGGAATGGCAATCTAGTTTTCACTTTAGACTTAGGGGCTTCCCAGGTGGCTCAGTGGTAAAGAATATACTTGCCAATGCAAGAGACATAGGAGATATGGGCTTCATCCCTGGGTTGGAAAGAGCCCTTGGAGGAGGAAATGGCAACCTTCCAATATTCTTGCCTGGGAAATCCCAGGGACAGAGGAGCCTGGCAGGGTTCAGTCCATGGAGTCACAGAGTCGGACATGACCGAGCTCACAGGCAGGCAATGTATATAATATATAATAGAACATGTTGGAATGGCACGTTCCAGGGAAAGTTAGATAACCATTTATCAGAATTTCATGACGGAATTTATTCATGAGATACCCAAAGTCACTCTGAATCAAGGTGGGGCACCAGAACCGCCATGGAGACAGCTAATGGGCTGTATTATACAAATCTCAATGCATGGGATGGAGGATTGTGTGCTTTATTATATCCTCAAGAAATCTTGACACGTTCCAGATTTGGTAGAAGATAAACTTACAGATTTAAGAAGTTCATAAATCCCAAACAAGACAAATTCAAAAAAGTCCATACCCAGATACATCATAATCAAACTGCTAAAAACTAAAGGCAAAACAGGTGAAAGTGTTGTACTATATACAAAGGAAGGATGAATCAAATGACCCAGTTTCTCATCAGACACCAAGGAAGCCAAAAGGTGGTGCATTTTTTTTTTAAATTTAACATTTAAAGCAAAGAACTACCAGTGCAGTTTTCTGTATCAAGCAAAATCATGCTTCAGGAATAAAGGTGAGGTAAAGACATTCTCAGAAAGAAAAATAAGAGAATCCAGCAGCAACAGATCTACTCTAAAGAACAAAAGTTCTTCAAGAAAAAGAGAGATGATATCAGTGGGAAACTTGCAACTTCAGGAATGAAGAATGCAAAACAGAAATGGCAGATATCTGATTAATATACTAGACTTTTTCTCATAATAGTCTTCAAATGTGAATGATGTTTGAAGGCAAAAATTATGCTATTGTCTGACTGGGACTTAAATATATAGAGATTACAACTAAAATGAAATGAATGATGAAGATGATAACATAGAAGGAGAAGGGCTAAAGGACTGTTATAGTTGTAAAAATTCCCTATTCCACTAGAAGTGATAAAATATTCATTATAACTAGGCTACAAAAATTGAAGCATGTATATTGTAATCTCCAGCCAAGGGCTAAGTGCTAATGCAAATAGAAATATTTTCAAATTCCATAGACAAACTAAATTGAAATTATAAAAAAATTCAAACAATCTAGAAGAAGGCAAGAGGATGGGAAATAGAAGAATGTAAAACCAAGGGAAAAAACAAACAATAAAAACAGCAGACCTAAATCCGAGCATATCACTAACTACATCAAATGTAAATGGTCCACACAGCAATTAAAAGTAGAAGATTATCAGAACAGCCAAAAACAAAAGGCTCAATTATATTCTGTCTAAAATGATCTACTTTAAATATTACCAGGGATAAAAAAGGAATTACAAAATGACCCCCGGGTCAATTCATTAAGAATATATAACAATCTTAAATGTATATGCACTGAACAATAGAACTTCAAAAATCATGAAGTAAAAACTGATGGAACTAAAAGGAAAAGTGGACAAGCCACAATTAACCTCTTTTGAGTAAAACCACAACATCATCAATCCATGGATCTAAGTGACATTTAACGAACACTCCAAAAATAGCAGCAAAACCATATGTGAAAACTACAAAAGGCCGATGAAAGGAAACCAAGAACTAATAACTGACCTGATATACCATGTTCATAGATTAGATGACTCAACGTAGCTAAGATACGAGTCCTCCTCAAATTGGTCTCTGCATTTAATATAATTTCAACCAAGATTCCAAGAGGTTGTCTTATAGATGTAGGCAAGCAGATTCTAATGGAAAGGCAAAATAGTATAACCAAAAAAATTTGGAAAAAGTTAATGCTGGAGGAATGACACTACTTGATTTTAAGACTTACATTGTGACCCCATGGACTGCAGCCTACCAGGCTCCTCCGTCCATGGGATTTTCTAGGCAAGAGTACTGGAGCGGGGTGCCATCACCTNCTAATGGAAAGGCAAAATAGTATAACCAAAAAAATTTGGAAAAAATTAATGCTGGAGGAATCACACTACTTGATTTTAAGACTTACATTGTGACCCCATGGACTGCAGCCTACCAGGCTCCTCCGTCCATGGGATTTTCTAGGCAAGAGTACTGGAGCGGGGTGCCATCACCTTCTCCAATAAAGCTATATTCAGAGAAGGAAATGGCAACCCACTCCAGTATTTTTGCCTGGAGAATCCCAGGGTCAGAGGAGCCTGGTGGGCTACTGTCCATGGGGTCACAAAGTGTCAGACACAACTGAGCGACTAACACTTTCACTTTCAAGTACACTAAACTGATGTTTGACAAAGCTGCAAAAGCATTTCAAAGGAGGAAGAATGTTTTCAACAAATGATGGCAGAGCAATTGGATATCCATAGGCATAAAAAGAATCTTGACCTCAACCTGACAAAAATTAAAAATGGGTCATCAACTTAAATATAAATGTAAAGATAAAAGTCTTATAGGAGAAAACATAGAAACTTTCCTGGTGTTGGGTTAGGCAAACAGTTCTCAGATAAAACACCAGAAGCATAATCCACAAAAGAAAATTGGATAAATCGGACATCATCAAAATTGAAAAATGTTGACAGTGCTAACAATACTGCCAAGAGAAAGAACAGACAAGCCACAAGCTGGGAGAAACTATTTGCAAATTACATGTCATAGAAGACTTGATTACAAAATATACAAAGAACTCTTACAATATAATAATAAGACAACTCATTTTTAAAAATAGGCAAAAATATCTGAACAGACATCTCAGTGAAGAAGATATACAGATGAAAACAAACATATGAAAAGATTCTCAACATTATTACTCATTGAGGAAATGCAAATTAAAATCAAATGTGATACCACTACATATAGTAGAATGGCTAAAACAAATTAGCATAAGTGAATATGTATTTCCATGAATAAACAACAAATCCAAGAGCTGGTAAAAATGGGGAACAACTAGTGATTCTCATACACTGTTGTGGAGAATGCAAACTGGTACAGTCACTCTGGGATACACCTTGGCAGTTTCTAAACATGCATTTTTCACTCTTGTGATAAGAATGATCTGACCCAGCCATCCTACTGCTGGGTATTTATGCCAGCGAAACGAAAATTTATCTTCACGAAGAAAACCGTGCTCAATGTCTATAGCTGCTCAATCTGTAATTGCCAAAAAAGAAAAAAAAATTGGAAACAACCCAATGCCATCAACAGGTGAAGAGATAAACTGTGTTATAGTCAAACAATGGCTTAGTCCTCATTAACAACACAGGACAATCAGTACATACAACAAACTGGCTGGCTCGCCGTGAAGTTATGCTAATGAATAAAAAGTCCATCTCAAAAGATTACATATTGTGTGATTCCATTTATGACACTCTGAAAAGACAAAATCCCAGTGATGGAGAATAGATGAGTGGTCGAAGTAGGGGAGGATTTAAAAACAAAACTGAGCACCATGAGGACATTTTAGTTCTGTGCCCTAGTTGTAGAGATCAACAAAAATCTGCACATAAGCTAAAACTCATTGCACATCCGAAAAAAGTTAATTTTACTGTATATAAATTAAAAAATTCTCTTTTGATCATATGTTAAATGTTCCTGTTTATAATGTTCTCATGCAAAAGTGTGCATTCTACTGTGTTTTGCCTCTGTGGGTAACTCTCTCTCTATGTACCCACCAATAGGAGATCCTTATAGTCTGTTGGAAGAAGCACATGCTTCGGAGGCAAATCTGAATTTAAATTCTTGCCTTCCAATTTTATCCATATATATTGAGCACCTACTATATGCCTGGTATGTATCAGTTTCTTGGAATTGAAGGATACAGAAAACAGAGGTTTAGACAGCAATGAATTTACAGTCTTGTTAGAGAAATGAACAGTAAACAGACAAATACTAGAATGGGTAACTACAGATGATTATAGGCTGTGGTGAGTGCTATCCAGAAAATAAACAGGGTGAGGAGCTAAAGCAGGATGAAGAGGGGCAGAGGGGACACTTGAGATCTGCAGGATGACAATGAACCGCTCATGCCAAGGACCAGGAGAAGAGGCATGGCTGTTACAGGGAAAAGCAAGAATAAGGGGGCAGAGGTAAGACAGGGCGGGTGCATTCTGGGAAGAACAAAGATGCTGATGAGCTTGGAGTGTTGTGATGGGCAAAAAGGAAGAGATGAAGCAGTCACATCACAGAGGCTGGTAAGCCATGGCATACGGTCTGGTTGCTTTTAAGGGCAATGGGAAGCCACTGGTTTTTCTTGTGTTCTGTTTTTAATTTATGCTTTAAACCAAGGGAGTTACTATGATCTTGTCTATACTACAATGTGACCTTTGGAAAATTCTTTTAATGTTGCATCTCAGTCTCCACAGATGCTAAGTGGGAATAATCACACACTGAGCAAAATGTCTGTGAGAATTACATATACTGGTGTCTAGAACTGTGCACGGTATATCAGGTACCTAATAAAGTTTGAGTTTATCTTCTTCTATTGTGTCTGTGTCCTTTTACTGCTTTTATGTTTGTGTGTGAACCTCTCCGTTATGTCTCTTTTTCTCTGCCATCCCATCTTTTACGTAATCTTTCTGACTTCCAGCACAAGCATAGGCACAGCCTCTGGTTTCTGCTGTCGCTGCACACTTGTGAGAGGGGACTGGGAGACAGGCAGCTCTGATTCTATTTGGTTGCACTGTATGAAACAGCTATTCGGTAGATCACAACTGATTAAATTAGGGTGAGCCAGTTTTACATGATTCAGCTTCATAGCATGCTTAAACGGGACCATCACTGTTCTGAATTGTTTCTTCATCTACTAGAAATTAGGCGGGTTTTGAGACCCATGGCTGTCCTAAATTCTGCAATTCTATTCAGACCCATTTTCATCAAAGAAACACCTTTTCTCAACTAGTATAAGTGAGTATCCTTCTCTCTGTCTCACTGCCTGGTGACCAATAGCTTGCTGGATTCTCTTTACTGAGTCATGACATTAATATACAAACAGCTTTCCCAAGCACTGCCTTCTACTTTAGAAGCGTTCAATTCTTGCTATCTTTTTACCAGGCAAACTTCACAGCTTCATTGCATGAAACGTCGTTTCCATCACTTCCTTGAGGATGACCCTGATAAAAGGCACAGTGAAATTAGAAAATCAAGTCTAACAAATATAGTCAGTTAATAAAGTTCTAGTTTGCATGTTCAATTTGAGGCACCCAATTTATAATTCCTTGAGGAAGAAATGTAACATCTGTAAAATACATTTTGCACAATGCTTTTTTAAGCTAATTTTTGTTTGAAATAGAAATCCATTCTCCACTGCTTTTTAAGCAAAGCCAAGTCATTTTATCTGTCTTCAGGCAAGAATGACATTATGACTCCTTACCTGAATAGGGTCCTACAACATTATGTGTGTGCATCATATTAGATTTCAGCATATGTCGTTTTATCCAGCTCTCTGCCTTTCCCTTGACAAAAGTAAATAGATAAAAACTTTAAAGTTACAAACCCTACAAGCTCATATCCTAAAGATCCGATTGCCACTCCTTCCCTCTTCTCCTCTTCTTTGTTGTATCTGCTAACTCCCCTGTTTTTTTCATTCCCACTGGTAATCTTTCCCCAGATCCTCACGAGGAGATAAAGCAGATATTGATACAAATAAACATGCAACTTATTTATTTGTATCAAATCCCCTTTCTTCTCAGCAGGAAGTGAATTTCAGCCTCAGTCTCTAGTCTCCCAATAGTGATGAATCAAAAGGCTACAGCCGGAAGAACTTGAAAATATCAAGATGAAGAGAAGCTCTCAGGGTCTGGTTGTCCTCCACTCGCTCCTTCTACTGAGTCTTTCTTCGGGGTGTTGCCATGAAGCTCATTGGTAAATGTGAGGAAGCAGCATGGTGGGAGCTTCTGAAGATCAATGATGCAGCAAATATGATGGTTTTAAGGCATCCTCTTCTCAACCCAATCAATAACAACTTTGATGCAATCTCTTGATGCAGAGTTCTTACATTGCTGCCAGGCTTCTTCTGATTACATGTTATGCTCCTCTTCAAGAGTTCCTACTGCAGAAAACTGTACTGCTCATCTCCCAGTAAAAGGGATTGGTTTATATTGTCTCAAATTGTCTGGCAAAACTTCTTTGGTTTCATCCTGACCATATGATGAAGTACTGATGCCTAAGACCCTGGAAGATGATCTTCCTTTCACAAGAAAGAAGAAATACCTTTACTTTTCTAATAGCCCATAATTATGTGGTGGTAGTGGAATTCACATTTTATTAGTAGAAAATATAAACTATTTCGAATTTCAAACTCAGAGACAGAAAAGGAGATAGGCGAGCGGGGAGGTGTTGGTGGGGGGAAATACCAGATTTTGCTACAGACTGTGGGATGCTAAAACGTTGAATAAAAAATAAATTCAGCCAGCCTTCTTGATGTTTAGTTGGTAGGGTGTTAATGGGACAAGAAGTAAAGAAGGCAGAGTCATGACCCACAATGGCTACAAATCAGCCAAGCTCAAAGACCAGCTAAAGCTGCTGATGCCTAAGTAATGGTCCACACACAGCCTTTGTGCACTGAGTTTGAATAAAAAATAAATTCAGCCAGCCTTCTTGATGTTTAGTTGGTAGGGTGTTAATGGGACAAGAAGTAAAGAAGGCAGAGTCATGACCCACAATGGCTACAAATCAGCCAAGCTCAAAGACCAGCTAAAGCTGCTGATGCCTAAGTAATGGTCCACACACAGCCTTTGTGCACTGAGTGTAAGGGCTCATTCAGTGCCATGCCATATATGTTTTTATATTTGGGGGGTTGTGTCTGTTGAGTTCTGCCCCCAAGGCCACAGGTGCGAGCCTTGTACCAAGGCTACAGAAGTGGAGGCCAGAACCAAGATTACCTCTGAGGTGGACTGAACTCCTTTGTAGCTGTTGCCAAAAGCCCCATAATCATCACTAACAAACTTCCTGACTCCAAATTAGGCAAAGATGTCCATTCCAGTAATCAGCCTATAGTGCCCTCACCAATAACCCAACTCCAATGTTCTGGCAGGAATTTTGTCATGAGGCTATACAAATCGGCTAATAACTCATGAAAACTGTTGGCTCTTCCTGGCCTGCCAGGCATTATCAGCCTGCTATGCTCATAACACCCACTTTATCTCTGCTCTTTGCTCTTAATAAACTCACTTCTTTTTACAGTACTCTATATCTGGAAATTCTTTTCCAACCTGCTCTCAGATTGCCTCGACAACATCCATGTTCCTCAGCTAAGACTCTTAATTCCTAAGACTCTGTTCCTCTAATAAATAATATGCTCTATTTTGCCTTCCTTTGATCACATAGTTTGAAATAATGTACTCAAGTTATGAATTATTTCAGGTATGAATTATTTTGAATTTGGCCTTTGTTTGTTCTTATAGACCAGAATTCCTGGCCTCCTAGAGTTCATCTTTCCTCCATTTGTGCTTGCCCATTTCTTCTATCCCTTCCTAACAGGGACCCAGATATTCCAGCTTTAGTTATTTGGAAGGCTTTTCCTCTCTCTCTACTTAGAGTGACTGATTTTAAGCTAATATCAGACAAGTCTGTTTAAAGAAGCCTCCCAAATTTCAAAACTCCCTTGTATGTTCACCATTTTAGAGCTGGCAGATGGCCACATAGCACTTCACTGCCACAAGGCTACGTGCAAGAAATGACTTTAAAGCTGAACAGGAACAAAGAAAATTTATTTTATTTGGCAATGATCTGATGTGTTCATGACAACCACTCTGGAGATTATGGAGAAAACTGGCAATTTTTAATTCTGGGATAATTTTACTGCCTTCAGTTTCCTAAATAATTCAATAGCCTTCTTGGCTTGACCATTAACATATATAACCTGTGGAAATTGGGGGCAGCAGCAGAGTTGGATGGATAAATTGATTATATTCTCTGAAGAAAAGCCTCAGACTCTGGGAGAAAAGAGAGAGTAGCTGAGACAAGTGTGAAATTTCATAATCAATATGGATGCTAATACATCATAAAATACGCCTTATCATTTCTATGTATGTTCCTAACAGATTTCCAAGTTATCTACAACCATTGCTGTTTCACATGAAAAGTTTATATTAAGGCTAAGGGGCTACTAGACATGAGATAATTATTTGGGAACATTTATGAAAATAAGATTACTTTTTCAGGGTTTTAGCCTGTGATTTTTCCTTCAAGGTTTGACAACTAACTAATAATAATGCCAATAAACACCAACAATAACACATTTGTCATTTCACCATAATAGCTAAGTAGAAGCAATTTTAGCCAAACATGATCATCCCTTGCAAACAAGATTTGGATTCACAAGAAATGAAAAAAGGGCTTATGTTTTCCCTAATAATGGAAAAGAGATTATTCTTGAGGCCCAAAGACAGAATAAGTTGTTTTGAATTGGGCTTCATCTCATTATTGATATATTTTCATTTGCTGAACTGCAGAAGAGTTATGATCTGCCCTGGTTTCCTGTTGAGAGTTTTATCTTTCCATTTTTATAGTACATGCTTTTTCAAAAGAGTAAACTTCCAGAGCAATTTATTTAAGAAGATACAGCTACTGAATATCAAGATCACTAAGAAACTGCCATGAATATACTATGGCTTTTCCTGAGAATAAAGCTTTGTCCTTGGCTCTCCCCACCTCTGATAGCATTTTGAAAAAAAAAAAAAGGCTTCAGGAGGCTATGTAGAGTTGGGCAGATTGTTCACTGAACAAGGGCATCTAGCCAAGGGGTAAGTGGACTGAAATTTGGCCCACACTCTCCTTGTTCAGCCATGTGTCTTGGCACTGGGGCTGCCTCCACCTGAAGGAAGGAGGGCCTTTTACTAATTTTCACAGAGGCATTTACATGCTAGTAGAGGTCCTTATTTAGCTTGGGAGCTGACACTGAATATGAAAACTCAAAATGTTAAGATTAATTTTGCTTCATAAAGGCCAGAAGGAAGAGACTGTCTCCATAAGCAAGATTCAGGAATTGAAGATAGGGAAGGAAGAATTCCTCAGAGTCAGAAAGACAGTTTTATGCCTCTGGATAAGTCAAAATTAGCTCCTTCTAGCTCAGTTTCATTATCCGTCAATTAGGTGTAATAATGTATATGTAGTCAGGTGAGGGCTTCCCAGGTGGCTGAGCGGTAAAGAACCTGCCCACCAAGGCAGGACGCTCAAGTTTGCCCTCTGGGTTGGGAAGATCCCCTGAAGAAGGAAATGGCAACTCACTCCAGTATTCTTGCCTGGAAATCCCCATGGACAGAAGAGCCTGGAGGGCTACAGTCCATGGGGTTGCAAAGGGTTGGACACAACTGGGTCACGAACCAACTACAATAATGAGGTAGAGTGTACCATATAGCTTGAACTGGTCCTGCACATGGTGTTTCTGGATATACAAACCATTTTCACGCCATGTTCAGTCCTGTCTGACTCTTTGCAACCCTATAGACTGAAGCCCACTAGGTATGCGTCAGGGAAGATGCTTAATAAATACTGTTTTATTTCCTCATATCTGTGCCCTGAGGACAAGAAATAGTTAACGTTAGTATATCTCCCTATATGATGTTTATTATGAACATATTTATAATACAATATTCTGAGTATTCGATGACCGCGGCCCAGTGACCACGTGGCTTTCTGTTTTCACGTCCATTTGCTTATGTTATGTCCAACATAGCACTGCTCTTTTTGCTTCTCTTTAACTGGAAGTGCTTAACAGCATAGAGGGGTGCTGGAGTTGACCATCCGTGTTCCTGTTGAAATTAGGTATATCGCAAATTTTTTGGCTTCCTTGGTGGCTCAGATGGTAAAGAATCTGCCTGTCATGTAGGAGACATGGTTTGATTCCTGGGTCAGGAATATTCCCCAGAGGAGGACATGGCAACTCACTCCAGTGTTCTTGCCTGGAGAACTCCATGAACAGAGGAGCCCAGTGGGCTACAGTCCATGGGGTCGCAAAGAGTCAGACATGACTGAGCAACTAACACTTTACCTCTGGAAGGTGAATCTCCAAATTGGGGACTGGGAGGAGGCCAGCAGCACCGGGTAGTCTCAGTAGCCCCAATTCTGACAGTCCTGCTGAGTTTCACTTCCCCTTTGTGTCTCCCCCACCTTGGATACTATGAGCTGCACCAACATCTTGGTTGCCAGGTATGTGCTGCTGCTGCTGCTGCTAAGTCACTTCAGTCGTGTCCGACTCTGTGTGACCCCATAGGCGGCAGCCCACCAGGCTCCCCCATCCCTGGGATTCTCCAGGCAAGAACACTGGAGTGGGTTGCCATTTCCTTCTCCAGTGCATGAAAGAGAAAAGTGAAAGTGAAGTCGCTCAGTCTGTCTGACTGTTAGCGACCCCATGGACTGCAGCCCACCAGGCTCCTCCGTCCATTGGATTTTCCAGGCAAGAGTACTGGGGTGGGGTGCCATTGCCTTCCCCGGCCAGGTATGTGCTACTGTCCAAATAAAATGATGGCCTATGCACGAAGCCAAATATCTTCCCTTGTTATTCCTTGGCAAAGCTGGAACACAATGGAATTAAAAAAAAAAAAAGGCTTCATGAAATATGAAGTGAAGTGAAGTGAAGTCACTCAGTCGTGTCCGACTCTTGGCGACCCCATGGACTATAGCCTACCAGGCTCTTCAATCCACGGAATTCTCCAGGCAGGAATACCGGAGAGAATTGCCATTTCCTTCTCCAGGGGATCTTCCCGACCCAAGGATCGAACCTGGGTCTCCCACGTTACAGGCAGATGCTTTACCATCTGAGCCACCAAGGAAACCCCTATGAAATATGAAAGGAAAACCGAAATACAACAAAGAAAGAATAAGAAGCGCAAACTCAGTCATGAGGTCATGATTCTATCACACACATAGAATTGTAATATTTCAAAGCTAGTATTTCACTGTCACTATCCACTGCTCATCGCTGTTAGAATTAGAAGTGATGGGAAGATGGTCTCCTTGAAAAACACTGTATATATTTAGTACTTCCTGGTAGTCTTTCCTCAAGTTGATGCCTAATCTGTTGAGGGTTTTTTTTTTTTTTTTTTNCTATCCACTGCTCATCGCTGTTAGAATTAGAAGTGATGGGAAGATGGTCTCCTTGAAAAACACTGTATATATTTAGTACTTCCTGGTAGTCTTGCCTCAAGTTGATGCCTAATCTGTTGAGGGTTTTGTTTTTTTTTTTTTTTTTTCCATCAGGATGTGATTATGAATATCAAAATCAGCCATGCCAAGATCTTCTCTAACTGTCTGGGAGAGAATGGAAGCCCTGCTGTGTAACAGGAAAAAAGCTGCCAAAATCTTGGAAGGCTTGGCAGCTTGGTAGAGGAAACAATGAACATTTGTTTACTGCAACTTTCCTGAAATGTACATATGTTCTCTCAACTCGGGACTGGAATGATTAGGCTTCTCCTCCCTTAACCCCTCAGCCATTTGTGACCTGCTTATATTGTAGTTCTATGAATATCGTGCAATTACTTCATTAGAATGCTTCCTGAATTCTTTCGAAAGATGACTCCTTTCGGTATATCATCAGTTTTGCTTATCCAACAAGAGTCATTCTGCCGATGGATTAACCATCTATGATAGCACCACCCTCCTTTCAGAGACAATAGCTGATGAGACATGTGTAACCTCATCAAGACTACTTTCGATAGGGCATCCTAAACACCCCAAAGCCCAACACCCCCAAAGCCCAACACCCCAAAAGGATGACCACAGATCTTAGATCCCAATTCAAACTTGATAAACGTGAGTAATGTTTTTAACTCTTTTGTTGACGTCTGATAATTACTACCCAATAATTAATCAATCCATAATTTAATACCAATCTATTGAATACTCATTGTGCCATAAAATCTACTATTTTTCCCCTAACATCTCCTTCTATTTTATCATCCTCCCTCAAGAAAATCAAGTACTTTTTGTTTTGCATCATAGTTTTCAATATATTGCAGTAAGCAAATTTTTGCCTTACAAAACCACTATTTGTGTGATATGTACAATATTCAATTAAGAATAACTTGGTTCTATAAGGCAGGCATGTAAGTTAAACATGAAGGTGTTAGGCCTCACTTATATTCGCCTAAGTTTCCAGTCATTTAAAGGGTGAGAACATATCAGCATTAAAATTACACTCAAGAGAAACTATTGAAGAATTGCTAAATGGCAAAAACCACAAACAGGATCCATTTTCAATTCACTTCATCCACGGGAACTCCAGTCTGGCATCTACAAATAACTTAACTGCATTGGGCAGGGAAGCCAATATTTAGCGCCAATAGCTGTGTGCACACAAAGTTCTGGACAATTTATTATTCTGTACAGTAAACGGCCGGCCCATAATTCACAGGCTGAGAGTTAATGAGAATATCTGTCCCTAATACCCATAAGAAAGATAAGGGCTGGTATAATGCGGTTTATCCAGGACTTCTGAGCCTTTCAAGGGCAAGAATGAAAGCCTCTGACAGCAAAATGCAACAAGAAATATTGTACTGACCTACAGGCTTCCTGTTCTCCCATCAAAACAATCCTTGTGTACATGCATTAAGGAGCCATTCATTCTGAATAACTGTTCCCAAATAACTAGATCCTTTTTAATTGCTGGTATAATTAGCTTAATGATATAATTGTGTGGCTCCCAAAAGAAAGGGGTAGAGAAGTGATAGTAATATATTTCTTCCTCATAACTCAGCTGACAACTAGAATATAGATATATTATATTTTAAAAACTATATGTAAGTACATATATTCCATATATATTCTAGTCTAATATATATTTTATTCAAGACTGTATCTATCTATTTATCTATCTATATGGGGATAGCAGTGAGAAACAAATTAAACAGGGAGAAAGTTCCGTGGATGACTAATTGTTTATCAGTCTAAGTGTTTTTATTACAAACCTTTAGAAAGTAAATATATGCCTGGGTTTCATCAGAGTGGTAATAAATATTAATAATGACCAACTGACAAGAGGTTTTAAATGGCCCTTCTAAAGCAATGTGTCAGCAATGCTGTGTTCTGATGAAACACAGAATGAATGTCTGCGTTAATGGCTTCTCTGTTCGAGGTTTTAAAGTCAGGGATGTGCTCAACGGTCTGTCCTAATGTCCCTCTAACTCTCTCTGCTATTTCCTCGAAGGTAGTTGAAATGTCTTGTAAAGAAGATGTGTTACCAGTCTATCCTGAAATGAACCTCCCAAATCCTCTGCCTTAAATAAAAGCAGATTGTGTGTGTTGCCTTTGGTAGCTAACAGTAAAAGGTTCTCAGTGTGGGCCCTTTGGCCTGGGGCAGTGCTCCCCCAAATGGTTCATGGGCCAGCATGAACGTCAGAATTTGTTCAAGCTGAAAATTCTCAGGCCCCTCCCATGGCCAACCTACTACATTTCTGAAGCAGAGCCCAGGAATCTGTATTTACAAGCTCTGCAGGTGATGCATTTGCTCACTAGAGTTTCTGAAGTATCGATCTAGAATTTTCCTGCACTGTGAATAAAGAGGGTATAAACAAGCAGAGATCAGCAACTAAATAATGTGCTTGCTGGCATTTTAGATTTTGTATAAATGACCCATTGGATCAATGGCATTGCTTGTACACTGACTGAAGAGTTTGGATATTGCTTTTTATGAAAGGCGTGTTTATGGGATGCCAAAAAGTGGTATTGAGAATCTTTTTTCCCCACCTTCATGGTGCATGGCAGGAAAGAATCTTTTTCTCAGTTGAATCCTACTTCAGTCAGAGTACAAGAAATAGAGTTTGAGTATTCATGTTAAAATTCTAGCCTCTCAAACAAATGTGTCGGAGGAGAAATGAAGGAAAAGCTAGAGAAGGACGCAAAACGGACATAGCCGGAGTTTGTGATCATTTTCTCAGAAAGGCTTATGTGTATGCACTTAAATGTTGTGCCTGCAGCTGGTCCGCCCCAAATCACTGTTGTCAATTACTTTCCTACATGGTCAACTAGCTGAAGGAGTAATGCTAAGCAGCTCCCTCTGGCATAGACAGTGTTCAGATCCTTTTCCCTTTAATCTGCTGCCTCAAAAGCAGTTAAGAGTGGTGCCTATAAGCTGAGCCAGTGTGACCTACCTTCCAAGCATAAGCAAGGCAAACAAAGAGAGGAGGAAGTTGCCACTAGTGATTGGAAAAATAATGAAAGCATTCTTCTTCCTCGGAAAGAGAGTCACTGAGACTCTACTGGGTCTGCCTGAATGAGAAGTGAAAAAAGAAAAGAAGGCATAAGAAGACCTCAAGGATGTTTTCCTTTCCACTCTCTAGGTTCATTCCTTTTCTTTTGTTAATTAATTGTTATTGGAGTATAGTTGCTCTACAATGTTGTGCTAGTTTCCACTGTACAGCAAAGTGGATCAGCTATACGCATGCATATATCCACTCATTTGGATTTCCTTCCCATTTAGGTCTTCACAGAGCACCGAGGAGAGATCCCAGAGCTATACAGTAGGTTCTCATTAGTTATCTGTTTTGTACGTAGTATCAATAGTGTACATATGTGATTCTCCCAACCCCCAATTCATCAAAGCGCCCTCTCATCCCGCTCCTTGGTGTCTATACATTGTTCTCTATGTCTGTGTCTCTATTTTCCTTTTGCAGATAAGATTCTTCTTAGCTAGAATGAGAAAGCAAAGCTACTATGGCTTCCAATGAGAGCGGAAGATTTGGAAGTTAACCTGATTTTAATATTAGCTCCTTCCAGGGAAACAAAGCCTACCAGATCCTCAGCCAAGCCAGGGTGATGAGTACCTCATTCAATAAAGTTGTGTTGATGCTTCATTATTTTTCACTTTTAATCCAGGGCATACCCAATTTTTTTAACACTTAATAATTAATTTCTAGGCTGATTGAGATTTGGGCAATATGTGAATCTCACTGGCTTCATGCCCTGGCCTGCATTCCTCAATTCCCAGACTAATTTCTTCATCCTGATCTATTTCACATGGTTTCAGGCACAATTTATCACCAAATACCATCCAGACCTCCTAAGAGCAGAAATTTCGTCAAAATCCTACCTGCCATGACATGCATACACCCAGCGTTATTTCAGGGCTTCAATTCAAGAGTTTCTTAAACAAACAAAAGCAGTGTACAAGATATATAACAGACCACATAGAGAGGCAACATGCTCACAGTTTTTGTACCAACACCTCCATTTCCTCACAAAGTTATAATTTCTCAGTATCACAACAGATTGAGACCTAGCTGACCTTCATCTTCCCAAACCTTAGGGTGGGGTGCAAGTGTGCTAGTGCGCACTTATATGCACACGTGTCAGTGTGTACATATATGCATGTGTGTTAGCGTGTACAAATGCACATGTATGTGTGTGTTCGTCATAGTGCATCACATATAGGAGATATTTGGTAAATGTTGTTGAACACATCGGAGAAGGCAATGGCACCCCACTCCAGTACTCTTGCCTGGAAAATCCCATAGACGGAGGAGCCTGATGGGCTGCAGTCCATGGGGTCGCGAAGAGTCAGGCACGACTGAGCGACTTCACTTTCACGCATTGGAGAAGGAAATGGCAACCCACTCCAGTGTTCTTGCCTGGAGAATCCCAGGGAAGGGGGAGCCTGGTGGGCTGCCGTCTATGGGTTGCACAGGGTTGGACACAACTGAAGTGACATAGCAGTTAGCAGTTGAACAAATAACTGAAAATAATTATTAAATACTTGCCATACAACTAGCACTGTACTGTAGCTACAAAACAAAAAGGCCACAGAGAGGATTTTTATGTGCATTTGAGGATTCCAGGCATGATGGATTCACTAGTCTCATAATTAATGGTTATTTATTAACTATAATGTGGGAAAGAATGTATTCAGAGNTCAATGGCATTGCTTGTACACTGACTGAAGAGTTTGGATATTGCTTTTTATGAAAGGCGTGTTTATGGGATGCCAAAAAGTGGTATTGAGAATCTTTTTTCCCCACCTTCATGGTGCATGGCAGGAAAGAATCTTTTTCTCAGTTGAATCCTACTTCAGTCAGAGTACAAGAAATAGAGTTTGAGTATTCATGTTAAAATTCTAGCCTCTCAAACAAATGTGTCGGAGGAGAAATGAAGGAAAAGCTAGAGAAGGACGCAAAACGGACATAGCCGGAGTTTGTGATCATTTTCTCAGAAAGGCTTATGTGTATGCACTTAAATGTTGTGCCTGCAGCTGGTCCGCCCCAAATCACTGTTGTCAATTACTTTCCTACATGGTCAACTAGCTGAAGGAGTAATGCTAAGCAGCTCCCTCTGGCATAGACAGTGTTCAGATCCTTTTCCCTTTAATCTGCTGCCTCAAAAGCAGTTAAGAGTGGTGCCTATAAGCTGAGCCAGTGTGACCTACCTTCCAAGCATAAGCAAGGCAAACAAAGAGAGGAGGAAGTTGCCACTAGTGATTGGAAAAATAATGAAAGCATTCTTCTTCCTCGGAAAGAGAGTCACTGAGACTCTACTGGGTCTGCCTGAATGAGAAGTGAAAAAAGAAAAGAAGGCATAAGAAGACCTCAAGGATGTTTTCCTTTCCACTCTCTAGGTTCATTCCTTTTCTTTTGTTAATTAATTGTTATTGGAGTATAGTTGCTCTACAATGTTGTGCTAGTTTCCGCTGTACAGCAAAGTGGATCAGCTATACGCATGCATATATCCACTCATTTGGATTTCCTTCCCATTTAGGTCTTCACAGAGCACCGAGGAGAGATCCCAGAGCTATACAGTAGGTTCTCATTAGTTATCTGTTTTGTACGTAGTATCAATAGTGTACATATGTGATTCTCCCAACCCCCAATTCATCCAAGCGCCCTCTCATCCCGCTCCTTGGTGTCTATACATTGTTCTCTATGTCTGTGTCTCTATTTTCCTTTTGCAGATAAGATTCTTCTTAGCTAGAATGAGAAAGCAAAGCTACTATGGCTTCCAATGAGAGGGGAAGATTTGGAAGTTAACCTGATTTTAATATTAGCTCCTTCCAGGGAAACAAAGCCTACCAGATCCTCAGCCAAGCCAGGGTGATGAGTACCTCATTCAATAAAGTTGTGTTGATGCTTCATTATTTTTCACTTTTAATCCAGGGCATACCCAATTTTTTGAACACTTAATAATTAATTTCTAGGCTGATTGAGATTTGGGCAATATGTGAATCTCACTGGCTTCATGCCCTGGCCTGCATTCCTCAATTCCCAGACTAATTTCTTCATCCTGATCTATTTCACATGGTTTCAGGCACAATTTATCACCAAATACCATCCAGACCTCCTAAGAGCAGAAATTTCGTCAAAATCCTACCTGCCATGACATGCATACACCCAGCGTTATTTCAGGGCTTCAATTCAAGAGTTTCTTAACCAAACAAAAGCAGTGTACAAGATATATAACAGGCCACACAGAGAGGCAACATGCTCACAGTTTTTGTACCAACACCTCCATTTCCTCACAAAGTTATAATTTCTCAGTATCACAACAGATTGAGACCTAGCTGACCTTCATCTTCCCAAACCTTAGGGTGGGGTGCAAGTGTGCTAGTGCGCACTTATATGCACACGTGTCAGTGTGTACATATATGCATGTGTGTTAGCGTGTACAAATGCACATGTATGTGTGTGTTCGTCATAGTGCATCACATATAGGAGATATTTGGTAAATGTTGTTGAACACATCGGAGAAGGCAATGGCACCCCACTCCAGTACTCTTGCCTGGAAAATCCCATAGACGGAGGAGCCTGATGGGCTGCAGTCCATGGGGTCGCGAAGAGTCAGGCACGACTGAGCGACTTCACTTTCACGCATTGGAGAAGGAAATGGCAACCCACTCCAGTGTTCTTGCCTGGAGAATCCCAGGGAAGGGGGAGCCTGGTGGGCTGCCGTCTATGGGTTGCACAGGGTTGGACACAACTGAAGTGACATAGCAGTTAGCAGTTGAACAAATAACTGAAAATAATTATTAAATACTTGCCATACAACTAGCACTGTACTGTAGCTACAAAACAAAAAGGCCACAGAGAGGATTTTTATGTGCATTTGAGGATTCCAGGCATGATGGATTCACTAGTCTCATAATTAATGGTTATTTATTAACTATAATGTGGGAAAGAATGTATTCAGAGAGTTCAATGAATATGCTGCTAAAAATAGCAGGCAATACTTGCACTCTGCACAGAAATACACTAAAATAAAAAATACACTAAATAAATAAAATAAAAAATTACACTAAAGTCCCCTTCTCCAGGGTATCTTCCCAACACAGGGATAGAACCTGGGTTTCCTACATTGCAGGCTGATTCTTTACCGTCTGAGACACCAGGGAAGTTCCCAATAAAAATGCAATAAAGTTACAAAAGCTTGAGACACTCAGAGACTGGCTCAATTCAAAAGTAAGAGATCCCTTATACAACATTGTATCTAGAATGGACAATATGGCATTGTACATTTAATTTGCTAAGAGAGTAGATCTCATGTTAAGTGTCCTTACCATAATAAACAAATATATATATAAATAAGTATATGCTATTCATAACAATACTTTTTTAAAGGCAAGCTATCTCTGGAGTGAATCTCAAGAACATTAAGATCTAATAGAACAAAGCTAGTATGTAGTTTCTTGCATGAACCAGAAGAAATCTCAGATAATCTTGTCGAAGGGCAAATATCTTAGCCAGGGATGGCCTTATAGCTATATATCATATTTTGGTGACAAAGCTGGTGGTGGGGGGTGGTATTTTCATCAGAAAATGAAAAGAGTGATGCTGATGCAAGGTTACCTCCGATATATTTCTCCGTGACACCCCATAGAGAAAGCTGCAATATTTCTGCTGGCTTGCATGTGGAAAGATTTCCTCTTAAAGCTGCTAGAGACTCTCTGAGTCCCATGAACAATTAGCTGTAATCATGTAATCAGTCACCTCCAAATGTTATCCCACCTAGGCTCATAAAACTTCGACTTAATGATTTTCTCAGGCAACTCCCTCCCAAGGGAATTTCTGCCTGAAGAAAGGAGGAGGGGGGAATAGACATATGCTAAAGAATCTTCCTAGTTAAGAGGTAGAAATAACAAGTGAAAGACAATTAGCATATGTCATCCGAATGCTGGAAATTGGCTGCGTTCAAGGTTTCAAAATTCCCGCTTTTAAGATGACTAACACCATATTGTCACATTTACTTTTCAAAGGGATTAAAACAGAAATTTTGCATTATATGATTTTTTAAGCATTTGTTTTAGTTTGTAAACTGAGGTTCATAAGTGTTTTTCACTGGATAATTAGTTGTTGCCCTTTCATGTGGACACTGGGGGAAAGAAAGGGAAATTCTAATCACCATTTTAACCTCTATTTTTCTTGCTTTCCCTCCACCACCCCCCCCCCCACTTACTACCTCAGGGTAGCAAAGAAAAATGGAACGGGGACCAACTTACAGTTTGGATTGATCGGTGACAGGCTCTACTGCTAGTTTATGCTGAGAATGCATACATGGGAATTTGGAAGAATTTGCCTCANCTTGCTTTCCCCTCCCCCCCCCCCCCCCACTTACTACCTCAGGGTAGCAAAGAAAAATGGAACGGGGACCAACTTACAGTTTGGATTGATCGGTGACAGGCTCTACTGCTAGTTTATGCTGAGAATGCATACATGGGAATTTGGAAGAATTTGCCTCAAACAATCAAATAAAAATCAGGTGCTACGCTGATTTCATTAACTGTAATAGCATTTATTACAGTGTCAGTCCTACATCGCAGATGAAGCTTTTATCTCAAAATAGAATATGTCCTCATCTCTTTCTGAGACCTATTTCATAGTAAAACAGCTGCCAACACTCATAAAAGAAAAAAAAAAAGCTCTTTAAAACTCTGAGGCTATATTTAGTACACAAAGCTTTTCTTGAATACATTACCATAATCTTCGTCAAGCACTTGGTTCCAACATACAAGGTGAATATACGAGAGGTACACTTTGCTAGATGGAGAGAGAGAGATTGTGGGGGAGAGCGTCTGTTTACAGAATCTAAGGTAGTATTGCCAAACCCAAGAAAAGTCCTTGGGGAAAAAAAAAAATCACAGAACGCTAGTGCCAGAGTGATCTTACAGTCATTTAATCCAAACTTTCCACTCTAGAGATGCAAAGGCCGAGGCTGAAACTGAAAGAGAGTGTGCATGGCTACTGAATGCTTGAAATAAGGCTAGTGCAACTCAGGGACTGAGTTTTTAATTTTATTTCCCTTGAGTTCCAGCTTCAGTGGGCTCTTATGGCTGGTGACCACCCCTACTGAGTGACCCTGTAGTGGCTATTCCTTTATCTTTCTCCACCATTACTATAAAGAAAGCTGAGCGCCGAAGAATTGATGCTTTTGAACTGTGGTGTTGGAGAAGACTCTTGAGAGTCCCTTGGACTTGAAGGAGATCCAGCCAGAGTCCATCCTAAAGGAAATCAGTCCTGAATATTCATTAGAAGGACAGATGCTGAAGCTGCAGCTCCAATCCTTTGGCCACCTGATGTGAAGAAATGATTTATTTGAAAAGACCCTGATGCTGGGAAAGATTGAAGGTGGGAGGAGAAGGGGATGACAGAGAATGAGATGGTTGGATGGCATCACCAACTCAATGGACATGAGTCTGAGTCAGCTCCGGGAGTTGGTGATGGACAGGGAGGCCTGGCGTGCTGCAGTCCATGAGGTCGCAAACAGTCGGACATGGCTGAGCAACTGAACTGAACTGTACTGAACTCTTACATTTAAAGACATGGCCAGTGAGTTAAAATTTGAATGAAAAAGACAAAAGTCATTTACAATGAATGAAATCCCCAAAGGTTTCTGGTCAACCACAAACATGGCAGGCATTTTAGGCAAAAGTGACCCATGAGACGAAGACCTACAAAATCCAAAACACTTGTGAGGACTTCAAGTCTTCCTCATGAGCTGAAAAGATGAGAAAGAGTGAAAGTGGCCCAAGAGAAGAGGAAGAGGCAGGTAAGTTCATCTAGACCTTTTTGCTAGATTGCACATTTATTTGCAAAGCAGAAATAGAGACAAAGACATAATGACCAAATGTATGGATACCAAAGGGAGGGGGAGACAGATTGGGAGACTGGGATTGGCACATACGCTACTATGTATAACTGATGAGAACTGACCGCACAGCACAGGGAGCTCTGCTCAGTGCTCTGTGGTGACCTAAGTGGGAAGGAAATTCAGGGAAGAGAGGCTATATGTACATATACAGAGGCTGATTCACTTTGCTGTACAGCAGAAACTAACATAACCTTGCAAAACAAGTATATTCCAATGAAACAAACTTTTCTTTGCCAAATTTAAAGATACATAAGTGAAATAAGTAGGCTAAAATATATACACTTCTATACATACAGTAATGAACAAGGACCTATGGTATAGCACTGGATTAGAACAATATGTAGAAGTATATCTACTCCAAAAAAAAAAAAAAAAAAGAGGGAACAGGCAGGAATACACTTGTCATTATGACCCCTTAACTGGCAAGAATCCTGCCTGAACAAAAGGAAAGCTTGCTGAGATGCAATCAATGAAGAATAAAAGGGGAGCCACTGAGCAAGATGGCGGGGTTGGAGAGACGGAGAAGATCACCCTGCTTGTCTCCTCATCATGCATGAAATCAATGCTGAGAGGGTGAGTAGGCAGCGGACACTAATCAAGTGTATTGGATTTTTATCGCTATGTTGGCAAGCTGGAGTATGACCTTGGGAAGCCGCACTTAACTGGCTATCTCTCTTGCTTCATCTATTTAAAGAAATGATAATGAGGCTTGGTTTCAAGTACTTTGGGAAGCCTAGGATGGAAGTGTAAGATATAATCATTACTTGCTCCTTTTCCCTTTTCCATCAGGCCATACTTCTCTCTCCAGTTAATAAGACCAATCACTTTCAAACTAGCAGCCCTAGTTTCTTGTTATAGAAACCCTCTTTGAAAACAGTCAGGCTTAACACTTTTTTTAGCTTCTTTCAAAATATAACAATTGGACCTAAAATTAGTGTTGTTCGTGTACTCAATAGAAAAGGCTTTAAAATATTTAAGGAAGGAGCAAGACCATGTGAGGAAGTCCCTAGAATCTAAAGTGGGTGTGAGTAAATGTTGTTTTTACACTAGGAACTATTTTAAATTAAAGTACAAATGGTTGTGATTCTGTAGGCACAGCTGCAAGTCATTGTAATTTCTTTCATTTCTACTGTTTTCCTACACACTACATTTTCCTTTGAAAATTATTTTCTATCTTCAAGGTTATCCAAGAATCATTATCTTTGAAAGGCACTTCAGTGCAATAAGACTTGTAACTAACTCCCTTGTCCAATTTTTCCCCATTTATTTAACTTTTATCTATTTAGGAAACTCAGTAGTGCTAGCTATATGTCCGACAATATTTACAAATATTGTCTCATTTAATCAGCAATGTTTGAAAGTAGGTACCACAGTAACTTCCAATTTATAGAGGAGAATGCAAAAGGAGGTTGAGAATCTTGTGCGAGCTGTGTAGCTCCTAAAGGTGGAGCCAGGGTTTGAACCCACCCAGTCTGGGTCTCTTAACCTTTGTGCTGTGCTGCGCTTAGTGGTTCAGTCATTTTGGACTCTTTGTGACCCCATGGACTGTACCCCGCCAGGCTCCTCTGTCCATGGGGATTCTCCAGGCAAGAATACTGGAGTGGGTTGCCATGTCTTCCTTCAGGGGATCTTCCCAACCCAGGGACTGAACCCAGGCCTTCCACATTGCAGGTGGATCCTTTACTGTCTGAGTCACCAGGGAAGCCCAAGAATACTGGAGTGAGTAGCCTATCTCTTCTCCAGGGGAACTTCCCAACCCAGGAATGGAACTGGGGTCTCCTACATTGCAGGTGAATTCTTTACCAGCTGAGCTACCCAACCTTTAGGCTACGTTAATTCATTTGAGGTATATACCTATGTCAAATTTTGAATAACCTTGGTAAAATTAACTGGCTTGGAAAACTTCTTAGTAGGTCAAGCTTTTCTTTCCATTGCTCCTTACCTATGCCTTCTTTCCTCAGACTTCCAAAGAATCTAAATGGGCAATGTGCCACATCATTTCACATCTGCAAATCATTTCTCTCAAAAAGGACTAAACCACCCTTGTACAAGGGCCATATTAGGGGAGAAGATTGGTTCCAGTAACTTGTTTTTCTTTTTTAAATTTTATTGCATTTTTTTTCTAAAAATTAAAGGACTGAAATGGAGAGAAAGCAGTCTAATGGAAAAGAAAGAGGTGGAAGGGATAAGTAAAAGAGAAAAAAGAACAGTGAAAGGAACAAGGGAATGAAGGAAGAATGCAATACCTTTCAACTTTGCCAAGGCTTGTAAAATGTTCAGTTCTCACAAGATAAATTTAGTAAGTGCTAATTATTTAGAATCAGTGACTTGAGGAGTTAAAGAACAGGTTGGACTTCAAATAAAAATATCTCATTCTCCTAAAAAGAAGCAGTCTTGAATAAGGCCGTTGAGCCAATGAATAATTCTTTGTTAATTTTATTCACAGGGCGACAAGAACAACCTGAAAGGAGAGAATAAGGTTCCAGTTGGAGTCCACATAGAGCCAGCCTGCAAGAGAGATGAACACAACTATAAAATCACCTTTTATTATTGAGTATATGCAATGTAAAGGGTTTAAAATTTGTGTCCTAACAACTTTCAACATTTAGAACATTTTAAAATAACTCTCCCACTCTGGTTTGATGGTATATATCTAAATAGCTACATGTTTCAATTGCAAGGAACTTGACAATCTCACACACACACACCTCATTTTTCCCAGTTTTATTCAGATGTAACTGATACACATCTCTGTATAAGTTTAAGGTGTATAGCATAATGGTTTAACTTGCATATATTGTGAAATTATTACCACAAGTTTACTTAGCATCCATCATCTCATATAGATGCAATAAAAAAGGGGGAAAAAAAAGATGAAACAATTAGTTTTCCTTGTGATAAGAACTCATAAGAGTTTCCTATCTTAACAGCTTTTCTACATATTACACAGCAGGGTTAATTACAGTCATTGTGTTGTACATTGCATCCCTAATTCTTATTTATCTTCTAACTGGAAATTTGTACCTTTAAACCACTCCAGTGTTCAACTTTCCTTTAGCTCAGATGGTAAGGAATTCCTCTGCAATGTGGGAGACCTGGGTTCAATCCCTGGGTTGGGGAGATCCCCTGGAGAAGGGCATGGCTACCCACTCCAGTATTCTTGCCTGGAGAATCCCATGGACAGAGGAGCCTGGCGGACTACAGTCCATGGGGTCAAAAAAGTTGGACATGACTGAGCAACACTTTCTTTTACTCCATTTCCCCAATTCCCCTTCCCCATACTCCACCTTAAACAGAAATCTGACCTTTTTCTGTGAGGTTTTTTTTTTTTTTTTTTTTTGCAGTTTTTTTGTTTGTTTTGCTTTTTGTTTCCTTTTACTTTTTGTTAGTTTTAGATTACACATTAAGTGATAGTGATTCTATAATATAAATATAAAAAAGATAATACATCATGGACACACACGGTTTGTCAGGGAATGGAAGATTTGATTACTATATGAAAATGAATCAGTATAATTCACTATATTCACTAAAAGAAGAAGAAAAATTATCTCAGTAGTCAAAGAAAAAAAATGAACAGTATTTAATACCATTTATCATTTAAAAGTTCCCAAAGTTACAAAGGTGGTTTGACAGTAGAAATCTATAATACAATTCAGCACATTAATAAGTAAAAGAAGAAGAAAAACATTATATACCTTCTCAATTCATGAAGAAAAATTCATGATAAAATTAATGCAATTAGTAAGCTGGAGATAAAAGGGAACTTCTTGAGTCCAATAAAGAATAGTTCCAAAACCCAAAATCCAAAACATTCTTAACATGAAAATGTTAGAAGCAATAACTTTAAAACAAATAGCGATAAAACTATGTCCACTATCTGCTTCTATACAACTTACATTATGGGTTCTTGCTGTGTAGTAACACATGAAAACTAAAGTTTATAATATAAGAACTAGAATGGAAAAAATATGTCATTATTCACAGATAATATAATTACCTACACAGAAAATCTAATTACTAAATCAATAAAAGTTTAGCAATCAGGCTAGAAATAAGATTAACCCACAATCAATACACCATCGATAACAATATTAAAATGTACACTTTTTTAAAGATAGTATTTAAAATAGCAACAGAAATATAAAGTATCTAAAAATCTAACAAAAGATGTAGAAGACCATTATGGACATTCCTACTACATGTTTGCTTCATAAGTGCTTCCGTCGTGTCTGATTCTTTGTGACCTTATGGACCGTAGCCCGCCAGGCCCCTCTGTCCATGGGATTCTCCAGGCAAGAACACTGAAGTGGGTTGCCATGCCCTCCTTGAGGGGAGTCTCCCAACCCAGGGATTTAACCTGTATCCTTACGTCCTCTTCCTTGGCAGGTGGGTTCTTTACCACTTGCGTCACCTGGGAAACTCCCTAGAAGTCTAGCAAAAGATGTAGAAGGCCATTATGGACATAATTTGACAATGCTATGGAAAGACATGAAAGAAGTCATAACTAAATAATGAGATTTATCATGTTCGGAGGAAGGAAGACTTACTATCATAAAAGGTACATTCCTCTCCAAATTTATCTTAAGATACAAATCTCATCGGGGTTGTTTTTTGTTTGCTTTTAGGAAACTTACCCAGGTGATTCAACATGTATATTTAAAAGCAAAATGGTAAAGGCTGCTGTAAAAGACGAATCAGTTGTGAAGACTTGCCCTACAAGATCAATTTAAGGCTCTAGCAATTAAAACACTGTAGGGTAATTACAGGGATAGATGTTGGGGGGGGGGGGAACCAATAAAACTGAATGGAGAGAACAGATTTATGACAGACATGGCAATACAAATCTCTAGGAAAACAAATGCCTCTTCAAGAATATGCCCTGAGACAACTTTTAAGTGAAAGAAATTAAATTTGAACACTGCCTCTCACACCATTCACAAAAATCACCACCAAATGTTTTAACTATAAAAGGCAGCATTCTGCAGCTTCTAGAAGAAAATATACTCCTAGAAGTTGGAAACAGTTTTCAAAAGACACAAACAAAAATGTAAAAAATGATAGGTGCATTTAATTCCATTAAATTAAACTTTCATCAAGGGATATTATAAAAATGATGAAAGATAAGGTGCAAACTGAGAGAATATATTTACAGCATATGTAACTGACAAGATATCTAGAATATGCATAGAAATCTTAAATATCAACATGAAAAGACATGATTCAGCAGAAAAATGATCAAAAGACATGAATAAGTACCTCATAACAGTGGGAAACACAAATAGTCCTAAAATATTTAAAAATGCTCAACTCAATTATCAATCAGAAAAATGCAAATTAAGATCACAAGATCCCATTTTGCACTTACGAGACTGGCAAAATAAGGTTCTTACACTACCAAGTTTTGGAAAGTATGTAGAGCAACAGAAAATGTTCCTACACTGCCAGCAGGAGTGTTAATTGGTGTCAACACATTGAAAAAAACAATTTGGCATCATTTTCTACACCTAAACTTGTGTATATCCTGAGAATGTACAAGTCCAGTACACAATGGGACAGGCCCAGGCATGTGAGTAGCAAACACTAGCAAATGCTGTAAATAACTCCAATATCCATCAGTAGAAAACCAGAAACACAACAGTAAACATAGCCCATGGATCAATCATAGAAATATTCACTCAGTGATGAAAGCATCTCTGAAATGAATACATTGACTGTGATACCATTACAGAAACTCAAAAGAAAAGCAATATAGTATTTAGAGAAACCTGTGTATAAAACTTTAAAAAACAATAAATAAATGATTTTTTTTTTTTAAGTCAGAGTAGTTACATCTGAAGGATATTCTGGAGTATGTAGGAGCAAGAAGACACATATGTAGCTTCATCAGTATTAGTAATAATCCTTGCCGGGGGCCAGCGTGAGGAATCCCACCCATGACAAGGTCATGCGGAAGGACGCCTGACAAAACGCAGGGACGTGATCAGGCTTCAGGGGATCCCCCTGGAATTTCCTGAGCATCCACCCCCCAAGACCAGAGTCTGCCTGCTTTACTGTGTTATGCTTTCCACCTACTCTTCTGTCATTAACAGGGGGCTGTCCCCCCACCACCTTTTTCTGGGAAAAAAATTAATCTAGAGCTTTTAGATAATAAATCTCCTGGGCATAATACGAGTGTTCCAATCCAAAAACCCCTCTGATGGCTTTCTAGCCTGCCTGCAGGACTTGTACAACTGTGCATGTGATTGCTTGAGGCCTCTGACCGTGGGAGGCACAGGAAGCTTAAAACATCCTAGGAATGTAGGGGCTTCCGAGGAATCAAAATCATTAGAATAGGACTGATTAAAGGTTTCATTTGTTGAGCCAATACTTGCTGCCAGATTTTCATATCTTTTATTTTTAGATAGAGTTGGTATATAGAAAAACAGGTAGTAGACCTGGTATTAGCAACATTAGATCTTCGAGTTAAGTACTTTCTTTGTTATAACCCACTGCACCTTTGTTCTACCAGAATGTAACTTTATATAGTACTTTGAGGGTGATGCAGAGTAAAGAAAAAACACTTCTAGGGAAAAGGAGTTTTCTGGTTTGATAGACAATTTTCCAGGAAGAGAGCGATAAAAATGTTAACAGGCCTCTTGGCCAGAAGATAATGTAAACCACCTGAGACCTTTGGTATACGGGAGGGTATGCAAAAATAAAGCCTGGTCTCAGTGAGGGAGGGGACTGCTGCCCATGCATAACTCTGCATATTCCATTATTTCTTTATGTACAACTTCGGGTATATAAGCTGATTTTGAAAAATAGTTTTTGGAGTCTTGCACCGATGCTGGGCTTCCCCGTGACGTCCCTTTCTTTTTCCGGCTGAATTCCCATCTGGGGCGTGGAGGCTTCGCCACGTCTACTTACTTGTGCCGGCTTCTAAGATCCATTAGAGAGAAAGCCCAAGGCGGGGCACTCTCGGATATTCAAGTGGACGCCGGCGGCCTAACGTAGATGGTGCAAGTTCCTCGTCTGGAACTTTATTGGTTTTCCACGTAAGCCAAGTTATTCAGCCTCCTTTTCTCCGCCTAAATTTCCTTCTATACCATTTCTTCCTAATCTAATCTTATATCTCTAAATAAATAAGTTTTTTCCTCGCCTATCCGTCTCCCCTTCGAATCACCCTGGATCCACTGGGGCTGGACCCTGGCAAATCCTGTTCTTAAATCTGGTGATCAACTCATGAGTTTTTGCTTTTTAAATTATTAGCTTAAAAATTTTTCTATTCCCTAGAATTCCCTGGCAGCCCAGTGATTAGGTCTCAGTGTTTCCACTGCTGACGCCTGGGTTCAATCCCTGGTTGGGGAACTAAGGTCCCGCAGGACGTCTGGTGCAGTCAAAAATTAAAAGAAAAAAACACTTCTATTTGCAAATTATGCAAATAAAGTGAAAGTGAAAATTGCTCAGTCAAGTCCTCCTCTTTGTGATTTTATGGGCTGTAGTCCGCCAGGCTCCTCTATCCATGGAATTCTCGAGCCAAGAATACTGGAATGGGTAGCCATATCATTCTCCAGAAGATCTTCCTGACCCAGGGATTGAACACCTGTCTCTTGCATTTTAGGCGGAGAGATTCTCTGCCATCTGAGTCACCAGGGAAGCCCACGCAAATAACTGTAATCTAAATACAATATAGTTCTCTATATATCTTCGATTATGTGTGTATATGTATATATTATATGCATTATACATGTTCAGTTCAGTTTTTCAGTCGTGTCCGACTCTTTGTGACCCCATGGACTGCAGCACACCAGTCTTCCCTGTCCATCACCAACTCCTGGAACTTGCTCAAACTCATGTCCATCGAGTTGGTGATGCCATCCAGCCATCTCATCCTCTGTCGTCCCCTTCTCCTCCTGCATTCAATCTTTCCCAGCATCAGAGTCTTNTTCAGTCGTGTCCGACTCTTTGTGACCCCATGGACTGCAGCACACCAGTCTTCCCTGTCCATCACCAACTCCTGGAACTTGCTCAAACTCATGTCCATCGAGTTGGTGATGCCATCCAGCCATCTCATCCTCTGTCGTCCCCTTCTCCTCCTGCATTCAATCTTTCCCAGCATCAGAGTCTTTTCCAGTGAGACAGTTCACATCAGGTGGCCCAAGTATTGGAGTTTCAGCTTCACCATCAGTCTTTCCAATGAATATTCAGGACTGATTTCCTTTTTCATGTGTACATCCATTGCACAATTTTTTTAAGAGTGGAGTTGCAGTATACTATATGAATATATTTATACATATATAGATGTTATGTATACCATGTTTATCTCTGTCCTAGAAATCAGCTTTTGTTCTTTCAAAGATAATATTCAAGAGAAATCACTTTATTATCTATGATTAGTTATATATTTACTCCTTTTGAACATATTTGAAGTGGAGTTTTCACTTAAGAATGTATCTACTTGCATCAATTTCCACGTGTGTACATGTGTGTTCATTTTCTAGGGCTGTCATAGCAAATTACTACAATTTTTTGCCTAAAATAAAAGCTCTGGAGGCCAGAGCCCCAAATCAAGATGGCACCAGGTCTGTGCTCCTTCTAGAGATGCTGGGGAGGTTTTGTCCCTTCCTTCTTCAATTTCCAGGGGCTTTCTTTCCTCTTCCAGATTCCTGGGTTACATCACTCCAATCTCCATCTCTTTCTCACCCAGCCCTCTCCTCTGTGTCATTTCCCTCTGCCTTCCTGGTATAATGACAAAATTGGATTTATGGTCCACGCGGATACTTTGGGATGATTGCATCTCAACATCTTTAACTTAATTACATCTTTTGTTGTTGTTCAGTCGATCAGTCATGTCCCACTCTTTGCGGCTTCATGGACTGCAGCATGCCAGACTTCCCTGTCCTTCACCATCTCCTGGTGTTTGCCCAGATTCATGTCCATTGAGTCCATGATGCTATCTAATCATCTCATCCTCTGCTGCCCTCTTTCTGCAAAGGATATTATTTCCAAATAAAGTCATAGTGGTAGGTTCCAATGGATATCTTGTGAGAAGGGGCATCATTCAACCCATAACAGTAGGTATATCCATATAAATTGTATTTTAAATATTATTTACAAATCTGAGAAGATATTCATATAGGTGATGAGAGGAAAAATAGTTGTATTATTTCCTTAATACAAACATACAAAGATAGATGCCTGAAAGATATGGGCTAGATTATGATTCTCTCTGGGTGGAAGAAAACAGGAGATTTTAATATTACATTTTTCCACGTTGTTTGAAAAGGTGTTTCAATGTTTTTTATAAACAAAAAATGATGCTTTTTTCACTTTGGAAATAAAATGCCATTGACATGTTTCTGAAGAACCTAAGCCACCCCATTTTGTTAAAAAAGACTCCATTTTAGAGTTCTGAGGAAAGAGTCTTTGGAAATCCCCTGACCTCACCCCACCACCTGCGAGCCAATCAGATCCCAGATCAGGATCTCCTGACTTTACCTTCAGGACTTATGACCTGCCCAGGAAATTCGAATTAAGCCCGGGAAATGAAAACCAATCAGAACCCAACACCTAACCCTTCTACAGAAGGTACTCCCAACCCGGAAACTCCCGTTTTTCAAATTTTTCGCATGAGAATACCCTCTATAAGCAATGAAACCCAGAGTTCGAGGCTCCTCTCCTGAGCCACTGCGTCAGTAACGGTGGGAGCCCCAGCTCAAGCTTGGTAATAAAAACTCTCTTGCTTTTGCATCACATATCAGCTCCCTGGTGGTCATTGGGAGATTTCGCTACTTGGGCATAACAGTTTCTTTTTTATATTTCAAAAGCTTCACCAACATTTCAACTTAGGCTGACAGAATCGTAAAGGAAACTGATGATATTTCGCAGTATGCTATGTCATGCCTAGTGTCTTGCCTGTTGGGCAAAGTGTCCAGTCTTTCTTGAATTTCTTCATGGTTAATTGCTTTTTCTCAACAGAAGGCACATGGGTCAGACTCAGATCTGAGATCAAGGCCAGAGGACAATTCTTCTTTTAAAAAGAGCTTCTTTCTTTCTTTTTTTTCTTTTGGTCAAAGACATACAAAGCATTTTGAAAGCATTATCTCATTAACAATAACACTCCTGTTGATATAATGAAAGAATTGCAGGGAAGAGGTATGTGGCATGTACCTTTATCTTTACTTCACTGTCAAAGACAGACAGGCGTGTTGAAGATGGGATGTGGCTTCCCAGCGATGAAGGGGAGGTCAAGGACTGGACCCAAGGTCAAGGTACCAATTCCTGTACAGGCTGCAGCTGTTGGATACTGCACCTCTTAAAATCCCTGGTTTTTTTCCTGGGTTGTACAGAACTAGACAGCATGTACAGAAGCAATTTCAAAAGGTGGTAGTTTTAGTTGTGCCATGTAACTGTCACTGTTATTAATATTTTTTTATCAACTGCCTGCCTTGTAATGCTTGGTAACTTGGTGCAGGTCTCTTCAATGATATTGTTGTTGCAATCCCATGAAATGTAGCCCACCAGGCTCCTCTGTCCATGAGATTTTCCAGGCAAAAACACTGGAGTAGGTTGCCATTTCCTTCTCCAAGGGATCTTCCCAATCCAGGGATCGTTTCTGCAGGAGACCCAGTGTCTCCTGCATTGGCAGGTGGATTCTTTACCACTCAGCCACCAGGGGAGCAATGGTACTGGAGTAATTTAAATATGTAAATGAGGGAATTTGGAACATATGATTACTATGTCTTCCAGTTATTATAGGCAAAACACTTGTGGGAGATTTCCACTGTTATTAAGGACTCTTTACTCAAAATAATTTCTTCTTCAATTTAATTATAGCATAATAGAGTGAGAGCCAAGAATTTTAAGCTTGATTTGCTCTTAGGCCCATGGAGTAGGGTAATTGATAAATTCATTTATTTATTAACTCCGGATTATGATACTGAGGGATATTTTGAATTACATGATAAATGCAGCAGAATAAAGCTGAGGAGAGCATAGAGGTAAACTCATGAAAAATAAAATTAGAAACTAATTAACTAGAAAACTAAGAGACTATGCTACTGCTGCTGCTGCTGCTAAGTTGCTTCAGTCATGTCCAACTCTGTGTGACCCCGTAGACGGCAGCCCACTAGGCTCCTCCATCCCTGGGATTCTCCAGGCAAGAGACTATAGAGCTGAGTAAATAAAAGTGCGAAATATATGAAGTTTTGGCCAATCTGATAAAAAGAGAAATATAAATAATATTAGAAAAGTGGCATTTCTGCAGACACACAAGATGATTCTAAAGATCTGAGGGACTTCCCTGGCAGTCCAGTGGTTAAGATTTTGCCTTCTAATGCAGGGGGTTTAGGTTCAATCCATGGTCAAGGAGCTAAGATTCCACATGCCTTGTAGTCAAAAAATAAAACATAAAACAGAAGCAGAATGGTTAGAAATTCAATAAAGACTTGAAAAATGGTCCATATCAAAAATAAGTAATTAATTAAAAATGAAAAGTCATGTGAGTGTACTAAGTACAATTGAAAATATTCACAAGAGGGGTGATTTTTAATGAACATATACTACCAAAATTGACAAAAAAAATTTTTTTAAGTGCTTCAGTGGATGGATGACCATAGATGAAATTAAAATTTACTTAAATCTCTATAGCTAAAGTACAACCCAGATTATTTTACAAGGGAATATCAAAAAAGAAAATGATGGTAATGAAGAATAACTGTCTTATTTAAACAATTCCAGAACTTAGAAAAAGACTGAAAGTTTCCTGCTTGTTCTACAATGTTCATATAATATTGACCCAAAACTGGACAAGGAGAGCACAAATACATATATACACACACCTAAAGTTAATATCATTATAAATTATCTAAATGCAAGAATCTCCAATAAAATATTAACAAATCCAGAGGCATATTAGAAAACTAATGAACACATGCATTTATACATATTATTTGCATGTATGTGTAGTTATATATAGTTACATATATATTAATAACAAGACATTAGATTATATATATTGTGTTTTTTCACCTAAAATCTTGTTTTAAAACCTCTTGATTTCTTATCTTCAACAAGGTTACCTTGTCAGTGACAGTATTCCACTGCAATCACCATGTTAAGGCAAAATAAGGAAATAATTTACTCATATTAATCACAGAGTCTATTTGCAGCAATATTAGGCAAAAAACAAACACCTGACAGTTACACATTCTCTGCTAGTTTCAGTAACTCACCAAGTAACTATGAAATCAACTGATAATTTTCTATTTTAGTGAGAATAACATGGCAGAAAGAGAAGGTGGACAATGAGAGGTAATTCTAAAGATCTGGTGAACTAAAAGTAGTTCAATGTGTGGGCTATCTATTGTCTAAACTAAAGGGCAATAAGGGAGCCAGAGGTAGGAGAGACCAGGAATTTAAGGGAGAATACCAAGGGCTTATCTGGTGGCTCAGACAGTAAAGAATCTTCCAGCAGTACAGGAGACCTGGGTTCGATCCCCGGGTTGGGAAGATCCCCGGGAGGAGGAAATGGCAACCCACTCCAATATTCTTGCCTGGAGAATTCCATGGACAGAGGAGTCTGGTAGGCTGCAGACCATGGATTCCCAAAGAGTCAGACACAACTGAGTGACTGATACACACACCAAGTGCCCACTCAAATGAAGACAATTTGAAAACAGCAAGAACTTACACTGTAATGCTGCTGCTGCTGCTAAGTCACTTCAGTCGTGTCCAACTCTGTGTGACCCCATAGACGGCAGCCCACCAGGCTCCCCCATCCCTGGGATTCTCCAGGCAAGAATACTGGAGTGGGTTGCCATTTCCTTCTCCAATTACACTGTTATAGAGCATCTAATTTCAAAGCGTCTCTACCAGTCTCTCTACAAAGGGAAGAAAAATGCATGATTATTATTCTTCACAGACCATTTTTGAGGTTCTACTATAAACCAGACAGAAAAATTGGCAAGATACAGTCACTTAATGAAGCTTGAAAGTGTCCACTGTAATGGATGAGATCAGGTAAAAACATTTATGAAAAGAAGTCGTCCATGGAGAGAACGTAAGGATCGCATGTGAGACCCTTTCAAGCTAGCTTAACTCTGAGATAGCTGTATAAATAGGGCAGCAGGAGTTACACTGATCGATTCTGCATTTGGATTAGTTGTGATTAATTAATTCACCAGAACTCAAAGCTTCTCCTCCATATGAATTAAGAACTTTTAATTTTGGCTGGTGTTGTTCCTTTCCAACAGTATTAAAAGGTTTTGTCCCAATGACTTCCATTTTTCTAGGATCTCAAACCCCCAGGTCACCAGGGAACATGGCCTTGGTCCAAGCAAGCACTGGATCTGTTTCTCCATCCGCAGTGACTGGTCCAAGAAAGGATCTAAGCATGGCTTCAGGAAACCTTGTCCTGGAAGTTGTACATGGGCTTCGTAAGACACAGTTCTCTTTATACTTCTTTGCTCAACAAGGAGGTTGGAAATCCGGGGATATCCATGACCATTTTTCATGGCAGATGGAAAGCTCTTGTTTGTAACACAGAGGATGAAGTAAACATAAGAAGGAAAGAGACAAACTGAGAGATAGATCAAGAAAAATGACCTACACGTATGAGGTGAGATTCACCTCCAGCTTTCCATGAATGAATGAATTTGTGTTTTACATTAGTTAAAAATTTTGACCCTTACAATCAAATGCCTCCTGAATTTATCTTCCTAATATCTACCCTGCTCCTAAGAGACTTTCATATGTGAATGATTCATGCGGTGCCCTAGCACCATCATTTTTTGAGTATACTGTCTCCATGACCCTAAATCTCAATCTACTTCAAACACCATTGGACCCTTGTCATTACTCAAAACTGCCACACTATGAAGGGCTATCCTCTAATAGTTAGAGAGATACACATATTCATTAGTAGCTGGATTATGAAAAGTCAACAGTGACAGATTGCTTAATATAATTAGGTGTTATAAAGTTTTTAAAAAGATTCTTTCCTATTTGGGATAGTAATACTGAAAAAAAGTTCAAGGGTTCTATATAATTTCTTGCTAAACATATGGCACTTAAAAGAATAGACCGTGTAAATGATTTTCACAGCCCCTATTTTAAAACACAAGATATTCTTATATATTAATTGGTCTTTAACCAAAATAGACAAAAAGGGAAAACCGTATTATTTCAATCTTGCTGAAAGCTAAGTATAATTGATCTTTTTTTTCCCCCCTTCATATTTCTTTCAGCCTTATGCTGCATTTTTAGAAAGCGTATAGTGTTAATTGAATGTGATGAGCGACTGAAGTGTTTTGAGATAGCACTGGGATAATAGAGAGGTAAGGAGCTGGGCCATAGTTAATCATAACAACATCCCACTTAAAAGCTGGAATGCATCAGCAGTCTGCTGTTGCCATATTGATTTTGCTTAGCCCTTCTGGATGGAGTATCAGGGAGATTTTCCAATGCAGAATCAGGACAGATGGTAGGGAGGTTGGGGAAAAAAATAGTCTTGCAGTGTAATAGGAGTCAAAGCAAAGCTTTTTGAAAAATATTATTATAACTCCTTGACAAACAACTGACATCAGACCAAAAACATCTATTAGTACCATGGCACAAAGCAATGGCACAATAACCTTTCGCTCTTCAGCAACGCTCACTAGTTCTCTGGCTGTTTACTTCTTATCAACGAGGTTACACCTTGCAGGACTATTGGTATGAGTCTCTTACAGATGAGTTTCTAAAATCATTTTAAAAATCACGATATAATACCATTAATTAGATAGTGGTTTCAGGGGAAATCTTGACCTGAAAAGGAATTTTCAAAATTACATTTAATTACAGAGTGTTTAAATTTTATATCTTTAATAAAAAAAGATCATATTCATGAATCAAACATTAATGTTAATGACTCATAATTTCCTATGAGATCAATATAGAAGCTCCTATCATGTTATTTTTGTGACGCACAAAAGGTTTCTTCTATAGGAAGTGATCAGTTTTATTTATTTTACCCAAAGCATTGGAAGTGACTACTTTAAAGGATCACCTCTATATAGTTACTACACTCTATCTTCCTTACGTCTATCTTTCACTTACTAACATTTTATTTTTTTGATCTTTAGAATTTGAGAGGAACCAAGATAATTATAATTCTATGTACTTGCAAAAAGAGCACAGTGGGGAAAAAAAGTAGAATTTTGAGGTCAAGGGTTTTAATCCAATTCTATCACGTACTAAGTTTTTGACCTTAGACAGTTTACTTAACCTTTTAAACCTTCAATTCCTCAATGCAAAATTGGAATGATATTATTAAGAAGATTAGATACATAATTATATAAAAGTGCGTGGATTAGTCCCCTTACTGTCCCTCAGTTTCAGCGAGAAAGTCTACTGTCTCTTTAAAGAGAGAGTAAGGGACTGGATAATTTTCAAGTGGAGTTTCTTGCCTCTTCAGTGAGTCTAATGCATTGCTTTGGTCTAGTCCTAATACCAGAGGACTGACTCCCTACATTTTTCTAGAGCTAACAATTTATGGCTGTGAGGAAAGCCAATTCAACCAGAAATTGCTGCTCCATGCACTGCTTGGGTCGCTGTCTTCCTGCAGGAGGGGCAAAAGCTGAAGCTAAAAATGAGGCACCAGGACCAAGGCCAAAGGAGCAGAGGCAGAATTTCAGGAGAAGTTTGCTTCTGCATTGGGCCAGCTGCCAGGTGGCTGCAAGAACCAAAGAAGAATGGTCCAAGGGTGTGTATGCAATGACCTCAAGTTGGGTTAAGCCAGGGGCCTAACTAATTGAATGCACTGAAATCGGTTCTGAGAGATTAAATATTAACACTAACTGTAATTGGCTTCCCTCGTAGCTCAGTCCATAAAGAACCTGGGTTCGATTCCTGGGTTGGGAAGATTCCCTGGAGAAGGAAATGGCAAACCCACTCCAGTGTTCTTGCCTGCAGAATCCCATGGACAGAGGAGCCTGGCAGGCTACAGTCCATGAGGCCGCAAGAGTTGGACACGCCTTAGTGACAAAATCATCACCACCAACAACAACTGTAATTGACCAACACTGGCAACTCTGTTCTCCACAAGGAGGTGGCCTTGACCTCTGCCTCTGAGCCGAAGTCAGTTCACTGAAGGAACGAAGATGACTCGTGCCTTGCCAAAACATAGCTCTCTCCAGCCCTGCTCTGACACTCAGCTCCTAGACAGACTTGACTCATTTGTTTTTGAAAGGACATGGAGTCATGTATATTTTGTGAGATGAGGTCTTCGCTTTTACGACTCGGTTGGTCACTGCCTTAAATCCTAGCCCATGTGGTCACTACCACTCTTTAGTACTTTATTTGTTCTGTGTTTGCCTTTTGATCTCTTACTGTCTCTAGAGGTAGGAATGCAGGTTCAGGTAAGATAATTGAGGACATAATGCTTGAGCTGGAAAGTGCATTGGAAATATTTATTTAAATTTCCTCATTTTTACAAAGGTTGGGGTGGTCAGGTGACTTGCAGGCATCATATGACAAAGAGTAGAGACAGGAGTAGAACTCAAGATGTCTTGAGTTCTCTTTTGTTCTTATGACACAACACATTTGCTCTTGGATACAAATCATATAACCTGCTGGACACTTAGTAGGGCTTCAACTATAGGTGTTGGATAAGTCACTGTTTAACAAGTCATTGGTCTGTACGACATTTGATCAGTAACTAGATTTCTCCGTGCAGCTGATATAAAGTAGAAAGTCTGATTTATGTGTCACCATTTTCTCCCTGTTTCTTTAGATGTGAGAATTGTAAAACATAGCACAAGTGGAAAGAGCTTAAGTGAAATGTATTGGCAAATGCTTGGGCAACAGCTTTGGTTTTGATGGGCAAATACGGTCTTGTTTTCCCCTGTCATTTTGGCTACCTTGCTGCCTCAGAAAATTCTGCTCTCTGGACTACAGTGCATTTGCTTATGCAAAGTTGATATTAAAAATCTGGTTCATCAAAAGAGGAAAAAAGATGACTGTCACAAGGGTAAGACTTTTTAGAACCGAAGACAAGCTGCTCCTTTCCAACTGAAAATGTCAAACACTTATTCATACAGTTCTTACCAGACTTGATTTATATGAGCAACTGCCAATCCTCAACCTCCCCCTCATGCAAGTGCAAATGGGAAGCCTGTTCATTCAGCCATTAATATCACGTTAGTTTTGTTTGATACCCTGAATAGAAAATCATTTTTTCCCTCCATGTGGGAGTTATTGATTTACCCCGTCATTCACTTTAAAACTCTCCTAGCTCCTAAATATGTTTGGTGTTCACCTGCAGTGTTGAAAAAAAAAAAAAAAAGGGTTATTTTCTTTATGGTTTTCTAGAAGTTTGACTTAAAGAGATAAACATTGCTTATGACCTGACTTGTAATTTGAATTCACATTCACCAAGCCCAGTGAAAATTACACCCTTTACAGAAAGAGAAACAAATCAAAATAAGATAAAATTTCACTTATATCATGCTTCCCAGCAATACTATGGCTTATACAGTAAAACCTATGCATTTTTCTTAAGGACTCACATATTTTCAGTTTTTTATTTCTTGTATTTCTTAGATGAGCTCTGACTTTTATGGAAATATTCTTTAAATGAGCACTCCCAGATAGTGAGAGAATTAACACGAAAAATGACATGAACACAACTGGGATAGATGAAAACAAGGTTTTCAGTGAAAATGAAAAATAAAAGGAATAAAAAGGAGCAAGCTTGGCCCTACAGAATGAGTCACTTATTTCAGAAAGAGAAGAAGGAATCAGAAAGCATGATTTATAGTACCACGGTCTAATAAATCATAGCCAGGAAAAAGAGTTGTAAGGTACAAAACATTTCTTGTGATATGCCTCTTCAAGCACCAGATTGATAAATCTTCAAAAATTAGTCCCTACCCTCAAATGTATATTACAACTGAGAACTCTCTTGAAATCTCCTGATTCACAACACCCTCATTGTCAAACTAACAAAGACAGGACCACACGCTGCGTTTTGGTTTTATTTCATACAACACAAGGACTAAGAGCTCTAGAAAGACTATAAAGAAACAAGCCCCCGTTTCCCTACTTCAAAAAGAATAGAAAGATCAGCTATTCACTGAGCAGGATTTCCACTGTCATTATGGGATTTTGCTCACAGTATGTAGCACTCCTTCAAGAGAAGAATAGAGGGTGCTTAATGGCCACATTCTCCAGGGAAGGCTGGGTCATCACAGAAGCTCTCCCTCCCAGTACAAATGTTCGGTCCAAAGACTGCCAAAGAGGCCAGTCAGTATCAGAGTCACCTGAGTGACTGTTCGATCTTCTCTTGGTATTTTTAAAGCGTGAATTTTGAGTCTCTCCACTTTTTTCAAACTCACTTTTTTCACAGTAAATGCTTTTCTTTTGAGACTTGATGAATTACTCAGAACAATGAATGACTTGAGACATGGCATAACTTAACCACTGTTGGATCCTAAGGAAATGAATCACCTCCTGCAGGATTAATGAAATCAGGCCTGATCGTCTGAGGTTGTCAGTGAAGTACGGAAAGGATTGGAGGTCTCTTCTGAGGTCTTACATGCATTACCTCACCCCCAGGAAGAAATGTATTACCACTTAAAAAACCAGCCCCTTTGTCTGTAAGTCTTGGAGAATAACGAAAAGGTGAAAGGGGACCTACATGTTTCTCAAGGAGATTCCTCTCCACCCCAGCCCTGGCAATCTGGACTGGGTTTTATCAAGGAAGCTTGGTCCCCAGCATTCCTTCCATTAGCAAAACAGAATGCTAATTCCTCCTGAAATCAGTTTCATATAGAACGTATCTTCTCCATCTAGAGCATTGTAACAGGAAAATGAAACGAACATTGGCAGACACAGGAATGTAATTCTAGTTTATGAACATAAACTTAGACGTTGGCGTTTTCTAGGAAAATGAAACAAAACAAAACAAAACACCTCAGAATTGAAAACAAGCCTGAATATTCAGCTTGGACCTGAATATCAAGGACCTGAAATTGTGGTATTTAATTATGTGTTATTCCTTTAGGATGTCTAGGATCTGGAAATCTTACAGCTATATAATATGACTGCAGTGGCCTCAAATACATTTATTGTTAACATCCAGGTATATCTTTCTCCTCTTTTCACTTTCAGTCTTTCTTTCCCCTTATGTTCCCTCTGTGTCATTTTATGTGTGTCACTGATAAACAGAATATAGTGAATTTTGGTTTTCTTTTATTCAAACTAATCTCTGCATTTTAAACTGAAGAGTTTGTTCCTCTTATATGAAGTGAGATCACCGATATCTTCGGAATGATTTCTAATCATCTTACTTTATTGTTTCCATTTGTACTGATTTTATCTAGGTTTATTTTATTCTCTTTTCCATCGTATTTTTGAAATGAATTTTCAAATTCCACTCCTCTGCCTTCTGCCACTGGCTAGGATGTGACATACTCTATTTCTATTCTTTAGTGGCCATTTACATTAACTAGGATTTATTCAGAGTAAGTGAAGCCCTTTGTAGTTTTTCATATCATCATAACTACTGGCTTCATACCCCTTCTCTCAGCAGGATGCTGGTGTAACTTCAAAGCTGACACAACCCAACCTTGCTTACAGAGACATGGCATATTTTGTTAAACTTGTGAAACCACGGAATCACATGAAAACAGAGCAGCACAGGAGAAAAGCAAGTATATCCATCACGCTCCCATGCTTAGTCTGGGCTGAACTCATTCATCCACTCAGCCATGTATTCAAAGAGCAGATTTTTTCTTGCATGCCCTCATACTCTTGGTATATTACTTGATAATAAAATCAAATGGCTGTATACATAAGGAGTTTGTCTTCACTGACTATATCATGCATTTCAAAGGAACAAAGACATGGTTTTCAATTTATTTTCCATACTTTCATTCAGTAGTTCTCAAACCTCAGTGAGCAGTGGAATCACAGGGGGATGTTTGACAGTCATGAGGGAGACCTGGGGATCTGCCTTTTAAACAAGTGCTTTATCAGATGGAGATGAAGCACAATCACATGACCTGTCCAGTCAGTTCTGCACTTGCTGGTGATGCACTGAGTGTCTGCCACAGTGAGGTAGACTGTTGCACTGGAATGGGAGGAGGGAGGTGGAAATATTTGTAGAGGCCAGTAATTCAGGTATTAATTGACAAGGTCTTGATAGCATGCTGTACAGAATACAAGTTAATCAGAAGTAGCAAGAATCATGGTTACATTTTATCTTTGTATTAGTCTGACCCATTTCATTCTCTAAAGCTGTACCAAGAACTTGACTCATTCAAAATTATCTCTGGCTGAGAAGCTCTCAAAATAGATGAGGCCGATTAAGACAGCAAGGGAATCTTTGGGACTGCAAACATGTTGTCCAGTCGCCAGAAAAAATTCACTTACAGAGAATTTCAAGATTTTAATAATGCCACACAATGTCAACTGGCAGCCAATAATACACTTTTCTAAAAGAAGATCTATTTCTGGTGGTAGTCAATTATTTTCCAGATCAAAAGTTAATTTGAGAAATAATCAAGAATGCAGTTTTTCTCTTTGTTAGTTTATATTTCAGCAGAAGTGGGAAACGCTTAATGTCCACAAGGTGCCTTTGCCCTGTTGTTACTGTGCATTCGCTCAGTCATGTCTGACTCTTTGTGACCCCATGGACTGCAGCATGCCAGGCCGCTCTGTCCCTCACCATCTCTCGGAATTTGTCCAAGTTCATGTTCATTGCATTGGTGATGCCATCCAGTCATCTCATCCTCTGCTGCCCACTTCTTCTGCCCTCGACCTTTCCCAGCATCAGCGACTTTTCCAGTAAGTCATCTGTGTGCACCAGATGACCAAAATACTGGAGCTTCAGCTTCAGTATCAGTCCTTCCAGTGAACACTCAGGGTTGATATCCCTAAAGATTGACTGTCAGGAGGAGCTACCCTATGCCCGAGACCAGGGGTGGCAGCCAGGAGGAGCTACCCCACACTCGAGGTCAGGGAGGCTGCAGTCAATGGGGTTGCTAAGAGTCAGACACGACTGAGCGACTTCCCTTCCATTTTTCACTTTCATGCATTGGAGAAGGAAATGGCAACCCACTCCAGTGTTCTTGCCTGGAGAATCCCAGGGATGGGGGAGCCTGGTGGGCTGCTGTCTATGGGGTCACACAGAGTCGGACACGACTGAAGTGACTTAGTAGCAGCAGCAGCAGGAGCTACCCCACATCCAAGGAGTGGTGGCTGCGTGGGTGTAGGAGGGCCTGGAGGAGCTATTCCACGTTCAAGGTCAGGAGTGGTGGCAGTGAGGAGATACCTCTCATCCAAGGTAAGGAGCAGTGGCTGCACTTTGCTGGAGCAGCTGTGAAGAGATACCCCAAGTCCAAGGTAAGAGAAACCCAAGTAAGAAGGT
>SJYX01011732.1:76792-173274 GCA_006410675.1 Oreotragus oreotragus
TGAAGCTGAAACTCCAATACTTTGGCCACTTGATGTGAAGAGCTGACTCACTTGAAAAGACCCTGATGCTGGGAAAGCTTGAGGGCAGGAGGAGAAGGGGACGACAGAGGATGAAATGGTTGGATGGCATCACCAACTCAATGGACATGGATTTGGGTGGACTCCAGGAGTCGGTAATGGACAGGGAGGCCTGGTGTGCTACGGTTCATGGGGTCACAAAGAGTCAGACACTACCAAGCGACTGAAATGAACTGAACTAAACAATATTACCTTTAAAACTCTGATACTTTTGTAAAAGTAGTATACCTGGTTCCTAGGGTTCAGATAAGGAAATGTAGATTCTATAATAAAAGCTTTCTAACTATTAAAAATCAGATAAAGTAATATCTGTGAAAGTGCACGGGAAAGACTTGGGAAATTCATGAACGTGTAATATGTTATTATTAGTCTGTGGCCAGACTGGCTCATTTACCTTTGGCTCAGCAAGTCAATACCTGAGGTTTTATTTTCCTCCATAAAAAAGAATGTGTGTGTACATTTACCTTGAATATATATTTCTTAGACATTATTATTATTAGATAAATATTGTGATTTACGCTAACATTCCAATTAGCCCCATTCAATTTGGTTGTGGAAAAAATCCTCCTCAGAGACAACACTTTATATGTGGTTAATCCCCGAAGACTCCTGACTGGAACACAAATCAGCCAGAGAGGCAAATATGAGGTCATTAAGTCGATAAAGATATAAAAACGCTGTGTCTTGTTCTAAAATAATATGTCTGAGCAGCTCGCACTCAGGTGATATGCACCATAAAAACGCGTAAACAGCTTATTCTTCAACAAGAGGAATTACCACAAGCCTCAGAATACAGGTAATCAGCTTGAGAGAGTTTTGAAGACTTTAAAACTTGGCTGCAGTTGGCTTCTTAATTCGCAGCTTCTTGGTCTCCACTATCCGCTCACCATGTGTTTTTCCACAAATGGTGTGATTTTTCCTCAGTTTCCGCAGTGGTTTTCATTATGTTGTCTTGCACTGAGCACCTCTGAAGAGAAGCGATGAAGACAAAGAGGACAGTGTGCTCATCTGGGTTGTTCTTTTGACACCCTTAAACATGAGAGACGAATGACATAAAACATTGTCTCCTAAGTGAGCAGTGAACCTCCAGATACCACAAGACACACATCCACGTCAACATCTTAGGGGCCAGAGGCCTATCAAGGTCCTGGGATTATAAACAAAACGAGAAAAATCTTTATTTCCATATGGCTTTTTGTCAGCAGGAGAGATTGCCTTTTGTAGCACACATTGCCTTCTTTTCTTTTAACCGTTTCAGAATGAGGATAAAAACAAAGGACAGTGAAACAGCAACAAAACAAGATGCTAAGTCACTTCAGTCGTGTCTGACTCTGTGCGACCCCATGGACTGCAGCCCACCAGGCTCCTCTGTCCATGGGATTTTCCAGGCAAGAGTACTGGAGTGGGTTGCCATTTCCTTCTCCAATGCATGAAAGTGAAAAGTGAAAGTGAAGTCCATCAGTCGTGTCTGACTCTTCATGACCCCAAGGACTGCAGCCCACCAGGCTCCTCTGTCCACGGGATTTTCCAGGCAAGAGTACTGGAGTTGGGTGCCATTGCCTTCTCCAAACAAAACAAGATAGCAGTGGCTTAATCAGGTTTGGGAACTGTAGCTAACTAGCCATGTTAGCTCACCTAGAAGTCAATCATTCCAATAAAAATTAAAAAATAAAATTGAATAGAAAAGTTGCTGATAACAGTCAATTAGTGAGAACACAGAAGACAAGGTCACTGAAAAGCTCTCTTAGTTCATTCTTTTCCTGACCTCCCTAAATGTCACGAGGCAAAAGAAAGCTAGTGTCAAATCCTCAGAAGGTAGGAGAATGGACAGGTCCTCTCCAGCCTGCATCAGACCAAGCAGAGGCATCTGCAGGCTTAGTCTCTCCTTTCTGAATTTCATTACCACCTACTATACATGACGAGTAATACAAAAGGGAGGAAGACCGGCTTGACCTTGCGGAGCTCATAATCTATCTTTCTGCGATAAAAGTACAAGAAGAAAACAAATTTTATCATAGACAGTACCCATAGGTGACACCTAGGTCTTAGAACCAATAAACCCTCTAGGCACTTACAGGTGAGAGAGATTATTTAGGATTTTTCCAGAAGTCAGGGCTTCCCAGGTGGCGCTAGTGGTAAAGAACCTGCCTGCCAGTACAGGAGACATAGAGATGTGGATTCAGTCCCTGGGTGGGGAAGATCCCCTGGAGGAGGGCATAGCCCACTCCAGTATTCTTGCCTGGAGAATCCCCATGGACAGAGTAACCTGGTGGGCTACAGTCCATGGGGTCACAGAGTCGGACATGACTGAAGTGACTTAGCATACACATACAGAAGCCAAATTACTCCTTATCACTCTNGGTGGGGAAGATCCCCTGGAGGAGGGCATAGCCCACTCCAGTATTCTTGCCTGGAGAATCCCCATGGACAGAGTAACCTGGTGGGCTACAGTCCATGGGGTCACAGAGTCGGACATGACTGAAGTGACTTAGCATACACATACAGAAGCCAAATTACTCCTTATCACTCTGTCCAGTGTCCTGGTGACCTAAAGCAGTGAGCAGGAAGAAAGGGTGAGGAGAAGGGTGATCCAGAATAGATGCTCGGCATCTGGGGGCCCCAAAGACACACACCTCCAACTTGTTAGCACCTCGCCAGTGAGGGTGAGAGAGTTTCCCCTTGAATCCAGAGAGAAATGTGACTGACTGGCAGGTACAAGGCCAGCAGCAGAGACGGGAGAAGGAATTGACAGAGAGGATGTTAGGAAGCCTAGGTTCTCGAGGCAGTGAGAGTTGTGTGGATATTCTTGCTCTGGGCTTAACTCAAAGAATCTCTAGGACCACTTTGTGAAAGCTAGATTCACAGTTATAGGTAACTACTTGGGTGCTAAATTATTTAACCACATTTTCTTTAGTCCTGCAGGCAGGAGCACCAATAAACCTGTGGAAAGACTTGATTCACCGAAAAAGCTGAGTGCAGATTGCATAATGTAAAACAGTAATTATGCTGGCAATTACTCATTTTAAAGTCTAAGCAAGCTGGCTTTAATAAACCACAAACCACATATCACCAATACTCTCCTTTTTATTACAATAAAATAGCACTTTCAAGCTTGTAATTGCTTTATAGACCTAGAAATAGAATGTTGATGAGATTATTTCCACAGGGTTCAAATATTTATGAAAATCCTAATAATTTTAAAAGTCAAAACACAAACATTACCAGAAAAAAACCAACCTCATAAAATAAAACAGCCTCTCTGTTGCTTTTTTTCTGCTGTCTTTAAACCAAGAATTAATGTTGTCTCACATTTTCTGGCTTCTTCAAGTAGGAGGTGCTTATTTGCCATTTCAAAGAAATGATTTCACAGAGAAATTTGGATGTCTGGGTTATTTTTAAAGGAACAATCTTTATAAAGGTGTACATTTACTAAAGTGTTTTTTTTTTTTTTAACCAAAAAGCTTTATTAAAGAACGTTGTTATAGGTAAGAGGAAAGAGGGGACAAAAAGTGAGAGAGGAGGGGCATAGATGGCTGATGAATGAAATGGAAATTCGTGGCCACAATGGCTAATGTGGGTATTTCCCAAATTCTTAGTCCATCTGGGTTGTTATAACAAACCAGGGTTGACTGAGTGGCTTATAGACAACAGACACCTTCTTATCATAGATTTGGAGGCTGGAGTCCAAGGTCAGGATCAGGTATAATGAAGGTCTTCTGAGTTGCAGCTTGCTGATCCTACTCCTTATGTCCTCCAACCATAGAGAGCAGAGAGGAAGCAAGCTCTGCACACTTCTAAGGGCACTAATCCCTTTTATTAGGGCTGCACCCTCATGATTTCATCTAACCTGCCAAAGGCTCTACCTTCCAATACCATCACATTGAGGGATAAGTTTCAACATTTGAATTTTAGAGGATCCACAGATGTTCAGTCCATAAAGTCAAACACAGTATTCATTCATTCATTCTCTCACTTAACAGATTTTAATTAGGGCCTCTTCAGTTACCAGCACTAATTTTTGGAAGTTATATCAGTAGTTATTCAGTTTTATTTTCAAATTAAATCTTACATTACATCTTACTATATAAGATATATTAAAGAGGTATCTTATGAAGCTAGATTATATGTCATGAATTCAAGGTTATAATATATTTAAATGTTTTTAAGTAATTTTAGCTTTTGGCTGAGCCAACCAAAATGTGGGATTTTAGTTCCCCAACCAGGGATTGAACCTGCACCCTCCTGCATTGGAAATGCAGGGTCTCAACTGCTGGGCCACCAGGGAAGTCCCTCACTTATAATCTTTATTTGCTATGGTCAATCACCAAACAATATGGTTATTTTGATAAGCCTCCAAGTTTGACATTAGTAGTTAGAGCAGTCAGTGTCCAATTAATTTTTTGCCCTTCCCTTTTTGTTGTTGTGGATTCCATAAAAATCTTGATTCATGCCAGAAAGGAGTCACAGTTGGTAAAACTTCCTTAACAGCAGGACAGCATGTCCTGTCATTTCAGGGTCCTCTTCAATTAAATAGTGATGAAAGAAAAGCTTTGATCTGAGGTCTGCACAAAAATGATTTAACCTGGTATTTATTTGTAGACTCAATAAGTCACTGGTAGAGATACAGCGGTGAGAAGCTATCTTGATCACCTTTGTGAAATTTAAATCTGGTAGGGGAGATAGACATTAAACAAAATTAATTATGCAAGTCATTATTTAATAATCATTATAATAAATGCTACAGAGTGCTATTGGAGTATGTGGCTAGAATGCTGACTCAGACTGGGATCCAGGAAATCTCAGGGCTGGAGGACTGGTTGGGTGTGGAAGGCTGCAAAGATGGAAATGCTTAGGATTCTTGAGTGGCAACTGAGTCAGGGAACTCCAAGGTGGGGCGGATTTGTTACTCTTATTTTATTTTGCCGGGTGTGGGGAGTCATACAAGGTGATCTCCAATGTGTTAAAATTTGGATATCACACCTCTGAGTGTATTTTATTATATTTTTAAGATCCAACTAAAAGACACATTTAAAACATAAAATTTGCCCCCACACACAAATGGAACCTAGAAAGCACCTCTCTGGGATCCTTGTGCTGCCCTCCAATCAGAGAAGTTTTGGGGACACGGGGCCAAGATTAAATTCAAGTTCACCACCTCTAGATTGACATCTGGCAACTTCTGTCTCATTTCTGAGTGTTGATTTTCTCACCTGTGACATGAAGGCAATAGAGCTACCTTAAGGAGACGTGAGGAATAAATGAATTTAAACATGAAGGCCCCCTTGAACAGTCCTTAGTAACTAATAACCACATAACACACATTAATATCTGTTTCCTTATCTCTCTCTTATTTGCTGTGCTTAGTCAGTCAGGTGTAACTCTTTGCAACCCCACGGACTGTAGCCTGGCAGGCGGCTCTATCCCTGGGGATTCTCCAGGCCAGAATACTGGAGTGGGTTGCCATGTCCTCCTTCCCTCTGCAAAACAGGAATGAGGATCCATGCTTGCCAGGGTTAATGTGAGGATTAAACGTCATGCTCTACGTGGAAGCAGGCAGTAGATGGTATACTCTCAAAAAGGGTGTGCTCAGTCGTGTCCAACTCTTTGCGACACCATGAGCTGTAGCCAACCAGGCTCCTCTGTCCATGGAACTCTCCAGGCCAGAATACGGGAGTGGGTTGCCATTTCCTTCTCCAAGTCTCAAAAAGTATTAGGGAGGAAAAAGAAAACTGGAAAAAGTCTGAGAAATACGGTACTTCACGCTTTCTTCGTTATTCTTCCCAGAACCTGCTCCCTCTCAGCACATAATCTATTAGTTAAGAAGGGCCAGTAGGCTCCTGGTTACCCACCTAAACACTAGCCCCTGGGGTGCCATAGTGGGGACTGGCTTCATGCACGTGGACAGCAAAATCGTATGATCTGCCACATGAGTGTCCATACTCTCTAAAACTATACTTTCTTTCCCTTTCTTGGCTACCTCTCTTTTAGATTTATAGGTTTAAAAAAAAAAAAAAAAAACACTGATGTACGCTGTTCACAAATTACTCCTGGAAGTTTCCTGCCATCCCAGACTCAAGGCCTAGAGCTTCTCAGGCTGTGGCACTCTCGTGCAATTTCCCAGCAGAGCCCCACACTTCAGACTCTGTGATTTGTGGCTGGTCCTCAACGTCTGGNCAAAACAAAAAAAAAAACACTGATGTACGCTGTTCACAAATTACTCCTGGAAGTTTACTGCCATCCCAGACTCAAGGCCTAGAGCTTCTCAGGCTGTGGCACTTCCGTGCAATTTCCCAGCAGAGCCCCACACTTCAGACTCTGTGATTTGTGGCTGGTCCTCAACATCTGGCTCACCCAGAAGGAGGAAAGCGACATCACGTGTTCTTCCATCACACTTTGGCATTTAGTTCACTACCTTACAGGCCAATGGTTGCCCTTCTAATGTTGCCCACTTACCTGCATTAATGGAAAAGGCAAGAGCATATTCTATCTTTACCTGTGTTTTTCTTCTCCTTTTGCTTTGATTTTTACTGTATGCTCTTTTCTTATTCATTTTTTAAAAATACTGTTTAATTTACTTGATTTAATTTAATTCAAGGATAGTCTCTTTACAATATCGTGTTGGTTTCTGCCATACATCAGCATGAATCAGCCATAGGTAAAAATATGTCCCCTCACTCTAGAACGTCCCCCCCACTTCACACTCCATCCTACCCCTCTAGGTTGTCACAGAACACTGGTTTGAGTTCCCTGAATCACACAGCAAATCCCACTGGCTTATCTATTTTACAGGGCTTCCCTGGTGGTACAGAGGTTAAAGCGTCTGCCTGCAATGTGGGAGACCTGGCTTCGATCCCCGGGTTGGGAAGATCCCCTGGAGAAGAAAATGGCAACCCACTCCAGTATTCTTGCCTGGAGAATCCCGTGGACAGAGGAGCTTGGTGGGCTACAGTCCACGGGTCACAAAGAGTCGGATATGACTGAGCGACTTCACTTTCTTTCACTTATCTATTTTACAGACGGTAGTGTGTATGTTTCCATGTTACTCTCTACCTTCATCCCACCCTCTCCTTCCCTCTGCTGTGTCCACAAATCTGTTCTCTGTGTCTGCATCTCCATTGCTACCCTGCAAATGGGTTCGTCAGTACCACCTTTCTAGATCGCTGTTTTTTTAAAGTCTGAAGACCCCAGGAACAGAAATAAATGGCATAGATACAGGCATATATTTGGATAGATGGATGTCTAGATAAGTGCTGGGCAGATAGATGAGAAATAGATTAGGTAGGTAGGTAGGCAGATAAATGAGAGCTAGATGAGAGACAGATAGACAGGAAGGAAGGTGACAGAACCGTGGATAGAATTCTCAAGGTGCCCCCATCTCCAAATTTCTTCAAACCTTGTTTATTCAATCAAGCACTAATCTAGGTGCTGCTTTGAAGGAATTTTTACAGATGTAATTAAAGCCCCAGGTGGGTCTGATCTCATCACTGAAGCTCTTCAAAGCAGAGAGCTTTCTTTAGCTGATGGCAGAAGTCAGCAATTCGAAGTTGGAAGATGGAGTGGGCCATGTGAGCAAAAAGGCAGGCAGTCACTAGGAGCAGAGAGCAATCTTGGCTCACAACCAGCAAGGAAATGGGATTTCATCATTAAAACCACTAGGAAAGAATTCTGTTGACCATCTCAATGATTTGGAAGCAGATTCTTTCTCAGAGCCTCTGGACAACAACCCAGCCCAGCTAACATCCTGATTTAGGTCTTGTGAAACTCTAGCTGACAACCCATCTAAGTCCACCCATAATTCTGCCCAATAAAGCCATGAGCTAAATTTGTGGTAATTTGTTTTGCAGTAATATCAAAACAATGCAGATAGACAGATAGATATCATTGCCAGTATACTGCATTAGTTAAAATATTTCAGTAGAGAGTTAAAATTACTCAGTGACCTGGCATAGAAGGATTATTTGGTGATAAGTCTAGATCAAGTGCAGGGCTTCCCTGGTGGCTCAGACTGTAAAGAACGTGCCTGCAATGCAGGAGACCAGGGTTTGATCCCTGAGTCGGGAAGGTCCCCTAGAGAAGTGAATGGCAACCCACTCCAGTTATTCTTGCCTGGTGAATTCCATGGACAGAGGAGACTGGTGGGCTACAGTCTTTGGAGTCGCAAAGAGTCAGACATGACTGAGTGACTCACACACACACACACACACACACACACACACACACACATGGTCAAGTACAGCCTCTGGTTATTACTAGAAACAGAATTTACATTATGTTCTTGGTTGCTATTTCTTCCAGAAAGATTTTAACCTCAGTTTAATATTAAGTCAAAGATTCAAGAATTCATTTAACATGTCATTTAACAATTACGGGTTATGCTTTCAAGTTGTAGGCTTTAGATATCTAGTCGGCTATTTTAGTCATCTGTCCAGATTCCCCTTTCCTTAAAAAACCTTTCCGAGTCATATCAGCCCCTCAAATGGAATGCTTGATATTGTGGAACATTTGAATAATTTACAGACATAATAATGGTAGCTAATTCAAGAAATAAAGGCAATTAAAATTTCCAGAAAAAGCAAAAAGCCATCTGAGACAGGAAATAAAACTATGATTCACTGTTTGGATCTATTTTTAACCACATAAAATAATCATCATAATAAAAATATTTCTTATTGATTTTGACCTTTCAGAATTAGCTCAGAGACAAAACATGGAGATTTAATTATGATTATGAAAAAGAATGCAGATGTCATCAATCTGAATAATGTTAAAGCACAAAAGATAAAGTCTCAAAAGGTGAAAGGGGAGGAAAACAGTAGGAAGAATCCATCTTAGAAAGTAGAGCGAGAAACACTACCTTTAATGGATGCAATAAGAAATGTAAGATTTAAATATAATATTATTTCTTAAAGCTAAGTATGAACTAGTGAAGAAACTATACAGCTTGATATATATTTAAAAATTGTGGAGGGAAGGTAGGAAGTGGTATAAGTTAGTACAATCATTAACTTTCATGATGGGAAATAGGTAATGTTTCAACTGATAGGATTTTCATCTTAACAAGAGATTGAGCAGTAATGGCCAGAAGAGATAGCTAAAGGTAGTTAATAATGATTGCCTCTGGGAAGGGGCACAAGGAATGGAAGGAAATCTGGAAGAGAACCATTGTGTGCATGTGTTTTAATTATAAATAGCTCAATAATTCAAAGAACAAATAGATAATAATAGAAGAAACATCACAGTAAACTCAGCTTTATCAAAGTTAGTATATTCCCACATGTGCTTCAGATTTCTTCTTACTTAAAAAGTGTTTGGAAAGTGTTTAATTAAAAAGTAATAAAATACAATCAAAGAACCTGATGGACCTCCCTAACCCATCATCTACCCTCCCTCCCTAGAGTGAAAAACTAATTGGAGGTTAGCATTTTATTCCCCTGAATGTGTTGTTTTCCCCTTCATATGAATAAATCCATAGCATACTCAGTGCTATTTTGCATGCATTTAAACTTTAAATTTCCAGCTTACCATTTTTTCTTCAACATTACTTCTTAAAGACATACCCATGTTTTCCATGATCTACACCATTCTAGATGTTTGGTTTTGCTATTTAGTATATTTATCAAGTGACTCTTTGCATTTCATGACTGCTGCCTGTTTCCAAATCCTCACCATTAGGAGCAATCATGACTATCCTTGTAAATCCACTCGTGTGTTGATGCACACATGTGAGGGCTGTTCTGGGCCGTGTAACTCAAAGTGAGTCCCTAGAGAGTAGGGAATGCACTTCCTCAACGTCATCACCTCTTGCCAAATTAATACATCAAATGATGCTGATTAAAATTTCTACCTGCAATGCATAAATGTTCCTATTGCTCCATAATCTTTCCAACTCTTGGCATTTTCAAACATTTTACTTTTGTGTGCTTGATAAAGTGAAATACCATTACTTTGCTTCATTTTGCCTTTGCCTGGTCATTAGTGAGAGGCAGCATATTTTCGCATGTCTGTCAGACATTGGGTTTTCTCCTTTGCAAGTATTCTACCTTAACCTTTCAATTATATATATTTTTTCTTGGTAATATGTAGAGGTGATCTATTCAGTTGACCAAAACGTTCATTCGGGTGTTTCCATAACTTGTTACAAAAAGACCCAAATGAATTTTTCAGCCAACCCTGGCATAAGCGCTCTTGGAGGAGGTTGCCATTAACCCACCATAGAGCCACCAGGTCTTACCCAGGACTGGGGAAACAGACTCTTGGAGGGCACAATAGAATCTTGTGCACACCAGGACCCAGGAGAAAGGAGCAGTGACCCCATAAGAGACTGACGCAGGCTTGCTGTGAGTGTCCAGGAGTCTCTGGCGGAGGCGTGGGTTGGCATTGGCCTGCTGCAGGGTTGGGGGCACTGAGTGCAGCAGTGCCTGCATGGGACCTTCTGAAAGAGGTTGCCATTATCTTCATTACCTGCACCAGAGCTTGGCTTCAGGTCAAATGATAGCAGGGAACACAGCCCCGCCCATCAACAGAAAACTGGATTATTTACTAAGCATAGCCCAGCCCATCAGGACAAGACCTAGTTTACCCCTCAGTCAGTCTCTCCCATCAGGAAGCTTCCATAAGCCTCTTATCCTTCTCCATCAGAGGGCAGACAGGTTGAAAACCACAATCACTGAAAACTAACCAATCTCTAATCACATGGACCACAGCCTTGTCTAACTCAATGAAACTATGGGCCATGCCGTCTAGGGCCACCCAAGACGAACAGGTCATGATGGAGAGTTCTGACAAAATGTGGTCCACTGGAGAAGGGAATGGCAAACCACTTCAATATTCTTGCCTTGAGAACCCCATGAACAGTATGAAAGGGCAAAAAGAAAGGACACTGAAAGGTGATCTCTCCAGGTCCGTAGGTGCCCAATATGCTACTGGAGATCAGTGGAGAAATAACTCCAGAAAGAATGAAGAGACAGAGCGAAAGCAAAACCAACACCCAGTTGCGGATGTGACTGGTGATGGAAGTAAAGTCCGATGCTGTAAAGAGCAATATTGCATAGGAACCTGCAATGTCAGGTCCATGAATCAAGGCAAATTGGAAGTGGTCAAACAGGAGATGGCAGAGTGAACATCGACATTTTAGGAATCAGGGAACTAAGATGGACTGGAATGGGTGAATTTAACTCAGATGACCATTATATCTACTACTGGGGGCAAGAATCCCTTCGAAGAAATGGAGTAGCCATCGTAGTCAACAAAAGAGTCTGAAATGCAGTACTTGGATGCAATCTCAAAAATGACAGAATCATCTCTGTTTGTTTCCAAGACAAACCNTTCATTTTCAGATAGTTCCTTGATCCGGCTTATACTTCTCAAGATCTATAGGCCCCTTCCTATGTCTAAGTAGCTTTAAAACAGAAATTTGATTGTGTGGCTCTAGTCAGCTAAAAAAATGCACTCCCCCCACCTACCCCCCCAAAAAAAAACTTAATTTGTTTTCAGTAGTCATATTATTTGTACTTATGTTGGCTTTATTATTGTGAGACTGTGTTGTGTGTGATGCATCAAATAGATAATTGCTTTATACTAAGTTATTCCCAGTATCTTTGCAAACTTGGATTTTTCAGTGTTGCACAAATTTCCTCATTTGTAAAATCATTGTAGGAAGGGAATTAAACTATATCACCTCTGAATTTATTTTTAGTTTTCTAAATCTATGTCTCCTAAGTTTCTAAGAAAATTCTTAAGCTTTAAAAATTCACTTTGCTTTAATTAAATTTAAGGAAATCTTGAAAAACCATAAGAATTAGTATGGGTTTCAAAAGTATAATATTCTCAATACGATTTGCAGTGGACCCCATATAACAATAGGGGCTTCCCAGATAGCACTGGTGGTAAAGAACCTGCCTGACAATACAGGAGACATAAGAGATGCAGGTTTAATCCCTGGGTTGGTAAGATCCTTTGGAGGAGGGCATGGCAACCCAATGCAGTATTCTTGCCTTGAGAATTCCATGGACAGAGGAGCCTTGCAGGCTACAGTGCATGCGGTTGCAAAGAGTTGGACATGACTGAAGCAGCTTAGCATGCACACATGCCATATAATTCCTTTATATTGTTTTTGCCATAATATTACAAGTATATCAACCTATACTGAAGGAGGAGGATATAGATTTATACGTAAACTGAAGCACAGTTACTTCAAATTTCCTAAGTCATACTGTACAGTAACACATCTCTACAGATTTTTCTGATGAACTGAAAGACATAATTAAGGCACATTCAAAAGAGAAACCACCCCCAAGAAAAAGAAATGCAAAAAGGAAACATGGTTGTCTGAGAATGTCTTACAACGAGCTGAGAAATGAAGAGATGCTAGAGGCAAAGGAGAAAAGGAGAGATATACCCACTGAATGCAGAGTTCCACAGAAAAGCAAGGAGAGATAAGAAAGCCTTTCTAAGTGAACAGTGCAAAGAAATAGAGGAAAACAACAGAATGGGAAAGACTAGAGATCTCGTCAAGAAAATGAGAGATATCAAGGGAATATTTCATGCAAAGATGGGCACAATAAAGGACATAAATTATAAGAAGAGGTGACAAGAATACACAGAACTATAAAAAAAAAAAATACAGGAGGCAGGGATCAAGATCATCCCCAAGAAAAAGAAATGCAAAAAGGCATTGTCTGAGGAGGCCTTACAAATACCTGTGAAAAGAAGAGAAGCGAAAGGCAAAAAAGAAAAGGAAAGATATACCAATTTGAATGCAGAGTTCCTAAGAATAGCAAGTAGAGATAAGAAAGCCTTCCACAGTGATCAGTGCAAAGAAATAGAGGGAAACAATAGAATGGGAAAGACTAGAGATCTCTTCAAGAAAATTAGAGATACCAAGGGAACTTTTCATGCAAAGATGGGCTCAATAAAGGACAGAGATGATATGGACCTAACAGAAGCAGAAGATACTAAGAAGAGGTGGCAAGAATATAGAGAAGAACTGTACAAAAAAGATCTTATGACCCAGATAATCACAATGGTGTGATCACTCATCTAGAGCCAGACATCCTGGAATGCAAAGTCAAGTGGCCCTCATGAAACATCACTACAAACAAAGCTAGTGGAGGTGATGGAATTCCAGTTGAGCTATTTCAAATCATAAAAGATGATGCTGTGAAAGTGCTGCACTCAATATGCAAGCAAATCTGGAAAACTTAGCAGTGGCCACAGGACTGGAAAAGGTCAGTTTTCATTCCAATCCCAAAGAAAGGCAATGCCAAAGAATGCTCAAACTACCACACAATTGCACTTATTTCACACAATAGCAAAGTAATGTTCAAAATTCTCCAAGCCAGGCTTCAACAGTATGTGAACCGTGAATCTCCAGATGTTCAAACTGGACTTAGAAAAGTCAGAGGAGCCAGACGTCAAATTGCCAAGATCCACTGGATCATCACAAAAGCACGAGAGTTCCAGAAAAATGTCTACTTCTGCTTTATTGACTATGCCAAAGCTTTTGACTATGAGGATCACAATAAACTGTGAAAAATTCTTCAAGAGATGGGACTACCAGACCACCTCACCTGACTCCTGAGAAATCTGTATGCAGGTCAAGAAACAACAGTTAGAACTAGACATGCAACAACAAACTGGTTACAAATTGGGAAAGGGATATGTCAAGGGTGTATATTGTAACCCTGCTTATTTAACTTATATGCAGAGTCCATCATTAGAAACGCTGGGCTGGATGAAGCACAAGCCAGAATCAAGATTGCTGGGAGAATTATCAATAACCTCATATATGCAGATGATACCACCCTTATGGCAGAAAGTGAAGAAGAACTAAAGAGCCTCTTGATGAAAGTGAAAGAGGAGACTGAAGAAGTTGGCTTAAAACTTAACATTCAGAAAGCTAAGATCATGGCATCTGGTCCCATCACTTCATGGCAAATAGATGGGGAAACAGTGGAAACAGTGACAGACTTTATTTTTCTGGGCTCCAAAATCACTGCAGATGGTGACTGCAGTCATAAAATTCAAAGATGCTTGCTCCTTGGAAGAAAAGTTATGACCAACCTAGATAGCTTATTAAAAAGCAGAGATATTTGTCAACAAAGGTCCATCTAGTCAAGGCTATGGTTTATCCAGTAGTCATGTATGGATGTGAGAGTTGGACAACAGAGAAAGCTAAGCACTGAAGAATTGATGCTTTTGAACTGTGGTGTTGGAGAAGACTCTTGAGAGTCCCTTGGACTGCAAGGAGACTCCATCCTAAAGGGTACCAGTCCTGAATATTCATTGGAAGGATTGATGCTAAAGCTGAAACTCCAATGCTTTGGCCACCTAATGCCAAGAATTGACTCATTTGAAAAGACCCTGATGCTGGGAAACATTGAAGGTGGGAGGAGAAGCGGATGACAGGATGAGATGGCTGGATGGCATCACCGACTCGATGGACAAGAGTTTGAGTAAACTCCGGGAGTTGGTGATGGATAGGGAGGCCTGGCGTGCTGAAGTCCATGGGTAGCAAAGAGTTGAACACGACTGAGCAGCTGAACTGAACTGATATATATTCAGGATATTAATCCTCTGTTATACCTTACAGATATCTTTTTCTAGATTGTCTTTCCACTTGATATATGATACATTTGTATAGAGATGTTACACATTTTAATATAGCTTAATTTATCAATCTTTTGCTTTAAAGTTTATGGGGATTTGTACCTTAAGAAATGTCTCTCTACCAAGAGGTCATAACATATTCTCTGAGATTTTCTTCTAAAATATTTAGCTTTTTCATTTTCACTTTTAATTCTTCAGTCCACATAGAAGCTCTTTGGAGCCTAGTATAAGGTAAGGGTATAATATTGTCCTTGTGGATACTGACTTATCCTAGTATCACTTACTGACTTGCCCATTCTTTAGCCACTGGTATATGTTACCTTGTTATACTACATTTCCATACATGTACAGGAACTTTCTAAGGAGTTTTGTTCTGTTCCAGGAGTCATGTATGTTTCATTATCAGATTTTTCAAAACATTTATTTTAACCATATATGTATATTCATATATTAATAAAAATAAAAAAACTAAATTTTTCTTACCGCAATGGTAGAGAACTTTTCCTTTTCTTTTGAGCCTTTATTACTTTTAAAGAACTTTCAGTAAAACCATGGATGGCTGCTTCTATCAAAGCAAATTGCTTTTACAAATAGTCACAAAACTGTTCCAAAGCACATGCTTTGGAAAATATGTTTTATTTAGAACACTGGATAAATTACTCAGCCATGTAATCTCCTCTCTTGATATAAAATAAAATTCATATATGGGAGGTATTCAGGATCTATTCTTAGAGAGGAGTTATAAACAGGCTCTAATGCATCTTTTGGAGCCATTAAGCCTTGCCAGGTAAATAATGTGTGTTTTAAACATCCCTGAATCTATATTTACAGTCATATGATAAATGGTAATGGCTCCAAAGAGAAACCTTAAGATCTAATGGGCATTTAAAACAGCCCCTCAATATGTATTTATGCAGGGGATCCAAAGAGACTCAAAAGCAGTTTAATTCTATTTGATCAATGGCGATCAATGGTTTTGAAAGATGTAGAATATTTAGAGTCCATATTTAAAACTTCTATAACAAGCAGGCTTACAAGCTTATAGTTATAAATTCTTTTTTGTAGCTTGGGGCAGATGTGGAACTTTGAAAATATCCCATTAAGATCACACCCAAAAAAGGCCAAGAAAATTTAGCACAGAAAAAGACGACATTTCACAATAGTGAAATTGTGGTACCAAACAAGAAAAGCTAGCCCATCCTTTTTATATCCGCAATTGGATTTTCATTTCATGTTCTTCAGTAGGAGTCATTTTGAAGACAATTTCTCCTGAAAATAAGCTTTGAAGCTTTACTGTTTTTAAAAATCTCATTTGATTCAGTTTGCACCGGCCTGGGTTTCTATTTCCTTTCTCTTCTTTCTTTAGAATCACTTACATTTCCATTGCATTGTTTGCATCACACCTACCAAATCCTTTCAGTGCACTGGGTGTGTGGGGAGGGAGAGGAGGTCCCAGAACCAGATTCTTGGAAAGCCTTTATTGACTAAATAAAGATGTCAGAAAAATGTGGGGGACATTTGGAAGCTACCCAACAATTGCTTATCAACATATGAAATGCTTATCAACATGTCACCTTGACTTATTTGGATAGTAAGCCAACATTCCATACTCTGGAAAAATGGCTACTTGACATCCCCAAAGGATTAGATGCAGTCCTGGTGGCTAGTTCCTTCTTTCATTGTCTGACTACACACAACACCTCAGCCCTCAGCCTGGATTAATAGAAACTGTAGACTTTTGCTTGGGTGAGTTTGAGATATCATTGAGTTCAACATATGGAATTCTAATCTAACAGAGTCTCTCACCATGAAACTCAAATTTCCATAGCTCCAAATCATCGAGTGATACCTAATTCACCCATGTCATCCTTTATTGGTGTTCTAAGTTCTTACCAGGCTGTCACATCAGGAGGTATCTACAGAGATACTGGTGTCAAGAAACAGATATCTGTATCTCTTAGTGTTCATGCTCTAAAACTGTGTTTAATTCTCTCTAGCATTTACCTTAGTACAATTCAGTTCAATTTAGCCCTTTTTTCACAAATCTAGGCAGCCCTGACACAATCCCTTGGCCAAGAGTTCACAAGAAAAAAATCGGGACTGGTTCACACAATATCAAGAAATGAAATCAGACCATTCCTGGCTGGCATCTTTGGTCAAATATACTGTAGAAGAGTAAGTAATGCATCTGTTATTCCATAAAACTGGAGTTCTAACAAGTCATATATTTTCTATTCTACTAGGACAGAGAATCAGAATAAGAAATCTTAACTTCACAGATAGAATACTCATCAATCTACTCAATCTATTGCAACTATTAGAAACCATGCTTTATACGGGATATCCCTGAGACTATAAAAAATTCAGATTGAGCACAATCTGGATTATAAAATCACAAGGTAGGGATATAAAAAAGTATGAAGTCATAAAGAAAACCCACAGAGAAAGTGTGGCACAAAATATACAGGGAAACACATGGGAAGTCTGGAAAGAGACACGCAATGACACATAAATAGAAAATATGTGGGAAGGCAGTCCCTGAAAAAAGGCCTATGGATGTGCAGGTGCTTAATTGATGCTTTAGATGGTAGCTTAATAAGGAGACATCCTTAGAAGTTCAGAGAAAAAATATATGTATGCAAAGTAGAAACTAAAAGGTTCATAGAAGGACATGAAGTAACAACAGCCAGAGAGAATGAAGACAGGCAAAGATGAGGACCATCTTGTCATAACTGCTCAGATTCTATTTTCATAGAGAGAATTACTTAATAAACATATATTTACTATATAAAAATGATTCATCTCAATGTTAAAGTGTTTATTTATTATTATTCTATTACTGCTGCTGCTGCTAAGTCGCTTCAATCGTGTCCAACTCTGTGCTACCCCATAGACGGCAGCCCACCAGGCTCCGCCATCCCTGGGATTCTCCAGGCAAGAATACTGGAGTGGGTTGCCATTTCCTCCTCCAATGCATGAAAGTGAAAAGGGAAAGTGAAGTCCCTCAGTCATGTCCGACTCTTCGTGACTCCATGGACTGCAGCCTACCAGGCTCCTCCATCCATGGGATTTTCCAGGCAAGATTACTACTTATTACTTTGTTAATAAATTGTGCATATGTTCGGGAATTTCTGCATTGTATGTCATTCAAGTGCCCAGCTATTTTGTTTTTACCACGTCATTATATGACTGATGGATATTTTGGCTGGTCAGGTTCTGAAAACTTGAGAGAGTAGTTCATTCAGGCTGGGTTAGAAGAGCATATAGGTTGAAGCCAAGCAAGGGCAAAACAGGTTAGCCTAAGGTTACTGACTGGTGCAGCTAAAAGTCTAAGAAAGATGCCCAAGCTGAGTATGTAAAAGCTTAGTTTCTACAGTCTGGTCACCTCCCTTTGGACTGGGAAGGTTACACGTAAAGCAGGTTAAGATACAGGGCAGACTCAGGACAAAAGTCATAGTTTTGTTGATGAGACCAGCAAAAAACTAGTCAAAGTATTCACTTGCTGAGAAGTCTGAGAGAAACGTGCTGTTCTGAGACCAGCATGGTGCACCCAGATCCAGCCAGCTACGTGCACTCTGATCTGACATAGCCCTTGTTTCATCTTCAAGGGTCAAGGCAGTTCACTAGGCCCGGGTTTCCCAGGGCACAGGTAGGCTCAGCTTCCATCCGGAATTCTCCAGTAGATCTCCCAGATGCAGGAAGCATTTCTCTGCACACAGAGCACTTCTGGTGCCTCATCAGGGGTCTCTTGGTTTGGATTTGCAAGGGAAGGTTGCCTAGGAGGCAGCTCCTGCCAGGAGATGGAGGGATAATGAGGGCGTCCCACAGCAGTGGGGTCAGCCTGGCAAAAGGAACCTGGGGTCTGGGGCTGTGCCTGGCTTAGTAGGTATTTAATAAACATGTGTTACATAACAAATGAAACAATGAGTTATCCACCTAATCTCTGCATTTGTTTACAGAGAGAGTCTCCACTGTTCTTTGCCCTCTCCTACCAAATGCCAATACCTCGTATGGGTCAGTAGTACCACTTTCATCTCTGGGACCTGAAGCAGCCAACCCTGGGTGGGCTGTGCTGCCAAAGTCTTGCTGGTGGGTGTGGGGTTCTGGGTAACCCAGGGCCAGCTGCCTGCAGACAGACCTCTGCTGAGTCAGGCCCCCAAATGAAAGTAGCCAGTTCAGCCTGGGCACTGCACTATGGTTTAATTTCTAAATTTATTGTTAAATGACACTGCCTAATACTTCACCCTATTTCTTTGGCTGTCTTTTTAGCCTTTTTCAAAATGTTAAACTGTACATTTAGTAGGCTAATTATATATAGTGGGAACATTAGAATAATAGTCATTGCAATAGACATTAATAGCACAAAGCAATTACTTGCTATGAACAGAATTGGTTTAGCTACCATGCCTCCCTTATATGTCCCAGTGACTGAGAAAGGGCTCAGAGTGGCATTTAAGGACATGGACTGTCGACACAGGTTCAAATATAGCTCTGCCACTTGGAGCCCTTTGTTTGAATTCTAAATTATTTTCTTTACATCTTCTCCACGTTACAAAATAGTAATCATAATAAGGAAGATGGAGCTATTTCGATTTACCACTTCACATAGATATTAAAATTAAACAGTATCTTTAAGTGCTTCACCTTGAGTCATCAACCTGACACTTATTGATTGCTTACTCTCTTAGCTCAGGCTGGTACCACAAAGCACCACAGACTGGGTGGCTTAAGCAACAAACATTTAGTGCTTACATTCTGCAGCCTGAAAATGTGAGATCAGGGTGCCAGCAGGGTCTTTGCGAGGACCCTCTTCATAGCTGACAAATCGACACCTTGCGGTATCCTTACATGAAATCCATCTGCCTCTTCTTTCTTCTTTCAAGGGCACAAATCTCATTCTTGAGGTTTTCACCCTCATGACCTAAGTTAACTTCCAGAGGTCCTCTTTCCAAATACCAACACACTGGGGGCTAAGGCCTCAACAAACAAATTTGGGGTATCACAAACATTTAGCCTGTAGCACTTACCACTGGAAAAGGCTCCAGGGATACAAAGCTGAATAAGCTATTTATACAGCCAAAACTAATACAGCATTGTAAAGCAATTATATCCCATTAAAAATAAAGGGTACAATGCCTTCACTGAAAGCAACCATAGTCATATGCACATATGCTTCTATGTATGAGATGGAAAAAGGGAGAAAGTTAGAGGGAGATATGAGGAAGGTAGGGGTGGGGTTAGAAAAAAATGGCATTTAGGAATAGGGTGGGAAATGTAGTCAAACATTATTTTTTCTCCTATTCTTTCTTTCATCCTATCAACAACCGGAGAGCATTTACTTGGTAATATTGCCTTTCCATTCCCTTGTTCCTCATTGACAGGCTTATCATTTTGCATCTCTGTTGCAATGCTAAACTTCTCTACAGATGAGTGGAAGGAATAATCACCTAATTCAAGCTCAGTCAATGCGGTATCGGAGAAGGCAATGGCGCCCCACTCCAGTACTCTTGCCTGGAAAACCCCATGGATGGAGGAGCCGGGTAGGCTGCAGTTCATGGGGTCGCAAGGAGTCAGACACAACTGAGCAACTTCACTTTCACATTTCACTCTCATGCATTGGAGAAGGAAATGGCAACCCACTCCAGTGTTCTTGACTGGAGACTCCCAGGGACGGGGAAGCCTGGTGGGCTGCCGTCTATGGGGTCACACAGAGTCAGACATGACTGAAGTGACTTAGCAGCAGCAGCAGCAATGTGGTATAGTCAGGACCCTTGGGTCCCGTACCACTGGGCCATTTTTTTCCCTAGAGACCATCAGTCTCTGGGTTGTGTATGAGGGCTACTCAGTTGAAAAGCCTAAATTATATGTAGAGAGGGCAGGGGCCATATGAAGAAGGAAAAGAGAGAGGACATTATTACTGCAGATAAGAAAATAAGTGAAGGGTATTAGCAATATTAGCTAACTGAATCTAAGCAAATATTAGCAAATTGAATATCACTGCATCAGTACTTTTCTGACTTTTCTCAGTGAAACAGCCTGACAGAGGCCAGAGAAAGGGACTGGTGCATTTTCAGATTAGACTGACCGTGCCTTGGGAAGTCAGAATACTATTACTGAAAATTTCATGTTACACTCTGCAAGCATGAGGTCTGACTCTCACAGGGCCTCATAATTTTCAGAAACTTAATGTAGTCACTAGCTGTGACTACAGAATTATGGGGGGAAAATGTAACGTGACTTCTAAGTGCAACACTTTTTATTTTCCACAAACATACTGTGAAGTAGGGGACAGGTAAACAAGAGTCCTGGAGTGATTCTGATCGCTGTTTTCTTGAACTCATGACACCAGCACTTAGTGTTTTTCTGCAGGCTGCCTGAAAGGTTCACAAATCCAATATCCCCGGGAGTTATTTCATTAGATTTCCTAACTTTCAAACCCATGTGCAATGCCCTTATTCCTTTGCTACTCTTATTGACTGACACTGATTATGCCATCAGCAAACCTCACTAACTCCACTGCTTCATTTAGATCATTAATGGTCAATAGAGGGTCTGAGATGGGTCACTATTAACTGCTTTGTATTCAGAGGACCTTTCATTCAGAGGACTTTCTTTCGTGTTTCGCTGCCTGCTTAGCTTGGCTCTCTGTTGGGGAAATGGAGAGGAGAGTGAAATAAATCCTGGATCATTGCTACATCCTTCCTCTGTGGACACCAGCCCTGGGACTTTCAGAGACCTTTTATGAGCCTGAGCACACAGAGTGCAAAGAAGTATCCAGGGGGTCTTTGGTTCAGCCTGGCTGGATGCATCATGGTGTCATGGAAAGGCTTAACAACTAAAGATTCCTGGGTCACACCTCTAGAGATCCTGATACAGTAGAACTGAAGTGGAACTCAGGAATCTTCTTCTTTTTTTTTTCAAACCTACCCTGGTGGTTCTAATGCAAAGTCAAGTTTGAGAACTGCTGTTGAGGGAAACTTTCAGCATCTCTCCACAGCCTATAAGTGGCAAGGGTGGGAGAGAGAAGGAAGATTATCTGTTGATGCTGCCAGAATTTCTCAGCCATGGGGGCAGCTGTGAGTAGGTTATCAAGCTGTCAGTCCTATAAACTAGTATTTCCTCTAAACTAATAGTGCTGAAACACTTTTTAAAGATAGGTGTTGTACACACAAAAAACATTTTTTAATTAATTAAAATAATTAAATTAATTATTAAAAAGCAGAGACATTACTTAGGTGACAAAGGTCTGTCTAGCCAAAGCTATGGTTTTTCCAGGAGTTGTGTATGGATGTGAGAGTTGGACCATAAAGAAAGCTGAGTGCTAAAGAATTGATGCTTTTGAACTGTAGTGTTGGAGAAGGCTCTTGAGAATTCCTTGGACTGCAAGAAGATTCAACCAGTCCATCTTAAAGGAAATCAGTCCTGAATATTCATTGGAAAGACTCATGCTGAAGCTAAAACTCCAATACCTTGGCTATCTGATGTGAAGAACTGACTCATTGGAAAAGACCCTGATGCTGGGAAAGATTGAAAGAAGTTGGTGATGGACAGGGAAGACTGGCGTGCTGCAGTCCATGGGGTCACAAAGAGTCAGACACAACTGAGCANATGCTGAAGCTAAAACTCCAATACCTTGGCTATCTGATGTGAAGAACTGACTCATTGGAAAAGACCCTGATGCTGGGAAAGATTGAAAGAAGTTGGTGATGGACAGGGAAGACTAGCGTGCTGCAGTCCATGGGGTCACAAAGAGTCAGACACAACTGAGCAACTGAACTGAACTCACACATGAAAAAGAATTCTACTTTTTGAAATTTAGTAATCTTTTTGCCAGTTTTTCTGAATGTCCTATGCACATCTAATAGCTATTATATTTAGCTTATTAATGACATCACTGAAGATGCTCCTGTTCTTATTTTTCTGCACTTGATAAAACATTAATGTTAATACATCTCACTATGATTATATATTTTTTCTTTCCTTATATTTATTTTTGCTTTATGTATCTTTGTTTTTAGGTGTCTAATGGTTTATGACATCTATCTTCTTTGTGAGTTGTATCTTTTATCATTAAAAATATTCATCTTTGTTTCATTTCAAATAAATAAATAAATTTTTAGAAATACATGTTTGTGGGAGAGGCAGAATGTTGCATATGGAATGGTGGAAGACAATGGATTCTTATATCTTTGTGTTTAGGCGTCTAATGGTTTATGACATCTATCTTCTTTGTGAATTGTATCTTTTATCATTAAAAATATTCATCTTTGTTTCATTTCAAATAAATAAATAAATTTTTAGAAATACATGTTTGTGGGAGAGGCAGAATGTTGCATATGGAATGGTGGAAGACAATGGATTCTTGCAAACAGTGTTCAGTCTAACCATCTGTCTTACTGAGGCTTCAACTCTGGTTGAAACACATAGCATTCCCCATGTCCCCACCATTGGAAAACAAAGGCCTTTCAACCAAATAGACCCACTGTCCTGAGAAGAAATTTACTTGATCACTAGTTGTTGCCAAAACCTGCTTCAATATTACCCCATCTAACCAACACCTATGCTCTTTAACTTACACAGTGCTTTGCCTGGTAAATATAAGATTGTCCTTGCTGTAGTATTTGGACTCATATTTTAGCTCTCAGAGATTTTTTTTTTCATGCCTTTTTGATTTAAGACCCAGGTTACTAACAGCAATCTCTGCCCCTCAGTCCAGCTCCGGGTGTAAACACGACCCCAACAGAGCTTCCAGGGGCCACCTGCTCACTTTCTGGGGGGAATGATCCTGGAAAAAGAGAAACATGATCATTTCCTTTCTGGTCTTTGGGGACAGATGTACTAAAAAGAAGTAAATTTCCTTATTTGTAAACAGTTAAAAAGACGGCTCACTATATTTTATGGGAAGTGCCATGAGAAAAGGAGAAGGAAATGGCAACCCACTCCAGTGTTCTTGCCTGGAGAATCCCAGGGACGGAGGAGCCTGGTGGGCTGCCGTCTCCGGGGTCGCACAGAGTTGGACACGACTGAAGCGACTTAGCAGCAGCAGCAGCAGCCATGAGAAAAGAAACCAAAAGACTATTCTGAAAAAAAAAATTCCTAGATGAGTCTGAATTTGGAAAACTCTTGTACTAAAAGTATAGAACTAACCAGATACCAGGGCTTCCCTGAGGGTTCAGGTGGTAAAGAATCTACGTGCAATGCTGGAGACCTGAGTTCCATCCCTGGGTCAGGAAGATCCTCTGGAGAAGGGAATGGCAACCCACTCCAGTATTCTTGCCTGGAGAATCCCATGGACAGAGGAGCCTGGTGGGCTACAGTCCATAGGGTTGCAAACAGTGGGACACGACTGAAGTGACTTAGCATGCACACCTGACTCATTATATTTCATGGGAAGTGCCACAAGAAAAGGAACCAAAGGATTATTCTGAAAAAAAATCTCCAGTTGGAGATTTGATGAATTGTGGCCATCTGGGTAGGTGTGCAGAGCACCAGCATAAGGAGACAGAGGGGCTGGAGTGATTATTGGAGCCCATGCAGGCTGCTTTTCCCCCCCGCTTATCAGATCCTCATGTGCTACAGGCAAAGGCTGGCTTTGGGGAGAGAATGTACAGAGTGAGTTCCTGAGGACGTGAGTCATGGAGAGGACCACAAGGGTGGAGCTGGAAGCCACCCACACGCAAGTGTCAGATGTGGGCTGTGGAAGGGCCATCAACATCTGGGTGTGGGTGCGAGGAAAGAGCTGGGAAAGCCTGGGAGGACTGAGTGGGCTCTAGCATCTTTTGGCAGCACCCTGATGGAACTCCTGTTTCTAGACAAGAAAAATTTGCTAAGCTGTATAGTATTCCATGCATGATAGCACCTGGAAGAATCTGAGTACAAAATCACACCAACAGATGAGTTAACCTGTCATTATTTTGGCAACTTCTATCTTTCTAAAGGTTATACTTACATTGGTTCGTATGTAATTTAAAAAATCCTAACAAGTTAGCAAGGGAAGGAGGGATAAACAGGTAAAGCAATAAGAGTATTCTGTACGATACTGTAATACCTGCATACGTGGATACATGACATGATATATTTGTCCACACTCATGGATGGTAGCACACCAAGAGGGAAGCCTAATATAAACTATGGACTTAAGGGGATAATGACACGCCAGGGCAAGTTTATCAGTTGTAATAAATGGATCAGCCCGGTGGGGGATGTTGATAGTGGAGGGAGCCATGTGGGGCCAAAGAGTATATGGGCAATCTCTGAACTTTCCACTCAATTTTTTTGTGAACCTAAAGTTGCTTTTAAAAATAACGTCTATTTTGCAATGCCCTTTTAACAGTCTTTTAAACAAATTAATTTGCTATAATAGTTTCTGGGAAAAAAAAAAAAGTCCAATGGGACCTCTATGCAATTCCAGGCAATTTAGACCCACTTAGCACTCCCCTCTCTTCCCTTAGAGAGACCTCAGGGTGCCCTGTCAAGCTGAGTTGCAGGTTCAGATATTTAGGAACTTGGGGGGATTTTTCATTCTTCCATTCCTGTGACCCAAAGCTCCCTGACACCTGGTGTTATAGCTCCCTGAGTTTCCATCTTGCTCCCACATATCTAGCTGCTTCTCTGCTAAGGCCCATGAGGTTGACTATTCAGATGGTCTGGACCTGGTTTCCTACTCAGCCTGCCTGTAAGCCCAGTCCCTAGAGCTCTCAACTCATGGACAACATCTTAATTCCAACATAGGAATTTAGACTTGTGTGTGTGTGTGTGTTAATTGCTCAGTGGTGTCTGACTCTTTGCAACCTCTTGGACTGTAACCTGCCAGGCTCCTCTGTCCATGGGATTTTCCAGACAAGAATACTTCCCTTTCCTTCTTCAGGGGATCTTCTGACCCAGGAATCGAACCCAGGTCTCCCGCATTGTAGGCAGATTCTTTACCGACAGAGCTACCAGGGAAGCCTCAATTAAGACTTACTGTTTCTAAATAGATTCAATCATTTTAACTTCTGGTCTTTGCTCTGGATCAAATAATAGCATTAATCTATAATTATCTCTCCACTTGAGCCTTTCGCATCGGTTTGCCCTATCTGACTACTGAGGTCTGTCCTTAGCAAGACGGTTAGGACAGGCCAGCTTGGGAATGAGTCCTATAAACTCCATGATATATGCATGGAGAACCAAAAAGACTTTCCGGTTAGGGCTTGGTCTTGAAGATACCTGGTGTGGAACCCATCTGATCTGCGTAATGTTGACCAGAGACTGAGCTTGCTGTCTGCTATTTGTCGTCGGTGTTCAGCCACTAAGTTGTGGTCGACTCTTGGACTGCAACGGCACGCCAGGCTCCTCTGTCCTTCACTGCCTCCCAGAGTTTGCTCAGACTCATGTCCATTGAGTCAGTGATGCTCTCGGATCATCACATCTCCTCTGCGGCCCCCTTCTCCTCTTGCCTTCTATTTTTCCAGCTGATATTATAACTCACTAACCTCTATTGTGTGGGTCAGTGGGAAAGAAACCACCTGCAATGCAGGTGACATGGGTTGGATCCCTGGGTCAGGAAGATCCCCTGGAGAAGGAAATAGCAACCCACTCCAGCGCTCTTGCCTGATAAATCCCATGACAGTCTCTGGGGTTGCAAAAGAGTGGAATACAACTTAGTGACTAAAGAACAGCAGCAGTAAAACCTTGATGTGCTTCAGGACAGACCGTGGAGCTGCCTGAGATATTCAGGGCTAATTGGAAGTGCCTTCTGAGAACTTCTGAGGACAAGGACTGGGGCCAACGTGTTCAAGTCAAGTTTTTCCTGTTTGGTTGCTTTAATAACGAGACATCTTGCATCCTTTGTGAAGTGCCCCAGTAGTGAAGGAAGAAATCCCAACAAATCCAGCAAACAGAACATAAGAGAGTGATTATCAGTAGGTAGTGGTAACACTGATGCCTGTGAATTTGCTTCGTTTTCTTTGTTATCCCCACTTTAGTCATACGAAAATATTTGCAGCAATTTTATGCTGAACAAAAAGCAAGTGCTCAATCAGGCTAAGTGCCTCTGATGAGAGCATAACATTATTTTCATTCTCCATTTTTAATTAGGATGCACCAGAAAATTACAGGTTGGTTACTCTTCTCACAGCCTTAACAAATGCAGATGAGGAGAGCTGCTTGGCAGGTTAAAGCTAACATTTTCAGTGCCATTTGTTAAATACAGTTCTTAAGCCCAGGGAAAGCCTTGATGATAGGCAATGCCAGTGTCAAGAGATCATGTAGGAAAGTTAGTCTTTAGTGGAAGCTATCTCATAAGATACACATGGTTTGCTATTTGGAAGCAGAAACTTTTCCTGGTAACAGAGCCTATGCTCAGTATTTGAATTTCACGTTAATGGAAGCAATTCAGAGAGCAAATATGCCTAATACACATGAATGTTTTAAATCTGGAAGAGACTGGACCTTAAAGATCCTCTAGCTCAATCATTTTAGTAGCTAAAGTAAGCGGTCTCAATATAGACGAGAGTTATAGAAAGTTCTGTCTAAAAGACCCTAAGTGAAAGTCACTCAGGTGTGTCTGACTCTTTGCAACCCCATAGACAATGCAGTGGGTGGAATTCTCCATGCCAGAATATTGGAGTGGGTATCCTATCCCTTCTCTAGCGGATCTTCCCAACCCAGGAATCGAACTGAGGTCTCCTGCATTGCAGGCAGATTCTTTAAGTCCAAAGACTATGACTAAAGGAAGAAAAATCCCTATCAGATGCCTTGTGCATCATGTCACTGGACTTCCCTGATGGTTCAGCAGGTGAAGACTCCACCTGCAACACAGGAAACGTAGGAAACTTGATTTGATCCCTGGGTTGGGGAGATTCCCTGGAGTAGGAAATACCACTCTGGTATTCTTAGCTGAAGAATCCCATGGACAGAGGAGCCTGGCAGGCTACAGTCCATGGGGTCGCAAAGAGTCGGACATGACAACATGCACTGGAATGACTGCAGACAGCGTTTAACCTAAAAGGAAAGGACCACACGTTCTTTACTGGTCTCATCTGCAACTCTTGATTCTTCCTCACAAATCACATAGAGCGAGCAACCAATACTGCTTCTAATTAACTTCACCGGGATATTGAATTTCATAGATTCTGTGCAGCCACGCCTGTTCCTCTTCCTCTCATCTCCCTTTCTGTCCTCTGCGAATTCTAATCATCACCCGATCCAGCCTCGTCTTCTATCCATTGTCTACGCTACGCATTGTTTCTTCACCTCCCTTTGCTTACAAGTAATTCGTACATCTTTCTTGTCTTTCTCATTAAATTATAAACAACTGGATCATGGAAACTCCTTTTTAAGTCCACCAAGTACCCAGAATATAGAAACACGCTCTGAATACTAAATTTTGACTGACTTTTCTTCCCAGCTCTGTGAGTTCTGTACTGTTGGATTTTATTTTTGTGCCCAGAAAAAAGAAATCTAAGGCAAGTTAAATATGTTTATTTAACCATTTCCAAGAGTTATTTAAAATCCATCCTCGTCTAGTTTTATTCTTAAACTCCATAATTTGGATTTGTCTATACATAATGTGGAATCTCAATGAGCTACCACACTATTTGATTAGTCATTCTCTCTATCTTCAGACCAGTAATGAATATTTCACCTGTCTCAAATTGCACAAGTATCGTAGATGAAATGAAAACAAAGTGAAACGCTGGCTTTAATAATACACCATGCCAGCTGTCATAATGGAAACATTGTGACTTTGGTAACTGAGGCTCCAGCATTTAATTGACAAAAGACGTATAGTACTTCTTTTGTTCAATGGTAATTTTGATTGATAGATCAACTCAGCTATTTAAAATAGCTTATTATTATCCAACATGTTTCTTCTCTCCAAATCAGCTAAATAAAATTGTTCTGCTTATTATGATGATCAAAACAACACTGTGAGTAAACCATTCCCCCTTAAATCATGACCATGTCATTCCAGGAGGTGAATTTCCACTCGAGGGATTACTTCTCTGGATGAACTAAATGGAACGCGGATGTCCCAATGCCCTTGCCATATAGAAGGAACCAGTTTACACTCATTAAGTCATTATCTAGCCTAACGATTAAACCCAATGAAATAAGAGTGAATCATTCGCTCTAGGGGAAGTGTGTCATCTATTTTAGGCCAAAAAGAAACGATTTTGCAAATGACCTTTTCCCGTGTGACAAGCCGTCCCTTTGAAGCCAGGGGGAAATTAAGGCCTCTTCTTCCTTACAGGGGATAATATTTCCTCCTCTCCTACACAGGCCCAGATATAATAGGATGACAAGCAAAAGATTCAAGTTGTTTCCTTGGCTTTAGGAATAGCAGATTTATTAGTTTAGGTTTAATATGTTAAGATAAAAACCAGCATTCACAAAAATGCTGACAACATGCATGATGGGCTTGTTCGAGCACAAAGAATGGAAAAAAGGATAATGCAAAGCTTTAGACACAACTACAAACATGTAAAAAAAGAAGGTCTGCTCAGGCCCTGTGTAGGGCAGATATGTTTTAAGGACATGGAAATGAAAAATAGTTTAAGGGTTGGAAAAGTCAATAAGTTTAATAGGATGCAGCAAAAACTATTGTCACCAAAAAAAGCTAATATAATCTTGGTCCACTGCTCAGTAGAAATAAAGTACCTGAAAGGAATTATGTAATAAACTGCAGTATTAATCACTGATTAGGCTGTATTTGGTATTTTGTGTTTTCTTTATTTAAAAATAATTCACATTTTTGAAAGTATAAAAATGCATCGGTCTCTGCAGAAAATTAGAGTAGAATATAAAAATATGCCCCCCCCCCCAAGAAAATGAAATAACCCATCACTCCACCATTCAAAAATAACCCCTGGCTGTTAGAATTCTGGGATCAAAACTATTTCCCCTTACACTTTTACTGTAAATGCATCATATCAATGTCTTCAAGCATGCACTGCTGCTGCTGATACCTCCTTCAGGAGTCAGCTTGGTTTTGTCTAAATTTTCTCTTCTGGAAACTTTAAGGATATTTTCTCAATTTCATAGGGATATGTCTAATCCTGGTGTTACCTCATTGGTCCTAGTCAACACTCACTGGAAACTGTTAAATGGAAGAATCTTGTCTTCTATTTGCTCCAAAAATGTTCTTGTGTTGGTTCTTTTCTAGTTTTTCTGGCTGTATTGTCTCCACTCTTTTGGTGAAACTTTTAATTGTCATATGTTGGAATGCATGGGTTGATTTTAATGTCTCTAATATTTTAGCCCATCTTTTCCTATTATTATTATTTTTACTATTGTTGCAATATATTTTTCTCTTTTCTGCTCACATACACACATAGTAATTTCGGAGGGACCTTTTTTGGTCTCTTTATCTTGTTCATGTCATCTTGTTCTTGTTTTATGAATGTATCATCTTCTCAAATAGCCCTGAATATAATAGTTACAGTTATTGTGTGTTATTTTCTGGCAGTCTTGTCATTGGGCTTTTTCTTTCTCTTTTTCTTTAAATGTTGCATTCTTGGCCTCTTCTCAATGCCAAATGATGCAGGACTTACTTTCATCTGTCAATACGCATGTTGGTCATCCTAATTCTTCCCAGATGTTAGTTCTGCTTCCTTAGAGAAAAGCTCTCAAGTTTTTTATTCAGGTTTAAAGGTTAGTTGCATGATACTGTACAACAGCACAAGTAAGAAAGAAAAAGCTGGAAAGATCAACTGATCTTCAGCAAACACCTACTTTTCTGCTTCACTTCCCAGTCCTACCTAAAAACTGTCCCTGGGGCTCTGCTAGGCTCCCTCCTTTGCTATGGCCCCATGAAAGTATTATGTATGCTGGGACTTCCTCCTCTCTGATTGATCCGAACACTTTTTGCCATGCTGTGTCTATCTTCTGGTGTGATAATCAGTTTCATGGGTCAATTTGACTATACTAGGCTACAGTTCCCAGTTATCAAACACTAATCCAGCAGCTGCTCTGCAGCTATTTGTAGATGAGATTTAAAGTTCCCAAGTTGACTTTAAATATGGGAGATTATCCTAGATAATCTGGGTAGTCCCAATTCATTTAGTCAAAAGTCCTTAGGGTAAAGCTGGAGCTTCTTTGAGAAAGAAGGCATTCTATTTGTCAATAGTTGCTTCAGCCCCTGTCCTGAGCTCTTCTGACAGCCTGGCCTGTGGATTCTGGAGCTGCCTAAGGCGGCAGGATCTCTGGGTCTGGGAAGATCCCCTGGAGAAGGGAATGGCAACCCACTCCAGTATTCTCACCTGGAGAATTCTGTGGACAGATGAACCTGGTGGGCTGCTGTCCAAGGGGTCAGAGAAAGTTGAATACGAACCCCCCCCCCAAGAAAATGAAATAACCCATCACTCCACCATTCAAAAATAACCCCTGGCTGTTAGAATTCTGGGATCAAAACTATTTCCCCTTACACTTTTACTGTAAATGCGTCATATCAATGTCTTCAAGCATGCACTGCTGCTGCTGATACCTCCTTCAGGAGTCAGCTTGGTTTTGTCTAAATTTTCTCTTCTGGAAACTTTAAGGATATTTTCTCAATTTCATAGGGATATGTCTAATCCTGGTGTTACCTCATTGGTCCTAGTCAACACTCACTGGAAACTGTTAAATGGAAGAATCTTGTCTTCTATTTGCTCCAAAAATGTTCTTGTGTTGGTTCTTTTCTAGTTTTTCTGGCTGTATTGTCTCCACTCTTTTGGTGAAACTTTTAATTGTCATATGTTGGAATGCATGGGTTGATTTTAATGTCTCTAATATTTTAGCCCATCTTTTCCTATTATTATTATTTTTACTATTGTTGCAATATATTTTTCTCTTTTCTGCTCACATACACACATAGTAATTTCGGAGGGACCTTTTTTGGTCTCTTTATCTTGTTCATGTCATCTTGTTCTTGTTTTATGAATGTATCATCTTCTCAAATAGCCCTGAATATAATAGTTACAGTTATTGTGTGTTATTTTCTGGCAGTCTTGTCATTGGGCTTTTTCTTTCTCTTTTTCTTTAAATGTTGCATTCTTGGCCTCTTCTCAATGCCAAATGATGCAGGACTTACTTTCATCTGTCAATACGCATGTTGGTCATCCTAATTCTTCCCAGATGTTAGTTCTGCTTCCTTAGAGAAAAGCTCTCAAGTTTTTTATTCAGGTTTAAAGGTTAGTTGCATGATACTGTACAACAGCACAAGTAAGAAAGAAAAAGCTGGAAAGATCAACTGATCTTCAGCAAACACCTACTTTTCTGCTTCACTTCCCAGTCCTACCTAAAAACTGTCCCTGGGGCTCTGCTAGGCTCCCTCCTTTGCTATGGCCCCATGAAAGTATTATGTATGCTGGGACTTCCTCCTCTCTGATTGATCCGAACACTTTTTGCCATGCTGTGTCTATCTTCTGGTGTGATAATCAGTTTCATGGGTCAATTTGACTATACTAGGCTACAGTTCCCAGTTATCAAACACTAATCCAGCAGCTGCTCTGCAGCTATTTGTAGATGAGATTTAAAGTTCCCAAGTTGACTTTAAATATGGGAGATTATCCTAGATAATCTGGGTAGTCCCAATTCATTTAGTCAAAAGTCCTTAGGGTAAAGCTGGAGCTTCTTTGAGAAAGAAGGCATTCTATTTGTCAATAGTTGCTTCAGCCCCTGTCCTGAGCTCTTCTGACAGCCTGGCCTGTGGATTCTGGAGCTGCCTAAGGCGGCAGGATCTCTGGGTCTGGGAAGATCCCCTGGAGAAGGGAATGGCAACCCACTCCAGTATTCTCACCTGGAGAATTCTGTGGACAGATGAACCTGGTGGGCTGCTGTCCAAGGGGTCAGAGAAAGTTGAATACGATTGAGGGATTAACACTTTCACTTTCAAGGAACCAGGACAGTCATGTAAGCCAATTCCTTGTACCAAAGCTCCTATTAATATATATGTCCTACTGTTTCTCTGGCTGGAGGCTGATGGATACCTTTAGAAATGGTTGAGCTCTCTCAACCATTCAGAGACTCCTTCCCCAGTATAGATCTGCTTAATTTTATGGATTTATACAACTATAATTAAATAAATTATTATGAAGGAAAAAGATATGAATATATATTCTTAGTCTATCACTTGATGCCAGAAAGCTCTAATGATTTAATTCACTCATTAATTTTGGATAATTCAGTTTTTCCAAGTTTTCATTATTAATATTATTATTATTGATGTGTTGCATATCATGTGTGAATCTTATATATCTCAATGCTTTTGTACAATAAGCTCCTACAAGAGAAACTGCTGAATCAAAGAGTAATCATGTTGTAAAATCCTTTGGCTATATATTGCTGAATTGTTCTCCAGGAATTTTAAGCCTATTTTCCAATCCTGCTTGTAATATGTCTGAGTGACTATCAAAATTGCCAAGAGGCCATCGGACTGGAAACCCTTCAAATGAGACTGTCTGTTATGAAAGACAGAGGATCAGAAATTGTCCTATAATCAGGAGAACTAGGGATGGTTGACCCTAGAGAAGACTCAAATGGTACAGAACAGTTTTCATTATTTTGCCTCAAAGGCATAAACTAGGACCATTGAGTAGAATCTAAGAAGAAGAGAAAGTTTCTGTTTTTGTTTTTCTGGCCAGCATAAGAAAGAACATTAAATTAAAATATATTAAAAATGTTTTTTTAATTTAAAAAGAACTACAGGGACTTCCCTGGCAGTCCAGTGGTTAAGACTTAGCTTTCCAATGCAGGAGGGTGTGTGTTCAATCCCTGGTTGGGGAACAGATCCCATATGCCTTGCAGCCAAAAAACCAAAACAAAACAGAAGCAGTAGTGTAACATATTCAATAAAGACTTAAGAAAAAAAAAAGAACTACAATAGTACCCTTCGCTGAAATGGGTTTTCTCATCACCTGTCTTGTTTAAGCATTTAGCTGGATTCTTATTACTATCAATCATCACATGTCTGGGACTTTGAACCAAAAGATTTTTAAGGATACTTTCAACCCAGAGTTCATAAGGTGTCTATGTTTCTGAGCATCTGTGTGTGTGTTTCCCTTATTTTGATACATCAAGTTGGTTTATTCTCATAAGATTTAATACTATGGATAGAGAAGACATGACTGCCTGCAGAGGTGAGAAGCACATTACTGCTTAAGTTCAGTTGCTTTTAGGGTTTTAGGTCTGTAGGTTACAATCGGTTGCTGAGAGCAGCATGAATTTAAGGGTCAAATCTGGGCTGTTTAATTAAAAGAGGAGTCTCTTTTACAGGGCTAGAGTGAATTTCCAAATGAAAGCTGTTCCCAGATCAAGAATGAGAATATGAAAGTGGTCCCCCCTGGCTTTAACCTTGGCCAGGGATGGTCTCACTCTATCTCTACCTGTACCTTCTGTGTGTCTGCTCAGTATTTTTTTTTTTCTTGTTTCAAGTATGAATTTAGCCATGTGACTGGATCTGTCCCCTGCCCCTTCCTCTATTCCTTTGCCTCCGCCCCTGAGCCTGGCAAGATTCAAATCCAAGCAGGAAGAGGAGAGGGGGAAATGCGTGTCATCTGCAAGGCTTTCGTGGCTGGAAGATGCTCTGTTCTTTGGGTTCATTGAACAGGGAAAATAGAATTCATGCATGTGTTTTCTTTTTTGCCTGTCTCTTATACACATCTAGATGTGTATAAGAGACAGATCTCTACCTGTACCTTCTGTGTGTCTGCTCAGTCGTGTCTGACTCTTTGCAACCCCATGGACTGCAGCCCGCCAAGTTCCTCTGTCCATGGAATTTTCAAGGCAAGAATATTGGAGTGGGTTCCCATTTCCTCCTCCAGGGGATCTTCCTAATTCAGGGATTGAATCTACATCTCCCAAGTCTCGTACATTGGTATAGGTGTATTCTTTACCACTCAGGCACCTGGGAAATTTCACCCCCAAACTGTGCTTATAGCCAATAATCATTTTACTAGAAGAACAAATAGCGGAAACACATTGGGTTATGCAGTAACTCCAATGCAACTCTAAAGAATCTAGCTAAACGTTTTAAAGTGGCATAACAAAGTCACATATATCTGACATTAGAGAAGGTTGTTCTATATTCAATAAGGAGGCTGGGATCTGTTTTTGTGTTTTTACTAAAAACAGGGGAAATAGGACAATAAGTGTTTTCATCTCTCACCTGTAGAGAAAGCAGCCTTACCTATATAAAGGTAGATAATACCTGAAGGGTGAATTCTACCTTACAGAACTAAAATGAAACCGAGAATTTGGGATTATAGATGGACATCAACCCTTGGGAGTCACTGCAGCTGAGTGTGAAACATTTTTTCCAATAGAAATTATCCTTTGGCCACAATGCCCTTTTCAAGCAAAAATTCCAAGATGACCTTGATAAAACACAGACCAGACTATGTCCCCCAAAGGCACATATTTTCTCTTATACAGTGAATTTTGAGAATAGTAATCAGATTTGTATAATTCTGAACACAAGGTATAGGAAGATAAAACAAAGGATTATTGTGTGCTAAGTTGCTTCAGTCATATCCAACTCTGTGCGACCCTATGGACTACAGCCCATCAGGCGCTTCTGTCCATGGAATTCTCCAGGCAAGAATACTGGTGTGGGTTGCCATTTCTTTCTTTAAGGGATCTTCCAGACCCAGGGATTGAACCCATATCTCTTATGTATCCTGTATTGGCAGGTGGGTTCTTTATCACTAGTGCCACCTGGAAAGCCCCAAGCATTAACAGGAGACCAAAATTAGTAAATAAGTGAGAGGAAAAATATACATTTTTTGTTTACTAATTTGACCAATAATAGCTATGCTAGAAAAAGAAAAGATGTGAAAAATGAACATCTGTTATTCCATGAAACATTATTAATATTCATATAGAAATAGATACTGCTGAATCATTGAGTGTGGAATCTTAATGTAGTTTAATTATTTTCATCTTCAGGATTTGTACAAGCTCCCTGAAAGCAATCTGTGATTAAAGTTCCCAGCAGATTCGGGAATCTGTAGCTGCCCTAATACTGGCAAGTGTCCTTGAATGTACTGGGAAATTATTGAGGTCCCCAAGGCTACATAATTCTGAACAAATGAAGAAATTATTTCCCAGAAATATTTGTTGTTTGAACGAATCGGGAAATTTCAATCGGAGCTGATGACTGAATGATCAGTGTTCAGCATTCTAAGTGTTAGTCTTTTTTATCCTCACACTAAACTATTTAGTTCAATCAGGGCAGTTGTGGTAAAAGGGCACTGTACTTAGGCTCAAGGTGGAGTGCCATTTCTCTCACAAGAAAAGAGCATGACCTTGAACGTACATTGCTTAACTTCTGCCATTGTTTTTTTCTTCTGTAAAGGAAGGATACTAAGGAGAGATGAGAAGGCCTCCTTAAATGAACAATGCCAAAAGATCGAGGAAAACAATCGAATGGGAAAGACTAGAGATCTCTTTAAGAAAATTGGAGATATCAAGGGACCATTTCATGCAAGGACAGGCATGATAAAAGGACAGAAAATGTAAGGACCTAACAGAAGCAGAAGAGATTAAGAAGAGTGGCAAAGAATACACAGAAGAACTATACAAGAAAGGTCTTAATGACACAGATAACCATGATGGTGTGGTCACTCACTCAGAGCTGGACATGTGGGAGTATGAAGTCAAGTGGACCTTAGGAAGCTTTACTAGAACAAACCTAGTGGAAATGATAGAATTCCAGCAGAGCTTTTTCAAATCCTAAAGGTGATGCTGTTAAAGTGTTGCAGTCAATATATCAGCAAATTTGGGAAATTCAGCAGTGGCCACAGGACAGAGTTCAATTTTCATTTCAATCCCAAAGAAAGGCAATGCCAAAGGATGCTCACTTCACATGCTAGCAAGGTTATGCTCAAAATCCTTCAAACTAGACGTTAGCACCATGTGAAAGGAGAACTTCCAGATGTACAAGCTGGGTTTAAAAAAGGTATAGGAACTAGAGATCAAATCACCCACATTTGTTGGATCATGAAGAAAGCAAGGAAGTTCCAGAAAAACAACTATTTCTGCTTCATTGACTATGTTAAAGCCTTTGACTGTGTGAATTAGAACAAACTGTGGAAAATTCATAAAGAGATGGAAGTACTAGACTACCCCACTTGTCTCCTGAGAAACCTGAATGCAGGTCAAAAAGCAACAATTAGAAGTGGGCTGCCGTCTATGGGGTCACACAGAGTCGGACACGACTGAAGTGACTTAGCAGCAGCAGCAGCATGCAGAGTACATTATGTGAAATGCCGGACTGCATGAACCACAAGCTGGAATCAAGATTGCCAAGAGAAATATCAAACAACCTCAGATATGTAGATGACACCACTCTAGTGGCAGAAAGTAAAGAGGAACTGAAGAGTCTCTCAATGAAGGTGAAAGAGGAAAGTGAAAAAGCTGGCTCAAAATTCAAGAAACTTAAAATATTCAAAAAAGTAAGATCATGTCCTCTGGTCCCATGACTTCATGGCAAAAAGAAGGGGGAAAATTGGAAGAAGTAACAGATTTTACTTTATTGGGCTCCAAAATCACTGCATATGGTGACTGCAGCCATGAAATTAAAAGATGCTTAGTCCTTGGAAGGAAAGCCATGAACTTAGATAGCATATTAAAAAGCAGAGACATCACATTGCCCACAAAGGTCAGTATAGTCAAAGTTATGGTTTTTCCAGTAGTCATGTATGAGAGCTGGTCTGTAAAGAAGGTTGAGCACCGAAGAAATGATGCTTTTGAATTGTGGTGCTGGAGAAGCCTCTTGAGAGTCCCTTAGACTGCAAAGAGATTAAACCAGCCAATCCTAAAGGAAATCAACACTGAATATTCATGAGAAGGATTCATGCTGAACCTGAAGCTCTAATACTTTGGCCACCTGTATGAACAGCCAATTCTTTGGAAAAGATCCTGATACTGGGAAAGACTGAAGGCAAAGGGAGAAGAGGGTGGCAGAGGATGAGACAGTTAGATATCATCACTGACTCAACTGACATAAATCTGAGCAGACTCCAGGAGAAAGTGGATGAGAGAGGAATCTGGCATGCTATAGTCCATGTGGTCACAAAGAGTGACTTTCTGACTGAATGACAACAACAATGGTGATTAAGTGGGCTAAGAGTTACCTGAAATGAAACAGTGCCTTAAGAGTTAGTTAAGAGGTAATTTCTTTAGTAGTCATGTATGGATGTGAGAGTTGGAGTATAAAGAAAGCTGAATGCTGAAGAATTGATGATTTTGAACTGTGGTGTTGGAGAAGACAATTGAGAGTCCCTTGGACTGCAAGGAGATCCAACCAGTCCATCCTAAAGGAGATCAGTCCTGAATATCCATTGGAAGGACTGATACTGAAGCCTGAAACTCCAATATTTTGGTCACTGGATGTGAAGAACCAACTCATTGGAAAAGACCCTGATGCTGGGAAAGACTGAAGGCGAGAGGAGAAGGGGATGACAGAGGATGAGATGGTTGGATGGCATCAGTGACTCAATGGACATGAGTTTGAGTAAACTCTGGGAGTTGGTGATGGACAGGGAGGCCTGGTGTGCTGCAGTCCATGGGGTTGCAAAGAGTCGGATACGACTGAGCGACTGAACTGAACTGAACTGAACTGAATTTCTTTAGGGCACATATCCACTGAATTTGCTATATTTCTTTAAAGTGTTCTCTCTGCTGAGTTAGTGTTCAGGTTGTTCCAAAGATATAGGATGAGAGAAAAGAAAAGAAAAAGAAAAACTAAGCAGAGTTGCCTGAACTGAATAGCAAACTCTCAAAAGACCAAATGTGTCATCCTACAAAGTCAAAAATGTCACTACAATAAGTTTATTCAAATACCAACTAATTGTTTCGTTCTTCAGTCCTCTCTATATAACTACCAGTATTAAGAAAAGATACAATGGGCTTCTTTCACTAGCTAACAATCTGAGAGATTATAGATATCAAATGAGCAAGGGTAGGTGCATAGGAAAGCTGGATACCACTCTTAGATTTAACAGTCCACGTTAAATTCTGTATCTTCAGTAGCCTGTCACCAGAGCAATCATTTACACATGGCCCTCTGACAATGCGTCAATCATGAGACAGCTGCAAATTAAATATTTTGGCTGAAAACATCCCCTCCTTATGTCAGGACACATTCATTTGAAATAAACATTTTGCTGGGATGTGAAATGAAGCCGATCCATTAAAGGCTACTAGTCATGTGTTTGGAATCATTACTTTCTGATGTAGTATTTGCTCTGTTACTGTGCAGGTGCAGTAACCATTGACCAGTGTGGTGGATTTTCCATAGGACAGCAAAGGAGCTGCAAATTATAGAAGGTCTGCTGTGTGCCAAGGATGGTGGTGGATACTTTATTGTTTTATTTCCCTATAATTATCTATTAGGCTATCCTGGTGGCTCAGATGGTAAAGAATCTGCCTGCAAAGCAGGAGATTCAGGTTCGATCCCTGGGTTGGAAAGATCCCCTGGAGAAGGAAATGGCAACCAATTCTAGTATTTCCTGCCTGGAGAATCCCATGGACAGAGGAGCCTGGCAGGCTATAGTCCACGGGGTCACAAAGAGTCAGACAGGACAATAACAACAATACATTAGGTAGGTATAACTTATTCTCAGTTTAGCAGTTGAAACATTTGAAACCTATCATAGTTGAGCAATGACAATAAGAATAAAAACCTTATTCAGGTTTTTCCCCTGTATCTCTTGTGGGCATTCATTTCACGAGAAACAAGACCCTTTCATGTGATCTGAATGGATTTTTCTTGTTTCCCTATTTCTAGTTTCTATGCAGAGCAGCGATCTCTGCACAGAGACACCTTGAAAAATGATCCAAAAATGCATTTCCACAATTTCAGAAGTCCTTGACAGTACTTGAAGGGTAATCTCTATCTGGTAGATGGAGGCAAACAATATAGGATGCCAAAGCCCAGAGTATTTCTTTTGCATTCCCTCCTGGCCCAGGAGATGATTTTCATTTCAGATGATCCATGAAAGTCCGAGGGAACACACTAGAGATGTCTGTGTTGTATTTATAAGATATCCCACTCTCTGGTTTCAAATACCAAGTCGGAAGGGAGCTGTGCAACAGTGTCTAAAAAAGCTTTTGTTATGAAAACTCAAAATACCAATCTATCAAACAAAGATGACTTGATTGCATTTTGAATAGTAAACCGTACACAGCATACTGTCTGCATATGAATTATAACCCAAGTAATGAATTCAAATGCTCTAGGATTCTTGTACTGTTGTCTTATGTTTTGAGTTCATCTACTCTTTGTTTCCAGGTTTTTTAAAGGATAATTCTATCCTTTTAGTTTCTATTTCATTTAATTCAAAGGTTCATTCATACTTTTAAATCTAGTAGTTTAACATGGGATGGTATGAACTCCCTTTGTAAAGATTGAGTCAAAATCTCAAATCTCTGGTGTAGCAGGGAGGTGATTTCTGTCCTTAGTATCCACCACAGGCTTTTTTCACTGTAATTCAAAACATAAGTAATTAAAGGACACTCAGAGCCTTTCTCAAAATGGGCCACTTTCCCCCACTTATACCCTCTCTCCAACATATCAGTCAGTCTATGATTTGGCTAAATTATTAACACTGAAATAAAATCAAGACTGGAAGTTGCATATTCTTAATAAGAAAAAAGATGCCTGTGGACAGCATGATCTGAGGTATTATATATTTCTCAATTAAGATCTACCGACAGAAATTTCTAGATGCTTCTAGAAAGAAGTATAACTGGACATTCCTGGTGGTCCAGTGGTTAAGAATCCACCTGCCAATGGAGGGGATATGGGTTCGATCCCTGGTTCAAGAGGATTCCATCTGCTGAGGGGCAAGTAAGCCCACAGACCACAGCTACTGAGCACGGAAGCTGCAGCTACTGGGCCCACATACCCAGAGCCTGCATTCCCCAAGCAGAGAAGTCACGGCAATGCATCACTCCCCAAGCAGAGAAGTCTCAGCAATGCATCACTCCCCAAGCAGAGAAGTCACGGCAATGCATCACATCTAGAGAGTAACCCCTACTCGCGGCAACTAGAGAAGGCCCGAGCACAGCCATGAAGAAAGATCCAGTGTGGCCAAAATCTAATTAATTAACTTTTTTAAAGGAGTATAACCAAGGAAGCAGCCTTCCTTTTTCTAAGAGGAAGATGAACGAAAATTTGTACTGCATTTCCGTCATAGGCTGCTCTGTCCATGGAACTTTCCAGGCAAGAATATTGGAGTGGACTGCCATTTCCTTCTCCAGGGGATCTTGTCAACCCAGGGATGGAACCTGTGTCTCTTATATCTCCTGCAATGGCAGGCAGGTTCTTTGCCAGCTGAGCCATTGGGGGAAGCCATAAGGTAGGGGTATAATGTATTTATTTCTATGTGTCAGTCAACCACACAATTACCAAAAAAAAGAAAGAAAAAAAAAAAATCCACAAACACAAATCATGCTGACTAAGCAACAAATTAATTCCGTTTTGGAGACCATTTTATTAAGTATAAATTACGAAACGGTGTCTATTCTTACATGACTGGCAGTACAGAGGGGGATTTAGGGTGTGCACATAAATGACACCAGAACGTAGTTTAGGATAAAAGCAAATATGCTACAGATCAGTATTTTAGGAACTCAGATGAGGGGAAAATACAGGAAATAAAGAAGAGTCTGGATTTTATGTCTCAATAAATTTGTATCTATTTTGCAGTTTCTCCACTCACTAGCTGCCAGAGTGGTGATTCTTACCTTCTATGACCTCTCTCAGGATGAGTGGTGATCGGGTGCCTGGTGCTGACTATGGGTACTGAGCTAACCCTTACAGATGCCATTTGATTTAACCCTCAGAGCAATTCTAAAGGGTTGTACTTTGATTATTTTACAGAAGATGAAACTAGGACTCAGAGAAAGTAAATAACTCTCCCAGGTGACACAACTGATAAGCAGCAGAACATCGCTAGACTCGTGACTGTCTCACCAGGTTTCCTGCAGGGACTGCAAGGACCTAGCACAGATACAGATAACATTAAAAAGTGAAAGTAAGCGAAAGTGTTAAGGTGCTCAGTCGTGTCCTACTCTTTGCGACCCCATGGACTGTGGCCTGCCAGGCTCCTCTGTTCCAGGCAAATGAATACTGCAGTGGGTTGCCCTTTCCTTCTAGAGGGGATCTCCCTCACCCAGGGATTGAACCTGGATCTCCTGCATTGGCAAGCAAATTCTTTAATGTCTGAGCCTCCAGGAAAGCCTTAAGATAACAGATGCTCTCTAAATGGTAGCTCTTTGGATCACCATTTAGACAGCACCTGCTAGACTTTGAAGCATAAGTAGGTTTCAAATAAGTAGGCAGCGATAGGAGGCTGCTTAAAATGGGGAGAGTCCTGCTAGTAAAGATATACAACAGAGGGAACTCTACTCAATATTCCGTAATGTCTCTATGGGAAAAGAATAACCAATTCACTTTGCTGTACACATGAAACCGACACAACACTGTAAATCAACTATACAACAACATGAAATCTCCTTTATGAGGAATGTAAAAATAAATGAAACAAACGAACTTATTTAGAAACAGAAAGAGGCTCAGAGAATGAAATTATGGTTGTGGCAGGTGGGGATGGGGAAGGGATAAATAGGGAATTGGGGATGGAAAGGTACACATGCCTATGTTTAAAATGGATAACTAACAAGGATCTACTATGCAGTGCATGGAACTCTGCTCAATGTTATGTGGTAGCCTGAATGGGAAGGGAGTTTGGGGGAGAATGGATACGCGTGTATACATATATATATATATGGCTGAGTCCCTTTGCTGCTTATGTGAAACTATCACAACATTGTTTGCTAATTGGCTGTTCCCCAATACAAAATAAAAAAGCTTTAAAGAATGGGGGGTCTTGAGTAAATAAAGATTGGTGAAGCACCTTCGGTAGGTCCTAAGCCAACCGCTGTGGCTACGTGAAAGATACATGCCCAGATCTAGTGGGGCCATTTGCATGGTGATGGGCAACTTATTGAATGCAGATTATAAACATATTTTATCACATTCAATAGGTAACTGTAGATGAGAGAGAGTTCAGTTCATATACAACCTGCAGATTCACAGACTTAAGAAAAAACTCATTAAGAAAAATACACTTAAATTCTGAGGTTGTGAATTTGGCAGTTGACACAGAATAAACCTCTCTTTCAAGTGAACATCTCTTCTGTTATTCCTTCAGCCATATTCTTCAAGACCTGAAAATCTGGGGGCAGCGATTAAAAACAGAAGGAAGAGAGAGCACCTTCGATCTACCAGCCTTTGAATCGACACCAAACTAACCGTACCTCTTCATGCCAGCAGCTGAAGGAAGTCACATCAATCACAAATCACAAAATCCATTAAAAATAAAAGCAAATTTTATTTGCATATAAAAGCACAGCATCCAGCTGAGCTCCACAGCCTTGCTTAGTCCCAGCATGGGGAGGTTTGAAAGGTTTTTGTTGACAAAATTGTAGCCAGAAGAGTCAGTTCCTTTCAGAGACCTATTATCCAAATGGCACAAATGAGGACTAACCTCGTGTTCGATTGTCTCATTCATCACGTTGGCCAATTTTTAGTGGGAAATTGCACTGTGTCAGTCACGGTGCCTCACTGGTTTTTTCTCCTTCCTCCGTTGCCCATGTCCCTAAAAAGACCCAGGGCCTCCATCCTTCCCAGGTCTCCTAACCTTTTACTACATTATGCCCTTTGCCACCCATCAGCATGCCTGTCCTTGTCCAAGATAATATTTAGATACATCCAGCCATTGTGTGAAGTGCCTCTTGGATTGACATACACACTACTAGATCATTTGAGAGATAGAAAGTGCTTCACATTTTTCAGAGATTGGCTGATATGTGAGTTGGAAATATATAATCATTTCTGCCCTTCATTTCCTGCAAATCTGAAATACCAAAGTGAGTTCAACTGTGAGCATGTTTAGAGACGCTCTGCATATTGTAGTCATTTTTAAAATTCACCCTGTCTAGATGTGTTACAAACATAAGTTGCCCAAATTCAAAGTAATTGACTTTCAGCCAACTGTGACCAAATCATAAAAAAAGAACAGACCATGTGTTACACCACAAAAACCCACCCCAAACTCAGAACTTTCCACTCCAAAGGAAACTTTTAATAGTCTGCCTTGAAATCACACACTATTCTACTGCGGATAAAAATAAGGTATTCACTGGGGGTAGAGGGTATAAATTTGCCTCACTGCACAGATTATTTTTTAACAGAATTATTTTGTCTATTTGTTATACTGAAAATATTCACAAAAGGAACATTTTGCCATCATGTGTGTAAAAAAATGGATGAATAGAGCCTCTTCTGGCTGTCTCAGAATATATTTGGTATTTGCTCCATGTTTCTTTAACGAAAAGGAGAAAAGAGCCTGGAGGAAAGAAAGCGGTAAGCATGCATAAATTAAATTGCACTTCTATCTCTGGTGAATATTAAATACCAAAACCCACATTTTAATATAGCTTATTATCACATGCCTTGGACTCCACAATGGGGAATAGCATTGAAAAGTACCTATAGACAATAGATGCCAAATTAAATGCCTCTGTAACATATGGCCATGAATTCCATTCCTCAACACCAATGTTATACGGAGTTATTTTCTGAGTCAGTTTCCGCAATGGAAACATTAAGTGCTGGAGCTATAATTTTACATAGGGACAACGATTAGAAGACTGGAACAAACATATGGCATTTTAACTTTCCTTGACTGTAAGCGTGCTTGCTTTATCAAGGAGTCTTTCCTTTTTTGCTATTTAGTTGCACAGATCATGAGCTTCTTGATGGAAGGGGCTGTCTTGTGTGTTCAGTGTCTCAGGAATGGACGTTATTAGATGTACTAAATTAAAACAACAACAACAGCAATAAAAAAATGACTATCAATCCTTCTAAGACGTGCCTAGCCAACATAAGACAGAACATTAAACCTGAACAGGTTCAGTTACCTTGCATTCAATTGAAAACTACAATAACTCAAGACATTTTTTCGATGGCTTTGGCCTCTGAGCTGGATGTACTAAGGACCATTTCAGCACTATTTACACAGGTAATAAACTATAATTATTAAAGGGGAAGAAATGCAGTGCTGCGGGCTAGACCACAATCTGGTCTTTACATCAATAAAAACACCTTTTCACTTGTGACAGTTCTTTTCTGGGCTCGAAAGGTCATCATTTGCTTGAATAAATAGGCAAAGAGGAAGCCTTTCAAGCTGTGTTTGTAAGGAAAATGAGACCCCAAATTGGAGGAGACATGTATGGTAATGAGAAAGTGTGATGATGAGTTGTGTCTAAGTGCAGGCAAACACCTTCCTCCTTGTATGAAAATTTAATGATGGGTTACTTTTCCAATGGGAAAATAATAACTTAGGTGAGTAAAGTTGTATACGCCAAAAATGAAATTATTTTCAGTTTTAAAATATAACCCCAATGCCATATACCTGTAATTTCATCTGCCACTGTCATTAACTGAGCATCTAAAATGAGCATGTCATTCTCTGAATCACTCTCTGGATTTGGCAGAGAGTTCGATAACATGACATGGATGTGGATCACGTCACCCAACTCCTCAGAAGTCTTGGAAATTATTCTGGGTAAAGGAAAGAAGACATGAATAAAATGCAGTAGTTGCCAGCTTTCCCCTGGTCTACGTGTAAGAGGTGATATTTCATCTTCTTGAGGGGTAATTCTACTTCTTCTCCCTCTTAATCTTGTCATGGGGCAAGTGTACTTACTGTAAGATCCGTGCTTAGTTGCTCAGCTGTGGCCGACTCTTTGCAACCCTATGAACTGTAGCCCACCAGGCTCCTCTGTCCATGGGATTCTCCAAGCAAGAACAGTGGAATGGGTTGCCATGCCCTCCTCCAGGGGATCTTCCCAACCCAGGAATTGAACCCAGGTCTCCAGCATTGCAGGCAGATTCTTTACCAGCTGAGTTAAGTACTATTAGACTGTGAAGTGAAAGTCACTCAGTCATGTCCAACTCTTTGCAATCCCATGGACTATATGGTCCATGGAATTCTTCAGGCCAGAATCCTGGAGTGGGTAGCCTTTCCCTTCTCCAGGGAATCTTCCCAACCCAGGTCTCCCACATTGCAGGTGGATTCTTTACCAGCTGAGCCACAGGGGTAGTTGGGGCTGTAAGATTAGGTTCAATTCAGTTGCTCAGTCGTGTCTGACTCTTTGTGACCCCATGGACCACAGCACGCCAGCCCTCCCTGTCCATCACCAACTCCTGGAGCTCACTCACACTTGTGTCCATCAAGTCAGTGATGCCATCCGATCATCTCCTTCTCTTTGGCCCCTTCTCCTCCTGCCTTCAATCTTTACCAACATCAGGGTTTTTTCTAGTGAGTCAGTTCTTCCCATCAGGTGGCCAAAGTATTGGAGTTTCAGCTTCAGCATCAGTCCTTCCAATGAATATTCAGGACTGATCTCCTTTAGGATGGACTGGTTGGATCTCCTTGCAGTCCAAGGGACTCTCAAGAGTCTTCTCCAACACCACAGTTCAAAAGCATCACTTCTTCGACACTCCGATTTCTTTATAGTCTAACTGTCACAGCCATACATGACTACTGGAAAAACCATAGCTTTGACTAGACGGACTTTTGTTGGCAAAGTAATGTCTCCACTTTTTAATATGCTGTCTAGGTTGATCACAGCTTTCCTTCCAAGGAGTAAGCGTCTTTTAATTTCATGGCTGCAGTCACCATCTGCAGTGATTTTGGAGCCCCCCAAAATAAAGTCTGACACTGTTTCCACTGTTTCCCCTTCTATTTGCCATGAAGTGACTGGATCAAATGCCATGATCTTTGTTTTCTGAATGTTGAGCTTTAAGCCAACTTTTCCATGAATGTTGAGTTTTAAGCCAATTTTTCCACTCTTCTCTTTTACTTTCATCAAGAGGCTCTTTAGGGGCATAATTCATACGTGGCACACACCTACGGAACAGGCGATTTCAACTGCATAATAATATCTCAAATATCACTGATGCTCAGCATACATTGACTGAATCAGTGAATAAATGTCATGTTTATTCTCTATGCAGAATTCAACTCGAATGCTTCTTTTCTTTTTTCCTGAATACTTCTTACTACTGGTATGGAGCTCACTAGGTAAATGATTAGAAATATAAACTTCGGCTTATGATGTAAACTGGAGTAAAATCACAAAATACAATATGGTGTTTCTTCTTCCACAATCTTATACCAGATATTTAAGAATTAACACTCTTTCTACAAACAGTTGTCCCATTTCCATCTTTTTTTTTAAATGACTAAAATATAAGAATGCAGTAATGATAAATAAACTATCTGCATATAAATCCTATTGATCTAAGTAAAATCAATTTCTGGTCTACTTAGTGCCAAAGTGATAGGTTTGACCTGCATTATCTTTTCATTGGTTTGCATCTGGAGGGATGATGTGGGGTGGGAGGTGGGAGGGGGGTTCATGTTTGGGAGTTCGTGTAAAAAAATAAATAAATACAAAAAAAAAAAAAGAAAGAGAGAATAATAGTTAAATGACATTTCTCTATTAAAAATAGAAGACTGTCAGATTAAGAGAACCAGCCCACTGCCAAATAGATTGCTCTCGTGTGCAGTGTGCTGAATGCTTATTTTATGTAGTGATCATTTTTTCAGCCATGTGTTTTTGTTGCAAGCTAAAGAACCAAATAAAAATGCTGTATAAATGTGATTTTGTTGCATATGTGTTTATTACACACACACACACACACATTTTTACATATACACACATACACACACATACACACACATACATACATACACATATACACACACATACACACATACACACACATACACACACACACACACACACATACACACACACACATACACACAAAGCATTTTCCTACTATGACTCTTCTGGGAAGCAGCTCTGAAATGCAACTAGTAACTTCTTGCTTGGCTGGGTCTCCTGTGGGCATCCTTGCTGTCATGTGCGACTGCGGAGTGCATTGTAATTAGCTGTACATTTCATGTCATGGGATGGCACTATCAAATGATAACAGGTTAGGGCTGTCAGTTCAAGTGTCAAGAGTATAAAGGATATTAAATGCAGAGATGACAACGCAATGCGAATACTGCAAATCCAGGAGTCACTCGAAAGTGTGAGCCTCTCTCAAGCAACAGGCTACCTTTCCAGGAGAATCTATTTGTAGCATCAACTGGCCCTCTTCACGCTTCTAGCCAATATGTTTTGGAGAAGCCTTTAAAATTATACACACAAGTCTACCAATCCTCTTTCCATCTGTATTTTTGACTGTAAGTGAAGACATCATTTCGAAACTATTGGCTGGTATCAACGATATAGCAACATTTCATTAACTACTTAAGGCAGCTCAAAAGTTAGACATTTCCTAGTTGATTCTGCACATGGTGTCTCTGGATATACAGACAGTTAACGTGCTATGCTTAGTCGTGTTCGATTCTTTGTGACCCTAAGACTGTAGCCCACCAGGCTCTTCTGTCCATAGCATTTTCCAAGCAAGAATACTGGAGGGGCTTGCCATTTCCTACTCCAGGGGGTCTTCCTGACTCAGGGATCGAACCTGCATCTCCTGTGTGTCTCTTGAGTTGCAGGCAGATTCTTTACCTGCTGAGCCACTGGGGAAGTTCAGATATACAGAAATGCAGTTTAAAACAGACCACTGTTTGGAGTATCCATATAGAAACCAAAAAAAAAAAAAAAATGCATGTTAAGAAAAAATATTCAAGCTAAAAAGTGACTTGAAGACAAAAGATAATCATTTTACCTGGGTTCCTAGAAATTTTATATCATAGAAAATACAGAACTTTTTACTCAGTAAAACAGTTTAGGTATTAGGTCAATGAATGTATGTGTGAATTCAGTGTTTAACCTGGGCTATTCAAACCTATTATCTCCAAAGTTACAGCTGCTTAACGATTTTTAGGTAAGTAAATATTAATGGGTATGTAGAAAGTGACTTAGCTCTCCACTTAACCTTTCAGATTTCCCAGTATACAAAGGTCATTTCAGTTAGAGAGGTATGTAGGGTAACTTGGCACAGAAAGCCCTACTTCTATTGAAAAACAAACATTAGGCTTCAAATCCATCCACCCACGTTTCAGTTGCTTCCAGATTCTGTGTGGTTGGTAATTCTTATACCACAGAGTTTCTATAAATTGAAGATAGCAATAATTGTGTTCTATTATGCTAAATAACCCAGGCATTGTTTAGGTCTTGTTATTATTGTTACTGAAGGTGTTTTCCCTACAGAAAAGTGTTAGGACTCTTTCTGGGGCAAGCAAGTAATAGTCCAGTAATACCAATAGAATTTACACATATGGGACGTCCCTGGTGATCCAGAGTTTAAGAACCTGGCTGCCAATGCAAGGAACATGAATTAGACCCCTGGTCCCAGAAGATTCCACATGCCATAGAGCAACTAAGCCCATGAGCCACAACTACTGAGCTGGCATGGCCTAGAGCCTCTGCTCTGCAACTAGAGAAGTCACCTTAGTGAGAAGCCCCAGCACCAGGACTAGAGAGCATCCCCACTGTGGCAACTAGAGAAAGTCCACACGTAGCAATGAAGATCCAGTGTAGACAAAAATAAAAACAAACAAAATAGCAATAAAGAAAAGGAATTACACATATAATAAGAGGGCATTTCCCCCAAACTGAAGATGGTTTAACAACAATGCAATGACTTGGCCAAATGAATCAAAATCTATTAGAACAAATGGCTAACAACCTTGTCTCCACAGTGCTTCAGCTAGCACTTGCTTCAAACAAATGATGACAATAAATGAATTACGCACATATTAAACGAACGATGAAAACGTATCTGCTAGAATTCATGCTCTTACGATGTCGTTAATGAACATGCAATAAAAAGGAGACTGCTTTAGAGGATTGTCTCTATCAGTAAAAGTTGTGCCAAGGCACACCAAGATTTAATTAAAACATCAAAATGTAAGGGAGGAACACAATTTGACAGATAAATGTGAATATCATGGCATTGTCACTGAGCTTTTCTAATGAGATTAGATTCTTCTTTAATTGACATTTCCAACTAAGGCACAGATAAAACAGATTTAATTTTTTAGAGCAGTGATATACAGCTGGACCGTAGCTGGGTGAACAGGGTTTGACATTTAAATATCATAAATGATATTTTATACGCTTCCCTCACTAATGCACTGTCAATATTAAGAAGGATAAGCAGATAGATTAAATACACAAGGCACAGAAAATAGCACAAGTGATGCAAATAAAGCTTACAACAACACTGGGGCATCAGACCAACTTTTGTGAAACCAATTCATTCAATGCATGCGGGGTCTTCTGTTAAAAAGAAAAAAGCCTCACAAAGAAGGTAATCTCATGTTTATAGAAAGGAATGGGAGGACATAAAGTTTCTTCTGAAAATGTGTCAAGGATTTTTTTTTTTTAAATATCGCTAATAAGGTCCTTTCCTGGAATTATTTTCATTTTGTGCTAACAAAAGGCATGGGAAAAATCCATCAGCTAATGCAAGGCTGCATCATGATCAAGACAAAAGAAATAAACCCATCATTTATTTTAAAACGTCAATATAAGAGCTTCTTCTTTTATTGGCCTTTAATGAGCTTTCCACCATGAATTCACCTGAACCACTTTAGCTTAATGAACGGAATTTGCTATTATGAAGTCTCTTTTGTATCAAGTCTAGCATCCAGGAACTGCAGCTCCAGTATCTACGCATGATCCACTGTATTCAGGCCTCCAGGAGTCACTGGTGGTCTCTGCAGTCAAAGTTATTCTCTCCCATTTGCCCAGTTTCTATCTGGAGGTCCTCTGATAATTCAGCATGCATCAAAGCATCATTGTGTTTCTACAAGTCTTTATCCATAACAACATAAAAACAAAGGATAAACTAAACACAGAAGAGGAATAAAGCATTTAGCTACGGAAAGCAAGGTGTCCCTGAACACGGTCAATATAAAGTGAATATAAATGATATGAAGTTTGGATGCTTTAAAAATTATTATGCCACCTAATAATAATCCACAAGGGCTTCCCTTGTGGCTCAGCTGGTAAGGAATCCACCTGCAATGCGGGAAACCTGGGTTCAATCCCTGAGTTGGGAAGATCCCCTGGAGAAGGGAAAGGCTATCCACTCCAGTATTCTGGCCTGGAGAATTCCATGGACTGCATAGTCCATGGGGTCACAAAGAGTCGGACATGACTCAGCAACTTTCACTTCACATGCCACCTAAATATTTATTAATTTAATTTATGCAATTAAACTCACAATTTCAGTGAGTTTAATATGTATTTGTGAATATGAAGAGGTTATATATTCATGTATAAAGACATATGTGTCTGCTTATGGACAGGTAGTCTTAACAGCTAGCTTAAGCCCTGTGTATCAATTAATGTTTTCTTGAGAGGAAAGATAACTGTTAGGTATAGTGGCTCAGATGGTAAAGAACCTGCCTGCAATGTAGGAGACTTGGGTTTGATCCCTGGGTCAGGAGCATCCCTTGGAGAAGGGAATGGCAACCCCCTCCAGTATTCTAGCCTGGAGAATCTCATGGACAGAGGAGCCTGGTGGGCTGTTGTCCATGGGGGTGCAAAGGGTTGGACACCACTTAGCGACTAACACTTCCACTTTCTCATAAAATTTACTTTTTAATAGCCCAAATATTGAAGCATCCACTACAAATATGTATGAAGTACCCTCTTTGGTCCAGACACAAAGCTAAATAATACGTGTCATTGGTCTCCAATTGTTCCGTCTATGGAATATACCCAAACAATTACATTAAATAAATCACTGATTTTGCTTGAGTAGTCATCACAGGCTTTGCAGAAGGGGATACCAAGCAGAATACTGTACTAATGGATGAGGAAGCATTGAAACTGGCAGATTTCTAGATGAGGCATAAGAATAGAATTATTCAGTAAATGGCCACAAGTCAGCAAGCCTAAACTGAGACAATGGTTTAAAAAGTAGGCTACAAGGAACCTCTTGGTGCAGAAGGGAAGGCGGAGTGGAAGAAATGGAAGAATGAGTGTTGAGGTCTCCTGACTCCCTGTCCACAGCTGAACTGCAGCAGCCCCATATCATTCATTTTTCTTTTGTTTTTAAATTTACTTATTTTAGTTGGAGGCTAATTACTTTACAATTGTAGTGGGTTTTGCCATACTGAAATTTGATTTCCTTTGAAGAAGTAGTCTGCTACTAAGAAAAATATATTTGAAAATTAATTCATTAAAGACATATAATCCACAGGTGGCAATACTAAAAAGAATCTAGGTTAGTGAAGGGCCTTGCATGACCATCCAACGGGTTTGGACTTTAATCTTGGACAATGTGGCCAATGAATGCTGTAATTCGGTTAGTGACAGGTTCCGTTTTGCTTTCTTGGGAGGTAAGTGTAGTAGCCGCAGAATGAGGAATAGTTCTCAGGGCGGGGGATAGCACGACAGAAGCTAAGAGATCCATCAGAGTCCAGAGCAAAGGAAATTAGGATGGAGAGAAAGTACAGTCAAGCATCTGAGTATGAGGATGAAAGAAAAGTTAATGCTGCTATCTCAGATTTGACAAAGGTGACTGGTTGAAAACAGGTGTCACAGTTTCCTATTTCACAAAATATTATTACCTTGGACAGCATAAACTTTGCTTTTTGTGCCTAGTTTTATTTCAAATGTACACGCACATAATCAATCCAAACAAAATTTATGACTAAGTGCTATTATTCTTGTTGGAACCAAAATTGTGGAGAATCTAAAAAACAGAGCCTCTTATCCCAGCTCTGCAGTCTATTTCTCTTTCTTGTCTTCCTTCCTCATGTTTCTACCACCTCCGCTTTTAAGTTAAGAATAGGGACTTTGGAGTTTCAGGAACCCCATTTCTTATTACATCCACACTTTCCCAATGAATTCTAGCGCTTTCAAGGCCAGGAATGGTCTTTTGGAACTTCTGATCCCATTACTGCTGCTGCTGCTGCTAAGTTGCTTCAGTTGTGTCCAACTCTGTGCCACCCCACAGACTCCACCGTCCCCGGGATTCTCCAGGCAAGAACACTGGAGTGGGTTGCCATTTCCTTCTCCAATGCATGAAAGTGAAACGTGAAAGTGAAGTCACTCAGTCGTGTCCGACTCTTCACGACCCCATGGACTGCAGCCCACCAGGCTCTTCCATCCATGGGATTTTCCAGGCAAGAGTACTGGAGTAGGGTGTTACTGGATCTCAGCAAATACCAGATCCTTATATGTTTGATGAATGAATGTCTGATGTCTGTCTCAAAGAAAGAAATGGCAAAAACCAATCTGCAGCATACAATACGGTTGCCATAGCAACCGGGGGTTGACCTCCATGAAAGAAGGTGTCTGTGGACACAGGAAACTAGGGAAAAGGATAGACACATCCACATGGACACTTAAGTACCTTTATGCACTCCCTCATTCTTCATCCCACCCACCACCCATGCCCACTAGAACCTTCGGCAATCATTGCCTGTATCACTTTGTGCTCAATTCTCTTCTACATCTTAAAGGTACTCAGATATACACGTGGGTGTGTCTGTGCAATTGTTTTAATAGTAAGAATTTGTGTGGTTTCTGGGCTTGCAGGGTAGTGAAGAGTCTCTGGTCCTATCTGTCTCTTGGGGTGAGGCAGTTGGAGATGCTGCTGTGGGCCTTAAGCCTCCTCAGAGCTTGCTAAGGAGATGCTCACATTTCTCATTATCAACGAACCAATTAGTTAACCAGTTGAACCATCAGTCAAATTTTGACTGTTAAGATGCTGCAATGTGAGCCTCTTGTAGATAATATGAAGATGCTTAGGACCCAAACATAAGTGCTCAAGTGAAGTTGTTCAGTCATATCCGACCCTTTGCGACCCCACGGAGCCTGCTAGGCTCCTCTGTCCATGGGATTCTCCAGGCGAGAATACTGGAGTGGGTTGCCATTTCCTTTTCCAGGGGATCTTCCTAACACAGAGGCTGAACCCAGGCCTCCCACACTACAGGCAGACTCTTTACCATCTGAGCCACCAGGGGCTCCTAACACAAGTGCTGCTCCTNTCTGTCCATGGGATTCTCCAGGCGAGAATACTGGAGTGGGTTGCCATTTCCTTTTCCAGGGGATCTTCCTAACACAGAGGCTGAACCCAGGCCTCCCACACTACAGGCAGACTCTTTACCATCTGAGCCACCAGGGGCTCCTAACACAAGTGCTGCTCCTACCCAATAGCCTACTATGGGAACAGGTTGGTATTGGAAGGTCACATAGCCTTATGGAAGTGAAATAGCAAGCGCAGAGGAACTTGCTATGGATGAGGGCGTTTCACTGACTCCCTTGGTCCCTACAGGAGTGACTTCTTTGTTTTTTGACCAGTTGAGGAAAGAGATGTAATTTTCCGATCATCTCCATACTCAGGGTGAGCTCGGGGTTGACATTTTAACCAACTGTTTTATAAATAACAAAAGCACACATTTGAAATTCTGCTTTCTTCGTTCTCTTTTCCTCATGCTGTGTAGGCTGCATGAAGTGCTGAACTGATAATAAAAATAAATAAATGATGACATGCATAGTGTGGTAATTAGTAGGTGCACAGTTAATGAGGTAAATTAGAATCTGAATCAAAGTGGCTCGATTCAGAATTATCATCAGTTCTTCACATTGCTTGTGAGTTTCAGAAGACCAATCTTGCTTTTTATCTGGTTTTAAGTATTAGCCAGAAAGTGATAATAATGTATTATAAATGGGAGCATTACCAAGTATTGTAGGCCCAAGTCCTAAAAAATATTTCTCTATGTTAAAGGACTCAGAATGAGAAAAAAAGAACTCAGTATGAAACAATAAATAAATAAACGTTTTGATCGAGTACAATATTCACTTAAATTTGAAATGAGATTTATGTGAGTCTAGTATGACTCAAGTCCTCAAGAGGAGAAAAGAGATGTAATCAAATATTTACAACACAATGTCATAAGACATATAAGAGAGTTGAGCACAAAGTGATGCAGGCACAGAGTTGCTAATATCTTGAAAATAAATCTCTTTTAAAAAGAAATACAGCACAGGGAATGAAAATGATCTGTAATCTCTTTCATTTTAATTTTTTTGAACAAAAAAAATGCTTGATATGTACGCGTGTGCACACACACACGTACACGTACACATACATGCCTAAGTGAAATTTGAAATGCCAAGAAACACTCATGACCACTGTGGGAACACCAGCTCATTCATGTCCTATTTAATAGAGAGGCTTTCAATATATCCAGATACATCTGCCGACAAAAAGAGGAGGAGAGATGAAGCTAGCCAAAATGTAATCAGCGAAATCTGACTCACTCACCTCCTCTTGTAATGATATGTCTCATCTTACAATTTATTTCATCTTTATTGACAGAGAACAGATACACTGTCAAAGTACAAACCAACCTAATCAACTTGCTTTAATATAGAAAACTCTGAGCCTCAAGACAACAACATAGATGATCTTGTACTTTACCCCATATAATGTAATCTAAGACTCAATATCATGTGATGATTTTCCTTTAATCTGAAAATTTCCCTGACCATCCATAGAGATGACCCTTGCTCTATCTCAGAGATATCCTGCACATATTATGATGTAGTATTGACAAAAGACATATACAACAGAGGCTTGAGATGGTTGGATGGCATCACTGACTAGAGGGACATTAGTTTAAGCAAACTCTGGGAGATAGTGAAGGACAGGGAAGGAAGCCTGGCATGCTGCAGTCCATGGGGTCACAAAGAGTTGGACACAACTGAGCGACTGAACAAAGTAAAATAGAAAGCCACCTAATTTCCACTGACTATGACCATGATCCCTCTTGTGTTTCTAGTTCCCTTGGAGAGATTTTCTAACTAANGGAAGCCTGGCATGCTGCAGTCCATGGGGTCACAAAGAGTTGGACACAACTGAGCGACTGAACAAAGTAAAATAGAAAGCCACCTAATTTCCACTGACTATGACCATGATCCCTCTTGTGTTTCTAGTTCCCTTGGAGAGATTTTCTAACTAAAGAACCTGCTGATGGCCACACCCAATGAGAAGGTTCTGGAAGAACCAAAATAACTTTGGGGGGAACAAATCACAGCCATCTAAATTACTCTCCTGACAGAGTAATGGATCTTACAGATGAAAGGGAACAGAAGGTGTCATTTATCTTGACTTCACAAGACTTGTCAGATTTTTCTCGGTCTTTTTTGAAGAGCACAATCATAAATAATTTAGAAAATTATGACTTGGACCTCAAAAACTTTGAGCTAGACAACCACAATCTGGAAATGTGGACTTTTTTTTTTTTTTTTTTTTTTTACACATTGCTATATTTTATTTTATTTTATTTTTTAATTTAATTTTTTTTTCCAGTTGTTTGTGTCTGTTAAGGAAGGCATGGGAAACATAAAGCAATTTATCAGGGAAACGTCTTGAGTCTGGCACTATCTATAATTGATAGGAGGGACTCTTGGATAATTCAATTTCATTTAGTTCAGTTTGTTTCATTGAAAGGTAACAAAGCTGAACATCACACTGAGCATGTCAGTTATGATGCTTGTACCTTAGGAGCTGGTTTCTGGTTCAGGCAGCTCTACCCCATAGAGCCTGTGAGGAGTTGAATTCTGTCCTCTCAAAAGTTCAGAATTTGAATTCCTGGCCTCCAGTAGCTAAGAATGTGACAATATTTTGGAGATACAAGTCATTAAGAGGTAATTAAAGTAAAATGAAGTGCACTCTAATCCAGTATGACTGCTGTCCTTCTAGAAAATTGTAACTCAGACACAAACAAAGGGAAAATGACATGAAAGCACAGGGAGAAGATGGTCATTCGTCTATTAAGATGAGCTAAGGAGAGAGGACTGGAATAGATCCTTTCCTTATAGTTCTCAGAGGGAACTAACCCTACCAGCACCTGGATCTTGGACTGCTACTCTCTATAACTGTAAGGAGATAAATGTCTGTCATTTAAGCCATGCAGCCTGGGACATTATTACAGCACCCCCAGCAAACCAATACAAACCAATACGTCTTGTGCCAAGATGCAGCTCTGGGGTCCCTGGGGTGCACAGGTGGCTCTTACTGGGCCAGGGATTAGCAAGGGACACAAGGGTAACTCGTGTTTAGGCTGATTGACCCTGTGGGTTGGCCGAGGACACAGCTGAATGCCCAGTTGGACAGTGACCGAGCTGCCCAGCCAAACTGGTGTGTACCAGCATTCATGTGTGGCTACGGCAGACTCAGAGTCAAAATATAAAGAAGGTACAGCTGCACATGCAGAAAAGCGACAGCACAGGGAGGGGCCACGTGGCTCTCAGTGAAAACTGTTGAGAGGGTACTCCTTCAAGCTGCCTCGGGCTGATTTCCAAGTCCAATTCCAAACCTTGCCTAACCTTACAGCTAGCTTTGCTGGCTCTCCCCTTCTTTACCTCCCCCCCCTTTTTAAAAATCACTTTATATATTTATTTATTTATTTTATGGTGCGAATACTCAAGTTCTACTCTCTTAGTTTATATAATTATAATTAAATTATGCTTTAATTATATGCTACAATGTTATTCACTATAGTCACCATGCCATACCCTTGATCCTCAGAACTTGTTCATCTCAGAGCTGAAAATCTGTGTCCCTTGACCCACCCCTCCCTCTCTCCCCCAGACCCCCAGAGCTTGGCAACCTCCCATTCTATTCGCTATTTCTATGAGTCTGTTGTTTTTTGTTCTTTTTAATTTTACATATAAGTCAGATTGCACAGTATTTGTTTTTCTCTGATTTGTTTCACTCAGCATCACGCCATCTACGTTGTCACCAATGACAGATGTCTTTCTTCATGACGCCTGACTATATTCCAATGTCTATAATACACCACGTTCACTTAGGTGGTTTCCACGTCTTGGCTATTGCGAATAACGCTGCAGTGAACACGAGAGCGCAGGTACTGCTTCTCGATAGTGACTTCATTTCTCTTGGATGTCTACCTACAAGGGGCGTTGCTGGTTCACAGGCTAGGTCTACTTCTGACTTTTTGAGGAACTCCAATGCTGTTTTCCATAGTGGCTGTACCAGCTCATACTCCCACCAGCAGTGCACCGCGGTTCTCTTTCCTCCACATCCTCACCAGGATTAATCACTTGTCTTTTCAACAACAGTCTTCCCAACAGCTGTGAGATTATCTCTCACTCATTTTCCTGATGATCAGTGATGCTTAACACCTTTTCTTAAAACATGTAAGTAACTACATGTCCTGAAACACTTGATCTTACACTGTTTGGAAATGGGACAAAACTGCTGTTCCAAATGATAGAAGGAGAAGCATACAAATTGAAAATGAGATTTAGTTTTGGGAGAGACCATCCTTTATTTGAGAAGAAATCTTTTCTCTCTTCCAAAAAGTGGGACCTTTTTCATTCTGCAAATACGAAAATGTTCCTGCTCACTTAACCACTTTATTCTTGAGGAAGTCTTATACTCAGTGAAATAACCAAAATGCCCTTTTTTAGAGTGAAATAAAAATATATCTTTTAGTACTGGAAATTGAGTATAATTATATTTTAATTATACAATACAATGTTATTCACTGGGGAGACCTGGGTTCGATCCCTGGGTCAGGAAGATCCCCTGGAGAAGGGAATGGCAACCCACTCCAGTATTCTTGCCTGGAGAATCCCATGGATGGAGGAGCCTGGAGGGCTACAGTCCACGGGGTCGCAAAGAGTCGGACATGACTGAGCGACTTCATTTTCACTTTCACTTTCACCATGTCACACCCTGGATCCTCAGACCTTATTCATCTTACAGCTGAAAAATAATACATGTATAATATTTATTTATAATAACATATATATTATATTTATAATATAGTGATGAATTATTGTTCCTCAAAGTCAGGAAATATAGCTCTTGATTTTTATCAAATATGGGTTTAACTCCAGCTCTTTAGGAAGAGCTAAATTTATAGAATTATATGTACACTTAAAGTTTCAATTTATATCAACGTGTATGTGTGTTGGTTTTCTGTTTGCATTCTTGTCCAAGCACTGGGTTCTCCAAGATCAGGAATGGAGACTGAACTCCTGCAGTAAAGGGTGCAGGCCTGCCTTCTCACCATCTTACCCTGGAAGGAAGGCTGGACATGGTGCAGCCAAAGCTGGAATGGATTATTCAGATGCTACATTTCCTGGTGTTTCATGCTAAGGTTAAACAGGGTAAATGGAATCCTTGCATTTATCTCTGCCTTCTCCTGAATCGTGACTTTTTAATTAAAAAAAATAGTAAAGGATAAAAAGGGCATAAAGTCACAGGGATACTTCTCTTGAGAACGGGAGAGGAGATCAAATGAAGTAAGACATAGACAAAAATGTTTAAAGTGAAGCTGAAATATCAGTCTACAGTGCATGGGGGGAGGCATGGAGATGGAGGGGAAGGCACTGAGCTGGGGGCTGGGTTAAGAAGTCAGCCAGTGAACACTGTTGACCCCGGACTCAGAAAGTTGGAAGTGCCATGTGCTGCCAAGGCTCTGCCTCATCCTGAAGAAGGACAGCTTATCTCTGCTGAGGCTAAATCAGTTTGTGAACTCGAGAACTGTGAGTCCATTTGAGGGTCACGGAAGACAGGCTGAATGTAGAACTTGTGAATGCTTACTCCTCGGAGTGATGAGAAGCTTGGTCCCTCTCCTACTGAACTCCCACAATGTTAGCTGGTTCAACCCCTCCAGGAGGATGCTAGAGGTTCTCTCTCTAAGAAAGAGGACCACCTATATGAAGAAAAAAAAAGAGAGAGAGAAACTGACGCTTGGAAGTCACTCAGCCAAAAGTAAAAAAGCTGACATATTTGATGATCTTCTTATAAGATTTTATTACTTACTAATAATATAAGCAATTATTCAGACACTTGAAAAAAATCTCCCTGCATAAAAGAGGTAAAAATGGGCCATTATTTTTAAAGCATTTGGAAGACAAGGAAGTTTAAAACAACTAATTAAAAAATCCTAAGGGGTGAGAAAATATCGTGATCATGAACCAAGAACTGGATGCTGTTGAAAGGAGGAACATAGTATTAGATATTAAAATTTTAATATCAGAAATGTAAAAAGCAACATGAGGATCAGCAAGTACAAGGTAAGTTTAAGAAATCTCTCAGAAACTGAAATGAAAAGTTCCAGAAACAGAAAGCAAAAGAGAAAAAAATACATTCAAAAATCAATAAGGAAAATATCCTTGAAATAAAGGACATGAGTTTCTAGATTAAGTTGCCCACAAAGTGTCTACAAAGCAAAATGACTGATAAGAAATAACACTGGAACTAATCAGAAGTGAATTCCTCTTGTTTAAGCTGCTCAGTCTGGGGTTCTTTGTTACGGCAGCCCTAACATGGGAACTGGGTCATGGCGACTGTTCTGTCCAGGACACGGGTCAGGGACACATCCTTGCAGTTAGGTAGGCAGAGATTCGGCTGAAGGGAATTGCCACTGTCAGTCAACTTGGGAAGAGGGTAAACCCTGGTGCAGAATATGAGCAGCTCTTTAAATTCACAAGGGAGAAAAGACTTCCTTCTTGTCTGAGTTCTAAAGGATTTGGGAGAGTGGGTATGATGGCATTTGGACTCAGGACTCCTAAGTCCAGTATAAGTGAACAAGCTACTCTCGAGTGGTGTACTTTCATTTTCCCTAAGTGTTCCGTAAACTCCTCCTAAAGTTTCTGGCTGCTTCTGTTACACTGGGAGGTCTGATCCCAAGTTTCAGAAGGCCTGACCAAGGGGCAGTCAGAGCGGAACATCGGTGGAGGGAGCCCCAAGGCAGGCAGCTATGCTCGGCAGAAAGCACTTAGAAGATCTTTGGCTGCACAAATAGTACAACATTTTCCATTTCTGTTAGCTGCTCATTACTCATTTGACACAACAGTTTTTCAAGCATCAGTGGATTAATCAAAGCCTTGGGAAAATATCTGATTACCTGAAACAAAATCTGACTCAAATATATAAAAAGAGCAGTTCAGTATTTTATTTAATGAGCCAAATCTCGAAACCTCCTCCATCTGTACCCATATACGTGACTACCATGTGTTAAGTCGCTTCAGTCATGTCTGACTCTTTGCAACCCCAGGGACTGTAGCCCACCAGCCTTCTCTGTCCTGGGATTCTCCAGGCAAGAATACTGGAGTGGGTTGCCATGTCCTCCTTCAGGGTATCTTCTCAATCTAGTGATCGAAACCATATCTCTTACATCTGTATTGCAGGTAGATTCTTTACCATTAGCACCACCTGGGAAGTCCATATGCGACTTCTATCCAATAACAACAGACAATTCTCCCTGGAAGGATCTAGGAACAATACTCCACTTGTATATTGGATACTATTCTCTCCCTGAAAGTTCCTTTCTCTCTAGAACCATTATTTTTCTCATTTCTCTCTTCTACTGAATTATTTCCACTAGAACACATTCTTGCTGTAAGATCTCATTGGCTTAAGATAATTTACTCTTGATCTCGCAGTCCCTTCTGCTTTCACCCTATCCATTTCTCTTTATACTAAACTCCTGGGGAAAAGATGTCTATATTCACTAGCTCTGCCTTTTATCCACCAACCTCCCTTGAAATTTTCTCAAATAGATTTTGTCCCTATTACACCACTAAAAATGACTTTGCCAAGGTCAACAAGGACCTCCTCTGACTCGACCTCTTAGCAACATTAAACACAGCTGGCTGCTTCCATGTTCTTAAAGCATTTTCTTTATTTGGTTTCCAGGACTCCGCATTCTCCCAACTTTCCTATTTCATCTCTGGCCTCACTTCTACTAAGTCTTCTTTATTGACTCCTCCCCTTCTTTTCAGGCCTCAAAATGCCAAAGTCTCCCAAGGGCTCAGTTCTTTCTATAGTAACTTCGTTTTCCACATTTACTCTTTACTTGATCTCATACAATCCCATAGCTTTGAAAATAATCTATAAAGTGATGACTTTCACATTTTAAGTTTCCAGCTTCAATTTGTCTTCCCAACCCCACAATGGTGTATTCTATGCTACTTAAGGCTCAATTTTCTGCTCCTCCTTCCAACGCTATTCCTCTCCCCTATGTTAAGGAGCTGCAACCATGGGCTGAGTCAATAGAATAGCCATAATGACAATTTCCTACTATTTTTTTCTTAAAATGAAAGGTCTTTATAATGTACCTCCCTTATTAGAGAATTTTTAATATTTTCAAATAATATCATTTCCAGAGCAGCATTCAGAGCAAAACAGTGATATGAAAAAAAAATTTTAAGTGTTAAAGAGAAGACAAAAGTTACTTCCGTAACATAGGAAACTTGGAGAACCATCAAATCACGCATATCCTCTGGTTACCAACTCTCCGGAAACTAAATAAGAAGGTACAGGTTAAACCACCTCTGCAGAGACTAAGGGAGGCATGAGAGAGAGATTTCTTGATGTGAGCCCAGATGGGTCCCAGCTAGAAATGGGCCACTAGAACAAGGAGACACATTGTCCCTCCAAGCATTTACAAGACTGGGTAGGCAGCATTTTGTTCTGAAAGATGTCAAGACAACATGTCCTTCCTGCAGGGAGAAGCAGGGATCCAATGACCTCCTGAGAGCTCCACTCAGATTCACGTGCACCATTACATTACCACCATGCTTTGGCGACACAGTGCAATAAACACGTAACATTAAACCAATTCCCATCTGGAGCTATCCTGGCCTAGGCAAACTCAGTAGCCATCAGGGTGTACACTCAAGGAGGTGTTCACACATGTGTGCCTCCAGCATAGCTTATTTTATTTTATTTTATTTTAATACATAGTGCCCTTCAAGTTTCCTTTGGTCTACTGCAAATAACAGGTTTTAGCACATCAGGTGATATTTTGCTTCCTGAAGCATTTAAATTAATTTTCTATTACCAATGCAAATGTGTACTTTCCAATTTACCCGCTGCACAATAAAACCTAATTTAAAGCAATTAATGTTCATTAATGGCCCCATCTGCATGTTTATCGCTTTATCCTTAAATACTAGAGACATGGTATCCATATTTTATTGCTCACTTCTTATCAGCAAGAATTCTTATCCTCAAGGGTAAATGTAAGACTAATGTGCCAGTACCTCATGTCTTTATAAGAAAACCACATTGCCTTTTTTTTTCCTGTAAAAATCTAGATGAACAAGTTACATGTGCATTATACCAAATGTACGTAATACCAAAAAAAGAGATGATTTGTAATGGTGTGCTTGCGTGGGTGCATGCATGTTCCGTGGGTGCATGCATGTTCAGTCACTTCAGTCATGTCCAATTCTTTGTGACCCTATGTATTGTCATATGCCAGGCTCCTCTGCCGATGGGATTCTCCAGGCAAGAATACTGGAGTGGGTTGCCATGCCTTCCTCCAGGGGATCTTCCCAAACCAGGGATGGAACCCTTGTCTCCTACGTTGCCGGCAGATTCTTACTGCTGAGCCACCTGGGAAGCCCAATGATGCGCTTAGCTCCCTCCATTGTCTTCCTTTCCCCCNATTCTCCAGGCAAGAATACTGGAGTGGGTTGCCATGCCTTCCTCCAGGGGATCTTCCCAAACCAGGGATGGAACCCTTGTCTCCTACGTTGCCGGCAGATTCTTACTGCTGAGCCACCTGGGAAGCCCAATGATGCGCTTAGCTCCCTCCATTGTCTTCCTTTCCCCCCTAGAACTGGTGTGGCACAGTAGTTAAATGTGCTCAGCGCAGTCCTGAAAGGATTTTTCCAGGAATGGATGGAGTGTAGCAGCAGCACTATGCCCTTTTGCTACCTCGCTACCTTCAGCAGATCAGTGCCTCGTAGGGAATCGACAGGCAGGCGTGGATCTTATGACATCAGAGAGCACTCTGAGCATGCGCTGGCTCGGCCACTTTTCTAGTTGCTTTAGCTCTTCCACTGAGGACACTAACTTACCTTTCTGAGTATCTGTTTTCTCAACCAGCCTGATCAGGTTTTTCTCAGGACTGAATAAGGTTGTATGCTACAGGATAAACACATATCGTGATTAACAGAGTAATATCCAATGGTCCACACTTCCTGGGTTCAAATCCTGGCTTCCTCTCTCCTGGTCTGTGACTATGTATGAATCTCTCTGTGCCTAGGTTTTCTCATCTATAAAAGAGGCATCGTAACAGCATCTTATTATTTTTTTACAAGTGCCCCATCATAGCAAAGGTTCTTATAAAAATTAGAATGAGTTCATACCTATAAATAGCTTAAAACAGAGCCTGACAAATAGTAAACAGTTGGTGAACATTAAGAAAAAGCACAGTAGGTACTTTGAAGACCGCAGCTATTTTTATTAAAGGCTTTTCCCTAAAGTCACAGTCTGTGGTGCTAAAATGTGGCTTCTGGGCTTAGAGAGGAGAATCCTGGCACAAGGAAACGTGCAGGTGGCTGGTTTCGCCACCCCACCCCATCCTAGAGGAAGGCATAGCAAGTACGTCTTCTGCGACGCATGTCTAAGGACCTGACTGCCAAATGCATATAGAGTTCTTGAAACAGAGAGAGAGAAGAAAAAAAAACACAGGAAAAAAAGTTGAAAGTAAATAATATGTTTATACTATTGTAAGAAAAAAGCAAATGAGTTTGGATGGGATTTTTAAAAAAATAATGTTGCTTAACCAAGATAACTCATCTGATTTCTCTATTCCTAAAAAAAAAAAGAAAGAAAGAAAAGTTAATAAATGTTTCCACACGTGTGATTTCAGTGAAATTTACATTTATGAGTCATTATCATTTTGGTGGAAGGCAAAATGATGTTCAGCTTGTCACTAGAGGGGCAGATGGAGATAGAGTTTAGGAAGTTGACACGCTAGCTGACAGAAATGAGTATAATTTACGTTCCAGCCAGCCCAATGGCAAGCAATTATCTCTGAACCAGGATAACAAATGTGCTTTTTTATCCTCAAAAAGTTGACATGCATTATAGAAGTTTCCAGAAGGCATATTTCCTGTAAAGAAGCAACTGCTTCTGTATTCAACATTGAGTACAAGAGTATAATTGGATACTGACCCTTTCAGAAGATTTTGTTACAAGTTAAAGCTGGATACTAAGAGAATAGAAAAATCTACCTGGAGTTGTCTGCTACTTTCTCTTTACTATTTGACTGTTTAAATATTGCCTTACAAACATACTTTTACTTCATATTCAATACCATTGACGGATTTGGGCTTTAGCAAAACACAGATTGCTTTATGCACGATCCATAGTCATACTATTTTATGAGGATCATAAATAAAACAAATAAAAGTGGGAATTTGATGTTTATCGTGGTTTAAAAACCCTCTTAGTAGGAGAAAGACATTTTTGATTCCATGATTAGTTAACACCCACATAAGAAAAAAACACAAAAATTGGCAAATACACGGGTGTAATTCATCCTAGATGACATGATATGAATAAAATGTATTAATATAAACATTAAGATAATTTAAATGTCTTTTAGTGTGAATGTTTTGACTCAACTTTATTCTACATAAAAAAGCCACCGAACTAGATGCACTGTCTTATCTACAAATTACACATCTTGAAACAGGATGAAATATTTATATGAATTACTTTCATTTACTTATTTTCATCAAGGCATAAAATATAGCTACTATTCAATAAAAATTCTGAAAATTAACTTACACAGAAAGATCAGAAATGTGCATCCACAGCCTGTTAGAAATAGAAATGACCATAGTAATTATCTAGTTCAAATCCCTTATTTTGGAAATAAGGAAGCTGAAGTTAAAAATATTATAACATTCTAACCATGGTATTAAATAACAGCAATAGTAAAGAAGAAAATGAAACTATCTTCAGCCCTTTGAAAATTAACCAAACTATTTTTAAAATTTATTTATTTTAATTGGAGGCTAATTACTATAACTATTAAAATCTTAATAAAAATATTGGAAATAAAGCAGTATTAGAAAAAAATCAATATATAAAATAGATATATAATGAGACCCTACTATATAGCTCAGGGAACTCTACTCAGTGCCCTGTGTTGATCTAAATGGGAAAGAAATACAAAAAAGGAGGAGATATATGTACATATATAGTTGATTCATTTTTCTGTACAGTAGAAACCAATATAACATTGCAAAGCAATTATGATCCAATAAAAATTAATTTAAAAAGAAACAAATCAGCTTGAATTAATGTAGTTCAATGAATTGATGATAATACACCTGCAATGCAGGAGACCTGGGTTCGATCCCTGGGTCAGGAAGATCCACTGGAGAAGGGAATGGCAACCCACTCCAGTATTCTTGCCTGGAAAATTCCTGGGACAAAGGAGCCTAGCAGGGGGGTTGCAAAGAGTCAGACATGACTGAGAGATTGCATATACATACACTAAGGTATATTTTTACATGCCATAAAATCCACCCATTTTATATGCAAAATTCAATAATTTTTCTAAATTTTTACAGTTGGCAGCCATCACCACAAGACAGTTTTAGACCATTTCCATCACTCCAAAATATTCCCTTGAGCCTGTTTGTACTCAATCCTGCTTTAACCCCCAAACCCAGGCAACCACTGATGTACTATCTGTCTCAATAAATCTGCCTTTTCTGGACATCTCATATAAATGGAATCAAAGAATACAAAGATTTGTTTTTTTGTGTGGCTTCTTTCACTTAGGATAATGATTTTGTGGTTCATTCATGCTGTACAATGTATCGGTATTTTGTTCCTTTTTATATTGCTGAATAGAATTTAATTATATGGCTATACCACATTTTAAAACTCATTGGCATTTTAATTGTTTCCAGTTTGGGACTATTATGAATAATGCTGCTGTGAGCATTTATGTACAATTCTTTGTGTGGGCATATATTTTTATTTCTCTTGTGTAGATTCCTAGAAGTGGAATTTGGAATTACAAGGGTATGTGGTATGGTTATGTACATTTTTAGGAAACCGCCAAAATGATTTTCAAAGAAGATGTATCATTGTGTATTCCCACCCGAATGTAGGTGTCAGATGTGTTTCTGTGTCTACTAAGATGGTCATATGCTTTCTGTTGTTTCTTCTCTTTATGTGGTTATTATACTGATTAATTTTCAGATATAAACCAACTTGCATTCCTAAGATAAATCTCACAGGCTTATTATGGTACATAGTGCCTTTTATATGCTGCTGAATTTGTTAATATTTGTTAAGGAGTTTGCATCTATCTTTATAAGGGATGTTGGTCTACAGTTTTCCTTTCCCATGATGTTTTTATCTGGCTTTGGCATCAGGGTAAATCTGGCCTGACCAAAAATTAGATAAGAAGTGTTTCATTTTCATCCATTTTCTGTTTGTCAAAACTGATATTTCTTCTTTAAATATTTGATAGAATGCACTAATTAAGACATGAGGGGCTGGGCTTTTGTTTGTGGGACGATTTAAAATCACTAATTAAATTTCTTTACTTGTTCTGGTCTTTTCTGATTCTCTATTTCTTCCTGAATCCATTTTCGTAATTTGTAAACAGATATTTTTTTTTTCTGTTCTGATCTTTATAGTTTCCTTCCTTCTGCTTACTTTCAACTTGGCTTGCTATTTTCTTTTCTAGTATTTTAAGGTGAAAGCTTAGGTTACACTGGGATTGGAAACTTTCTTTTCTTGGTGTTATAAGCATTTAGAGTTGTAAATTTTCCTCTATGTGTTGCTTTGGTTGCATTCCATAATTTACATCTGTTTCGCCTTAGTCTTCATTCAATTCCAAATATTTTTTTATTCCTTTTTGGTTTCTTCTTTGACCCATGGGTTATTTAGAAGTATCTTAGTATCCAAATATTTGGCGCAGATTTCTTTCTGTTTTAGATCTGCAATTTAATTATTTTGTGGTCAGAAAACAGACATTGTATAATTTAAGTTTAAAATGTACTGAGAATTATTGAATGGCTCTGCACATAGCCTGTTGAATTACTTCTTATGTCAGTTATTGAAGTGGATTATTGAAATCCCCAACTATTACTTCTTTAATTGTCTATTTCTCCTTTCAGTTCTGTTGGTTTTTGCTTCAAGCATTTGAGTTTCTATTATTAGGTGCATATACATTTATAACTGTGATATCTTTCTGATGTATTGACTCTTTTGACATTATGAAATGGCTTCTTTGTTTCTATAATATTACTATATTAAAATTTGTTCGATATTAATATAACTACTCCAGACCCATAATCATTGTTGTTTCACGGTATATCCTTTTCCAGTCTTTACTTTCAAGCTATTTATGTCTGCATCACTTCTAGACAGCATACAGATATCACAAAACAGCAAAAAAGAAACTTGATTTTTTTTCTCCTTAATTAGCACCTTACAGGTTTAAATTACAAAGCCAGTAAAGACACCATCTACCCTAAACAAGCAATTGTAAGGTTAGGTAATGAGACACAGTTTTAGCACTGTATTCTTAGGAAATTTTGCACACTTTTTCTTTTAGATAACTTTTCAATTTGGAAATAAGTGTTTAACTGCTCCTGGAGATCAGATATGGCTTATCTGAGTTTCTAGTCACCTCTTGTCTTCTTTCTCTGTGGTCTTGATGACTTCAGATATCCTATTAGCTCTAAGGATACACAGACAACTTTAAAACATTTCACTGTTTGTATCTTAATATTCCTTCAAGAAGGCAGCTTTTCTTATTGCTTACAATATCATCAACCAGGTAAGGGACTGATGCCAACAGAGCAGGTGCTTCACTTTTTAACCTCAACAATTTTGAGTCTGTTGGGCTCTGCACCTGCCAGTTAAGATTCACTGCTTCTTTTCAACCACTACATGTAGACACTCCATCTTCTTCTTGTTCCCAATAACACATACTCTTCTCCCAAAGTCTGCCCTTCAAAACACATATAACAATATATTGCTTTCTCTGAGAATCTAATTGCATCCAATTCCCATCATTTAATATTTAGAACATACACTGTCTCCTTGTCACTTAGGTTATTATTTCCATGGACCAACATACAGCAACAGGACACTGTGTTGACTAAAATGTCCTAGAGCTGGAGCTAGTGTTCTGAATAAGTCCCATCTTTCTCTGAACCTCAGGACGATAGGAAGGAGAACTATCCAATGAGTTAAGTGTGAGGAGCAACATTTTGGAATGAACACAGGTAGACATTTTCATGTATTGGAGAAGGCAATGGTAACCCACCCCTGTGTTCTTGCCTGGAGAATCCCAGGGACGGGGGAGCCTGGTGGGCTGCCATCCATGGGGTCGCACAGTGTTGGACAGGACTGAAGTGACTTAGCAGCAGAAGCAGCAGCAGCAGCAGACACATCTTTGTTAATTTCCACCTTGGGTAGGCTCAAGATGGCAAAGTCATCGTGTCTCCTACAGACAATTCTAGAATGTTGACCATTCATCTGCAGTGTCATTGCTGAAATTGCTAGTGTCCAAGCAATGCGAAATTATTTGACTCCAACCATGGTAAACTAAAGGACTGTTTTATTCTTAACATTTCCCTAGGTCTTTGAATTTATATCTGAGACACCTTTATTAATTTTTGCAATCTAGGCTAACAAGTCTACCTACCATGCTTCATAAGGTAGATGACAAGGAGCACAGGGGCAGTTCCTCTTGAAACTTTAAAATAACTTATCGGATTAACCTAACAATTACAGATTTGGGGGGGGCCTCCAATTTTGGAGATAGGGCAAGTACTTAATATATAAAAGGTTGCTATAATTTAAAGTACCTGAAGACTGGAGGTATCTTCTGAATTAGAGGCTTGTGTCAGATAAGGTCTGTTTTTTTATAAACATGCAAAAATGATTTTATGTCTGTCAAATAAGCTGGAAGGATTTCATTTGTCAAACATTTATTACTTATCTATAGCAAAAATGTTTTATAATGTTCACATTTTTTAAAGCATTACCATGTCCATTAATAGGCTTTATTCTTATAATAATTCTGGGAGGTATGTTATTATACACAAATTACAGCTGAGACCCATTCTGCACAGTTATTAAGGGGAAGAATCTTGATTGGAATTCAGTTCTTCCGATGTTGTATTGAATAATATATTTCACACTATACAACAGAGGTCTCTTCATTAAAAATTTAATTTCCTTGCTAGTCTTACCATGTGGGTATGGAACAAGGGTACATATGTTTCAGTATATGTAAGAAAAAATAAATTTAGTAATTGAGTTCAAAGGCCATTAGGGAATTAAGTAAATTTTAGTGCATCTACAAATTAAATCCTACTCATTAAAAAGTACTATGTAGAATACCCATTATCATGAGAATATTACAACAATATGTAAGCAGAAAAAAATTATCAAAGACTGTAAACAGAATAGATTGTTCAGAGGTAGATGAACACATATAGAGTAAATTGCTTTATGACCAAAGTGCCAAAAATTCAGTAGGAAAAGACTTTATTTATGGTGTGATGTAATTGGGCTATTGTACATCATCTTGAGAAATCATGGGTGGGAAACATTACTGGAGAATGAATTACTAATCTCATTAATGTTCTACTTTGCATATTACTTTTTTTTGGAAGAACAAAAATCAATTTATTCAGTATATAACTTTAAACTGTACCTGGCATCTAGGTCCATGACCATAATTTACTTTTCTTGCATTTCAAAAAATATCATATGACCTGGTAGCTCAGTGGTAAAGAATCTGCCTGCCAATGCAGGAGATGAAAGTGACTCAGGTTCAATCCCTGGACTGGGAAGATCCCCTGGAGAAGGAAATGGCAACCCACTCCAGCATTCTTGCCTGGGAAATCCCACGGACAGAGGAGCCTGGTGGGCAACAAATCCATGGGGTCGCAAAAGAATCAGATATGACTTAGAGATTAAATAGCAACTGTTAACAATGCTTTTTCAGAGGTTCAAAGACAAGCTTCACCACCCCCTTAGTTTATGAACAAAGACATAGAAATGTTAGTCTAATTTGGAAGCTCTTCAGGAAATTATACCTATAGATACGTTTCATACATTATCTGATTTTCTCTTGGCAACCAAAGATTCTGAATTATAATTAAACCAAAGACTCATCATCATAATAGTGAAAATGAGTGAGATCTTTTACTACCAAAAACTATGTTCAGCTCATTCCTTTGTTCTTGAGATGCGAGTTCTCCTCTCAGAAGATATAAAGAGACTTGGGCAGCCTGATAGAAGATTGACAAGTAAACAAGGTCAGGAGACACATCTCCACTCTGTCACATTGCGGCTTAATTTTCTTGTCTTTTTCTCCCAGCCATTCGTACCCAACTTCCAGAGACAAAATGCACATCCAGTGAATATGGAAGGGGAAAGATCTACAGATTTTTGGCAGAGTTTCATTTTACTCTTTATCATCAGTGCCTCAGTTCCCACATAACTGGCTCTAGTGATACTCAGCATACAAGCAGAATGTTCTTTGTGGCGACGGCTCACCACAGAGGGTCTTTGAACCATCTTCTACATGAAGTAGTAGTTCTTTTTTACAGGCTTCCAAGAAGACTGATTACTGGGGGAGAGATACAAATGAAAAAACCAAAGCAAAAATCAGTAGTCCTCCCTTTGACAGCTCCCCTCCCTTTGACATGAGTTTTGACTAAGAATTTAAAATGATGATGTTTTCGATTGCATTTATCCTTCTGGACAAAAGCCATAATCATGTGCATGTCAAGCACTTTTGTATTCCCCGTTGAACTTGACTTTGAAACTCATTTTCTAATATATATGAAATGTCCCCTGATTTAGTCTCCTTAAGACAAAGCGACCATCCACCCGCATCAGGGATGGGCTCACGGTTTCTCAAGTCCCTGCCAGCATGAATGTGTGTTTTTTGTTGTTGTTGTTGAGAAATTGGGTTGAACTGAAAAGCACAAAGTAAAGAAGTAACATGGTCATTTTATTTTTTCCTGTCAGATACTGGCATAGAAAAAATATAAACTTAACAATGTCCTAAGGGCTCAGGTGATATTTGCCATCCATTGATAAACACCTCAAAAAAATAACAAAAATTGCTAGTAAGCCAGCCAAGACAGCCAAAAATTTCCTTCAACTCCTGATGGGGGGTGGGGGGGTAGAAACAAAACTGATTCTAACCTTGTCAAATTAAATAATCCCTTCACACAGGTTAACTCTATTTTTTTTTTCTAATAATGATGGTTTTCATAATAGGCATATTTCAGTTCAGTTCAGTTCAGTCGCTCAGTCGTGTCCGACTCTTTGCGACCCCATGAATCGCAGCACGCCAGGCCTCCCTGTCCATCACCATCTACCGGAGTTCACTCAGCCTCAAGTCCATCAAGTTCATGATGCCATCCAGCCATCTCATCCTCGGTCGTCCCCTTCTCCTCCTGCCCCCAATCCCTCCCAGCATCAGAGTCTTTTCCAATGAGTCAACTCTTCGCATGAGGTGGCCAAAGTACTGGAGTTTCAGCTTTAGCATCATTCCTTCCAAAGAAATCCCAGGGTTGATCTCCTTCAGAATGGACTGGTTGGATCTCCTTGCAGTCCAAGGGACTCTCAAGAGTCTTCTCCAACATCACAGTTCAAAAGCATCAATTCTTCGGCGCTCAGCTTTCTTCACAGTCCAACTCTCACATCCATACATGACCACAGGAAAAACCATAGCCTTGACTAGGCGGACCTTAGTCGGCAAAGTAATGTCTCTGCTTTTCAATATACTATCCAGGTTGGTCATAACGTTTCTGTGTAAAAGATAAAGATGAGATGAATGTTCTTATACTAATGATTAAAAATAAGCCACAGAGAGGCTGGTTCCTACAGATTTGATTTGTTTCAATTAGGATATTTCTTTTTTGCAAGTGGCATTTTTACAAACAAAAATCGCAAAAGGCTTTATCCATAACCTACTATCTAGTCTCTGTTAAATGGGAAAGAGTGAAAGATAAGAATTAAATTCACAGTGAACAGACAATTGGGTTTTCTAAAACTCTTGGTTCAAGATCTGTGTGAGTAAAGAAGTGAAGCTCCCCTGCCTTTGCATTCACCTCAGGAAAGATTTTAGCAAATGCAAGATCCCAAATAGTACTGACATTTAAAAACTTGCTCAAAGCATTTCTATTTTCTTGCAGAGCAAACAGCCAGCCATCAAAGTCTGGTCATCAATTCATTGACAATTACTCTGATGTGACTGGAATTTTGTGACACTATAAGAAAATCTGTCCCATTTCCTTTACCAGTGTTGCTTTTTTTCTTTTTTTTAAAGAGGCATTTCTTAAAAACAACCAAATAAGAGGACGAAGATGGCCCTGCAATGCCTTTTTAAATTTACAGTGTTAGAGTAATTACGAGTGTTATCGCTGACTGCAGCAATATTTCCAGAAACTGTGCCCCCACAGTTCCTCAAAGACTGGAGGCATAATTCACATCAAAGATTACTAAGCATCTCTTTGACTGAATTTAGCCTTCCCTTCAAAGAAAGATACAGAACAATTTGCCCTAATGCACTGTACAATCAAGAACAAACAGGTGAGATGCTTTCAAACCATAAGGCAATATATCAACAATTCAATATGATTTGATGATGGCTATTTTACCCATCAGCTTCTTTTACTGTGTGTACCAAGTACATCAAAGCAGAGTCATATCTTGAAGAATGAGGAAGCAAAAGATCAACAAACAGAAGGGGGAAGAAGAGAGAGGACAGGAGGGAAGGGAGGGAGAGAAATGGGTAGAGAGGAGATGGAGTAGAGAGAAAGGCAAAGAAACAAAAAGTGTGTTTGAGCCTCTCTTCCATAGATGCGGAGACCATAGATGGAGAGGACGACATGAAGACTGACTGGCAGGGAGCGGATTAGATTTACACAAAGAAGAACATCCAGCATGTCCCAGCACTACCTTTCCCAAAGCTCCAAAGGGTCTAATCTCTTCCTGGAAAGACAGCTGCTCCCCAAGATGATAAAAGTTAGGAATGAAGAAGGGGGCTGGCCCAACAGGCACAGTGTCGGAACATCTGTGACCAAGGGGTGGAGGCAGCAGCTGGGAAAATGCCATATAGGTCCCCATGGAGAGAAATACGGGAGACTCTCAGCTCCCAGCGTGTTGTTCCCTGTGCCCACACCACTCGCATGTTCCTGCTTTGACTCACGTGGTCCACAGCCATGATACCATCTGTCTGTCTTTCCTGCTACTTAACATGAGGGATTTCTTGATACATTTAGCTCAAGGGAAGGTGATAGTAAGCTTCTATTATTGGACTGTATATCAAATTTTCTATATATATTGGACTGCATGCCAAATATAAAATTGTTTATTTTATATGTGTATGTATATATGTGCACACACAAATATATGTGTGTATATATGCACGCACACAAATATATATGAATACAGTTGTTCAGTGATGTCCAACTCTTTGCAACACCATGGACTGTAGCCCACCAAGCTCCTCTGTCCATGGGATTTTCCAGGCAAGAACACTGGTGTGGGTTGCCATTCCCTACTCCAGGGACAAATATATATTCAGACAGACACACAAATATACACACATACATACAAATAAGCATGTATATATTTTATATGTATATATATATACACACCACTTACATACATACAAATGAATTTATATAGAGAGATATAGATATATATAATCAGTTCAGTTCAGTCGCTCAGTCATGTCTGACTCTTTGCAACCCCACGAATCACAGCATGCCAGGCCTCCCTGTCCATCACCAACTCCCAGAGTTCACTCAGACTCACGCCCATCGAGTCAGTGATGCCATCCAGCCATCTCATCCTCTGTCATCCCCTTCTCCTCTCCCCAATCCCTCCCANGCTTTTTGTATCTCTATACCAATGGCATCACCAACTCAATGGACATGAACTTGAGCAAACTGGGAGATAGTGAAGGATAGGCAAGCCTGGCCTGCTGTAGTACTTAGGGTTGCAAAGTTTTGGACATAACTTAATGACTGAAGAGCAATAGTCAGATAGTCTTTTGTCTTTTTAAAGTATTATTTTATTAAGAGACTATGCAGTGACTCAATTCGAAACAAGATGGGTTATAGTTATTGAAATCTGTATAATTAGAGCTGTAGAATATACATATATATATATATCAATTGATTTTTTATTTTATGTAATTCACAGATAGTATAATTAGAGAATTTTTATTGTCATTAACTAAAATAAACCAGACACACAATATATTGTTTGCTGTTTTACCTGCCCCCAACCATAAGATCAACCTCGCTCAGAGTTTTACAGGAAAATTTCCCCAGTGGAAACATTTCAAAATTAAGATTTATTTCTATATAATGAGGGCTCATTACTCTCTGATTATAAGATGAATATTATTTACCATTATAAAATATGATTAATTCAAAAAACCAAAAACCTTTAGAAAGTGGATAATAGACCCACATTTCTGAAGTACTTTTGCTTCTCATTGGTCAAGTATATGAAAAGTTAATTATCCAGTATTACTGAGTTACCGTGGAAAGTAGTAGATCGAAAATACTTTGTATAATGCCACTCTATTGTTTGTTTTTATGATGGTCTAGCCCCTTTCTGTACTTAGTGGTGAGAACACAGCCCAGACAAGTGTTAACTTGGCCAAAAAGATAGTGGGTTCATGTTCGGGGTGGGAATGTATGCTAGATTTAGGATCCCATTCTTTTTTGTCTAAATGATGGTGTTTAGTCTCCTTCCATCAAGGTACCTGCTAATCATGAAATGTTCTGAACCTTGTTGTTATTGTTCAGTGGCTGAATCATGTCAGACTCTTTGTGACCCCATCGTCTGCAGCACGCCAAGCTTCTCTGTCCTTTCGTATCTCCCGGAGTTTGCTCAAACTGATGCCCATTGAGTTGGTGATGCCATCCAAACATCTCCTCCTCTGTCCCCGTTCTCCACCTGCCTTCAATATTTCCCAGCATTAGGGTCTTTTGCAATGAGTCAACTTTTCACATCAGGTGGCCAAAGTATTGGAGCTTCAGCTTTAGCATCAGTCCTTCTGATTGACTGGTTTGATTTCCTTGTAGTCCAAGGGACTCTCAGGAGTCTTCTCCAAAACCACAGTTCAAAAGCATCAATTCTTTGGCACTCAGCCTTCATTAGGATACAACTCTCACATCCATACATGACTACTGGACTGAATGCTATAATTAGCAACTAGAAAATTAACTCGACTCATAGTGGGCATACACATTTACACAAAGGAAGGATTCAGCATACCCATGGACTGCAGCACGCCAGGCTTCCCTGTCCTTTACTATCTCTAGGAGTTTGCTCAAACTCATGTCCATTGAGTTGGTGATATATATACAACTATATATATATATGTATGTCTGAGACTAGATACAAGGTATTAAGCTTCTCCATATCTGATACATGTCATGACAGCAATGTATAGCATTGTATGTCATGACAAATATGAATTGTGAGTGCATTCATTCATTCCACAAAAGTTTACTAAAGATTTTGTTATGAGCAAAGAATTGAACCACATACTTCGGAGATAAGAGAGTCAAGGAGAATATGGTTTCCATAGTTCAAATGAGTTTTAAACTGCATTAAGGAAAAGTCATGTAAACAACTCATTGAGCACCGAACAGAATGAAGCCAGTGTCCTGGTACAAATAAAACCTGAGGCTGAGGCTGAGAAGAACCAAAGAAAGAAGGGGTTTTCATTGTATGGTCTCAGGGTGGAAGGGTACAAGGAAACGTCTCTTGAAGGAGATATTTTAGAGTTCATTTTAACAGTTGGAGGAGTAAGAGTTCTGCAAGCCAGTAGAAAAATGTGAGCAGGGCCCTGCCAGAAGGGGGGGACACCATTCCGAGGAATCGCATGGAGGTTCACCCACCTGGAGAGGAGGCTGCAGCAAGGAAGCCGTGCCAGGGACAAGGCGGGTCTATAATGTGGACAATGTGCTGAATCTAAGTCAGAAGATGGGGCAATTATTGATTCGGTCAGGGATGATAATGGGGAAGACAAGGCATTTAAGTATTAAACAATAAATATGGCTTCTATAGTCAGAAGTGGGATGGAAAAAAAAAAACAAACAAACATTCCAGAAGAACAGGATGGCATTAGGAAATGAGTGTAGATAAGAACATATTGTGGACTTAGGGAACGGTGAATGTACAATCAGGATAAGAAACTGTGCTCATTCCTGGCACATGCTAGTGAAGTGAAAGTGAAAGCCACTCGGTTGGGCCTGACTCTTTGCCACCCCATGGACTGTAGCCCACCAGGCTCCTCCGTCTATGGGATTCTCCAGGCAGGAACACTGGAGTGGGTTGCCATGTCCTCCTCCAGGGGATCTTCCGGATCCAGTAATCGAACCCACATCTCTTGCATCTCCTGCGTTGACAGGTGGGTTCTCTACCACTAGTGCCACCTGGGAAGCCCCAGTCACCAGTGAGGAGGGGCTAAAGGATTTTCAAAGGCAAAAGTGACAGGACCAGCACTGTGAGTCCAGAACTGACATAAAGGATGGATTAGAGAAGAAGTAGCAGAAAGAATAGCCTATCACTGTACCGCAGACTCAGATTAGCAGGGATTTAGGTAACTGTAGGAATTGAATACATAGAGATAGAATGACTTTGAAAACATCAGAAAGGTAGAACTATCTACTGCTGTTACATAGCTTTCCCAGACCTACCCAAGAACACAGTGTTGCAAGCCAATAAATATATACCGCAAGCTCTCTAGGCTTATTTTGGCCATGGTTTAGGTCCTTACACTTTATTTCCCCGCTAGCATTATTCTCATATTTTGGTCTTCTGCCCTATTAGCTCAATTGCCTGTTTCCAGGCAAGTTTCTACATCTGTCTTGGACTTAAAATAAGTTCTACTTCCCCAACTTGTGATTCAGCACTCATTTTTTTATTCTCTCTGTTCCTGGTTACTTCAGGTAAGAGTATCCTTCATCCCAGCCTCAGCCTTTGGACCCAAACCCCAAAGGTGGCCTACTTGTTTAGAACCTACCCTGTTTCTTGAGCCCCCTGGAGGTAGATCCACCAAGGAAGGAGTTAGTAGAGGAGGACTTCTGTATAGAGTAGATGTGGGAAGGAAATAAAAGTCAAAAATCAATTGCCTTATAAGGCAGGTCATTTCATTATAGATATTTATAGAGCTTCCACTATAAGCCAATCATGGCCCTTCAGGCTTGATACGAACCAGAGAACAAAACAACCAACATTCATTCTCTTGTGTAACTTGATTTCTAAGTGGGGGAGCCAATAAACTCATGAGAAATGTGATAATATATACAAAAGATGGAGCCTGTTTGAAGATGCTAAGTGCTATGGGAAAAGTGGAGCCGGGGATGGGGGAGTCAGTACTGAAGGCAGAAGAAGTGGGCCAATAGGATGCAACATTGAGTCAGGCTGGCAGCCCTCATCGAGGAGGGGAGCTATAAGCCAAGACAGGATAGAAGATGGAGGTAACTGGCCAAGGAAGTATCCAGGGGAAGAACATTCCAGGTANGGAGCCGGGGATGGGGGAGTCAGTACTGAAGGCAGAAGAAGTGGGCCAATAGGATGCAACATTGAGTCAGGCTGGCAGCCCTCATCGAGGAGGGGAGCTATAAGCCAAGACAGGATAGAAGATGGAGGTAACTGGCCAAGGAAGTATCCAGGGGAAGAACATTCCAGGTAGGAATAATAGGAACATGTCTAGTGAGTTCGGCAAACAGCAAGGACACCAGGATATCTCCTTCATGGTAAGTAAAAGAGAGGCTTACAGGACATGAAATGATTCAGGAGGAAGTTGCTTGGCATGGATTGCTCTGTATCTGATGTGTGCCCAGGGACCTGAGTTACTTCCGTGCCAGTGTGGAGGCTGAACGGCTGTTATACTCACTGCCACCCAGGGCCGCTCTTCATCAAGCACATTGCCATGTGTCGGAAAGGACAGGGGCTTTGTGCTGAAGTGCTGTAGGGAAAGTAACATGAAAGACCCTGGAAAGTCTGTAACAGAAGTAGGAACTGGTAGAATGAGGTCCAGTCTTGGTAAATGCGATCTGATATGGATGGGGCAAAAATGAGGTGAAATACAGATATTAAATGGGTCAAAAAAACCCAGGGAGCATTGACAGCGAAAAAAGAAAAAAACAAAACAAAACTTGCAGTCTTGCTGCCACTGCTGCTGCTAAGTTGCTTCAGTCGTGTCTGATTCCATGCGACCCCATAGACGGCAGCCCATGAGGCTCCCCTGTCCCAGATGATAAATTAGATTTGAACTTGTAACGGGCAAGCAAAATAAGCTCATGCTATTTTTGGCTAAGGAGACTAGCTTAAGTGCCACACTATTTGAGATATAATCTAATATCTTAAAAAAATACTATTATTCTTTTTCATCTACTGCTATTCCCTTTTCTTCAATTTATGCAGCCCACCTCCCCCAAATTTTTCTGTAGTGTTGGAGAAGCTGCCAGTTTGGTGGGAGACAGGCCTGCAGAACTTGCAATTTTATCTCTGGGACATCTCATTCCACAGCTATGTGTATCATTTAATGTGTTGAAAATGACTTGGTAGTTAACAAAAATGAAAGAGAAAATAATAAATTAATATTTTCTGGAGTAAGTAATTTGCATTTCCCTAGTGATTAGAGGCAAAGAAATAAACTTATTCTGTGTAAAAACAGATCAATTTCTGTGGGAGAAACTCAATGTGAGCCCACCAGCGTTGTTCATACATCTGAATGCCAGCTGGCGATTAAAGTGGATTTAGGGTTTTGTGTACGTGGCCAAGATCAAGAGGTTTGCAAACGGTTGGTCTAGTGTCTTAAGGAATTATGATTGGATTTAAAAGATTGAGAGTCCAAATTCTGGTTTGATTTTAAAAATCCAAATAATTCACTCATCAGCTGTACCTTGACATCCATAGACTTGTTTTGATAATGAATTACTTAAAAACGTTTCTTTATTGAGTCCTTTTTAGTGTTTATGCACTGTAGTAAATGTGGAAAATATTCTCCACAGTCTGAGGGACTGGCTGCTATATCTAAGTGTAAGAACTCTGAGCAAAGTTTCCATAAGAGGGTAAAAAATAATGAAATAGTTACATACTGAATCTTTCCAAGAATTTCTATTTATGCCAGAAAAGTGACCAGAGAGGTCAAGTTTAGAAGATTAAAAAAATAAAGCCCCAGAAAAAATATGTAAGTAGGAGAATCAACATTGCAATAAAATAACTTTTCCCTTTTGCGTGGGTGTTCTGTTGCTCAGTCATGTCCGACTCTTTGTGACCTCATGAACTTATAGTCTGCCAGGCTCCTCTGTCCATGAAATTTCCCAGGCAAGCCTACTGGAGTGGATTACCACTTCCTCCTCCAGGGGATCTTCCTGGGCTGCGGGGTTGAATTCATGTCTCTTGTATCCCCTGCATTGGCAGGTGGATTCTTGACCACTCTGCTACCTGGAAAGCCCTTCTTCCCGCTTACTATATTTTTAAGGCATACTTACAGCATATTCACTTGTCACTCTATTTGTTGTGTGTTTATCACTCTATTTGTTGTGAAAAGTGAGACTGAGTAGACATGATGAAGAAAGCAACTGGACCCAGTATAGAGACACAAACAAGCTAAAACGGTATCTCAGATGGAGTTAAATGCCTTAATATTAGCACTGACTTCTTAGGGTTACAGACTAAATCAGCTTGGCACTGAATCTGACACACAGCAAGTTGTTATTAAATTTTAATTCTTGCTGTAAAAGATTACGATTCTTATTCTCAAATGTCTATAGAGATAGAAAAAGTTTAAGATGAGGTGATAGGGAAAAATAAAGCTTTAGGACTGATGAAAAGAACTTGCCAGGAAAACAAAGGTTAGACTGTTTCTTCTCCAACTTGTACCATCTTATTACCTGCCCTGGATGTAGTCAGAGCTTTTCAGGCCTGTCTTAGCAGGTTCTTTAAACCAATACTCAGTTTAGTTCAGTCACTCTGTTGTGTCTGACTCTTTGCAACCCCATGGACTGCAGCACGCCAGGCCTCCCTGTCCATCACCAAGTCCTGGTGCTTGCTCAAACTCATGTCTATTGAGTTGGTGATGATATCCCACCATCTCATCCTCTGTTGTCCCCTTCTCCTCCTAGCTTCAATCTTGACAAGCATCAGGGTCTTTTCCAAAGAATCAATACTACATTGATTTTAACTTTAGAGGAGAAAACATAATTTTCTTCAGTTAGTATATCCCCACTTAACTATGTGTAACATTTGAAAATTAGCAATTTGCTTATGCAGTCTTTTTCAGTAAGTCTATATTTGCTCAAAGTACAAAAGTTGTCTAGATAGCATGGAAAAAAAAATTTGGTCTTCTGCCCTATTAGCTCAATTGCCTGTTTCCAGGCAAGTTTCTACATCTGTCTTGGACTTAAGTTCTACTTCCCCAACTTGTGATTCAGCATTCATTCTTATATTCTCTCTGTTCCTGGTTACTTCTGGTAAGTGTATCCTTCATCCCAGCCTCAGCCTTTGGACCCAAACCCCAAAGGTGGCCTACTTGTTCAGAACCTACCCTGTTTCTTGAGCCCCCTGGAGGTAGATCCACCAAGGAAGGAGTTAGTAGAGGAGGACTTCTATATAGAGTAGATGTGGGAAGGAAATAAAAGTCAAAAATCAATTGCCTTATAAGGCAGGTCATTTCATTATAGATATTTATAGAGCTTCCACTATAAGCCAATCATGGCCCTTCAGGCTTGATACTAACCAGAGAACAAAACAACCAACATTCATTCTCTTGTGTAACTTGATTTCTAAGTGGGGGAGCCAATAAACTCATGAGAAATGTGATAATATATACAAAAGATGGAGCCTGTTTGAAGATGCTAAGTGCTATGGGAAAAGTAGAGCCGGGGATGGGGGAGTCAGTACTGAAGGCAGAAGAAGTGGGCCAATAGGATGCAACATTGAGTCAGGCTGGCAGCCCTCATCGAGGAGGGGAGCTATAAGCCAAGACAGGATAGAAAATGGAGGTAACTGGCCAAGGAAGTATCTAGGGGAAGAACATTCCAGGTAGGAATAATAGGAACATGTCTAGTGAGTTCTGCAAACAGCAAGGACACCAGGATATCTCCTTCATGGTAAGTAAAAGAGAGGCTTACAGGACATGAAATGATAGTAAATCTGAAGAAAACCTTGTAGGTTTTTATAAGCCATTGTGAGGACTTTGGTTTTCACTAGGCCACATTAGCACATTTGAGTCAAGAAACCTGACCTGCCTGATAATTTTAGGGATTACTCTGATTGTACATTGAAGAAAAAAAGGAACTGTGAATAGAAACAGAGGGATCAGTGAGGAGGCTTCTGCAGCCACCCAAGTGAGACATGACCGCGGTCGCATCAGGAGGCAGCAATAGAGACTGTGAGCAGTGAGCAGAATTGAGATGTATTTCAAGGTAGAGCCAACAGGATTTCTTCCTGATGAGTTGGATAGAGAGAGGGAATGGACAGAGAGTGAAAGGGTTTTGTTGCCCAAACAATTAAAACATGAAATTGCTATAAAAACTGAGGTAGAGAAGAGAGTGGCTGGAGCAGATTTGTGCTGATAATTGGGACTGCAGCTCAGCACATGTGGACCCAAAGATGTCTAATAGATACCAAAGGAGATGTTCAAAAGGCAGTTGGATGTAGAGGTCTACAGAGGGGTCTGAGTTGGAGGTATAAATTGGAACATGCTCACATATAAGCTGCATAGAAAATAATAAGACAGGATGAAATTACCAAAGGAATAAGTGAAAAGCAGAGGACCAAGGACAGGGTTCAGAGGCACTCAACACCAAGAGACTGAGCAGAATAACAGTGCTATCCCTAAGGGCATAAGAGAAAGCCTCAGTGTGTGAGACTTGGCCAATTCAATAAATGAGTTTCATTTTGTACGTGCTATGTTTAAGCTGAACTTTGAAATTCAGGTGACCGCTAATGACGTGCTGATAAATATTTAACAACTGACTCCAGCAGAGGGGAGTGTAATTTGCAGCATTTGCCAAATTCTCCAGTGTAAATATTCCCATCATGGCCGATTGTAAGCTACCAACCAGAAGTCACAGCATTTAGTGGTAGCTGGAAACATAGGGCTAAGACTCAAAACAACAATTTATTAAATGTTTTTGAATGTTTTTCTTCTCTTGTACAATATTCTGGACATCCTACCAGTTATTTGGCCTACTAGGTTTTTGTTTTGCTTTGTGTTCCATATAATAGCATCTGATGTTGGTAAAAAAAAAAAAAAAAGGTCATTTGACATTTGTTACAAGGCACTGCACTGAACAGCCACCAGACCTGTTGCACTGATAAACACTAAGAAAAGCCAGTAGAAAAAAAGGTGGTATCTAGATAATCTGTTTTAGTGTGTGTGTGCAATTTACTTCATTAAAGAAAGAATCAAATGATTGTTAATTTTTAATTATTTAGATATGAATCATGCTGTGGATAACTAGACATTTGTTATAACAACCAGATGTATGAGGCAACTTTTGAAAAGCTCTATTTAGCTTTGGGGTACAGCATATGTGTACTAATCCTGTTTCTAAAAATTTTCACGACAGTCTCACTGTCCTCATAAATGTATTTGTAATTGTCAACCCATGTATTCTAATTTTTTCATTTGAAAAACATTAACACTGTTAGCAGATCTGCTTTGGGTGAAATTAAATTTAGGTTCCACCCCCAGTGTCTGCCGGAGGGTGGAGAAGCCTACCCAAATCTAAGAATTCCACTATGTAGTGGAAAAGCTATCAGAAACTAGCCCACGTGCTCTCTGGGTCTGCACGCTCAGGATGGCTCAGCTTATGATCGTGCTAAACTTTTTCTCAAATCACCATTGAATTTCTATCCTAGTTCTGAACAGAAGCTCTGATTCAAAAGGGTTCTATGTTCTCAGGACATTGAAATTATGACTTCAAAAGGAAAAAAAAAAAGCAACAAAAAATCTGTTATTGTATTTTTCCTGGTTTGAAAAATCAAGTTGAAGACAGTGACCCTCTTCCAAAAGACAAGATCATTTCCTCACAGTTTGGGATCCTTGAGCAATGTCCCTCAGGGCCCATACATGAAATGAGGACAATACGGAGACCCACGCGTTCACATAATTGATCCACTTTCATCCACATAAAGGGATGAGAAAGCCTCAAATTATTAACAGTCGAGTGCTTTTACGGCTCCCACCTACCACACACTGCTTTCAGATTTCTCCTAATTGAATTACTGAGAGCAGACCAAATGACCTTAGTTGTCCAAGCACTATTTATCACATTTTATTTTGCATGAATTTCATTATTAAAGGAAAATATTCTCTTACTCCATTTTCCACCTTCTAGTTATTATATCTGTGTCGCCCTAAGTTTTCTCTGACTTCTCTTTTCAAGAAACAACTATTAACTTTCAGTAAAGTCAGTGACCTTGTTTGAATGACTCTGTCCCCTCAGGTGACCTTGAGGCAGAAATCACAGGAGCAGCAGTTGGGAGGCTTGCGAGCATTCTGCAAAGTATGAAAAGGGTAAGAGCTCTTCATCTAGCAGCACCAGTACTCATCATGGAAAGACACATACGTAGAAAGGGCAAATTCCAGTGACATGCATCCAATAACCTGGAGACTCTTGTCACAGTAAAAGCCAATTCAGCAGTTTATAATCACAATGTATAACGTGGTTACATTACTTATTTTTTTACTCTCTAAGGCATTTTACTATTGTTTCTCTGTGTCATCCTTTGCATCATTGACAATTCTAACTTTTATCTGCTATGAGATCATCTTTCCGAGCTTGTTGACTTTCACCTTGGCTGTTAGTAACAAGTCCCTTTTGAAATGACATTCCATCAAGAATCACAGCTTTTGAAAAATCTGAAAGGTCACTTTGTTCCAAGTAGTGAAAGTGAAAGTGTTAGTTGGTCAGTAGTGGCCGACTCGTTGTGACCCCATGGACTGTGGCTGACCAGGCGACTCTGTCCATGGGATTTTCTAGGCAAGAACACTGGAGTGGGTGGCCATTTCCTTCTACAGGGGATCTTTCCTGACCATCTGGGCCACCAGGGAAGCCTGTTCCACGTAGACCATCATACAAAATAAACTAGAAGAGAAATAAAGTATGTTTGTTTTAAACTATTTGCAAGTACAACAAACTCCAGAACTTCTCTTAGCAATATGCCTGGCATTTCATCCCTTTTAGGCAGGCAAATGGGATCCAAATTCTCTTGCCTGAATTGGAGGTAATTTTAAAACCAACAATCAATGTGAGTCATCATTTTGCAATATATTAATTTATGAACTAAAGGAGTGTATTCTACATGTATTGCATTTGTATCAACAGAGTGTCCACACTTAGTGATTTCTATATTTAATGGGCTTGAATTTTTCACATAACATGAATCCTATAACTAAAGTGCATATAAAAAGGACAAACACACTTGTGGATATTTTCACACATGTTCAGGTATTCTCACCTCAATACTATATTTCACATAAATGGAATATGTGAGGTAGAGCAGTAACATGAAAAAAACATTGGACAAAAGGGAACATGGGTATAGAGTTAAGGTCCAGCTCGCTAACTCATGAATTCTAGTAGACAGTCACGCAAACTCCCTGGGCCTTAGTTTCCTCATTCATGAAACTATATCTGAAGTTATATGATTCTATAGGCCCATGTCCAATACCAGATTAATATCAGGCTGTAGCTGTTTTCTCTGAAATCAAAACAAAGCAAAGCAAAACCAAACAAATACACAAACACACAGAAAATCAAAACCAACCAACTAAACAACAACAAACAAAGACAGAAAAGGCAGAAAGAACACAGCTGGCCTTGGCTGATACCTAAGGTGGTGCTGAATTTTTTCATCTTGGCTCTACTACTCTCCCAAGCACAGCGAGAGTATTTAGCAGCAGGGAGAAGTGCTACAGGGGTATTAAACCATGCTCAGCTGTGCCAAAAATGCTTGAATCCTATTAAACAATACATTTCTTTTCTTAAAAAGAAGTCTCAGTTTTCCGAATCTCTTTACATTTTATCTCTAGTGACTGAAGCAACTATATTCGAATTGAGCAGTTAGTACATCTGGTATAGGACTGATCCAGCTTATAAGGCAGAATCTTTCCTCTACCTAAAACAGAATCTTCTTTGAGATCACCCTTCAAATGATTGTCATTTATGGAAGCATAGTACGTCATCTCTGCAGAAGGAGCCACAGAGGGAAATCAAGGCCAGGGATTTCTTGTCTGAAACTCGGTTTGTCTATTTGCTGTATCAACAAGCAAACGAGATGTTTGAAAATTTTGTTTTCTTGAGTAAGATGCTCTTACGACATTACTGATCCTAAGGTACAGCCATGGCTTTCTGCTATTGATTTTCACATCCTATTAGGAGTTGGCCAGCCACATGTTATAAAGCCAGTCCTCATTACATCCCAGCAAGAATGTCAATCAGCTTTCTAGGCTGCTTCCCCTCTTTGCACACCACCCCCTGAGGCAGTGCCCTACATCATCCCACACAAGCCCTGGCAGATCACCAAGCCCACGGGCAATGGTGAACTCCAAACTAGACCCACTAAAAAGACTAACATCTCCTGTCCACGTGATGCTCTTTCAGGCATCTCAAGGCCTTCCCTGCTTTAAAATAAAAATTCCACTTTTCACACTGTTACTTCATACTCCATTAAAAAAATAAAGACAGTTTGACTCAGTATACATCTTCTTTGGAGAGAAAATATATGACCTGAAATCCATATAATTGATTAACCTGACATAATTGATTAATATAAAATCCCTTTCTGAGGACAGACATGAATGAGGAGCCCTTCCAGCAGGTGAACTGGGAATAGTAGAGACAAAGGAGGTGGAAGACACCAAACATTTTGCTTCATAATCATTTATAATATAATAATAATGATATTCATATTATCAGGTTGTTGAGCTAAGCGAGAACGATAAAGACCATTAATTGAGTCTTTCAATAGTGAGAAGTAGCATCATAAAAATTTTGGTAAGGACATCCAAAAAGCCTCTCCTTCATAAAGACAGTGAGAACACTGGTAAAAATTGTCAGAATTGACATTTTTATAACTGAAAATTTGCTATAAGCTTGCAGCACTTCATAGGGCATTTTTTAAAAAGGATAAATGTCATTAAGAAGAGCGAGCTTTACAGTGCTTTAAACTGCCCTATTCCCACCCCAACCCTGAAAATTTTAGTGCCCTTGAAAACTAACAACCACAATCACAGCTAAAGCCAGCAGTTTGGCAGCCTTTGGAAGGGGAATAACAAGATTGGAGTATCTTCAAAGCTTCATTCCCAGAGGGTTGGCCATTGTTTGACCTGTTTTGTGGTTTCCTAAAAGATTGCACTTGCAAGGCTGTCTTTAAATGTTGTAACTTGAAGCTCACCTGATGCCAGAAGCCTTTTTCCCAGGGGTTTTCAGAAAAAAAAAAAAAATATATAATTCAGTTGTGCTGTGTGGAGGGAGGAACACTGCAAACAAATATCACTGGTGTGTGTGGGGAGTGCTCTCAGTGTCTGGGCTACACTGGATTTGCCTCAACTCATGGCCTGTGTGCTTTCCCGGTCTACACTGCTCAGGCTTCAGGTTGCTCTGCAGATGAACTGTCTAAAGCAAGTCCTGAGTTGTGTGCACTTTCCACGTCTAAGCTACTCTGGTTCCGGTTTTTGGGTACACCGCAAAGGCACAGACTTGGTTGGGCCTATGTTTTGTGCCCTTCCCAGGTCCGAGCAGCTCAGGCTACCAGGTGCTTAGTGAGCGCACTCTCCCCAAGTGGGCAGTGCATCTTATCACCTCCCGGGTCCCCTGCCCCTTGGTTTCCTTGGTGCACTGCAGAAGCCTCATCTCAGGTGTGCTGTGTTTCTCTTCTGGGAAGTTGATCTTTGACTGCAGCCCTCCTGGTGGCTGTCAACCATTCAGGATCCCAGACAGACTTGGTTAGCAAGTGGGAGCCTGCTCACAGTTTGGTGGAGGATGCCTCTCTGGGGCTGAGATTGCCTCTCACCCTCCGGGTTTGGAAGTTGATTGCCTGCCTCTCTGCCTCCAGCGGGGGGAGGAGCCAGTCCACAGCCAGCTAGCACTCCTCTGGCATTCACTCAACCCTTTGTTCTGTGAGGGTCCAGGTTGTGCCTTGTAGCTTTCTGTGGGAAAGTTTTCTCTCTCTCTCCGCCACCCCTATGCGCCCCCTCCCCGGCTCTCCCACAGTTTGGGTTGCTATCTCACGTTAGCTCCCTCAGATTGTCCTCAGGTCATTCAGGCCCAGTCCTTTCCCTAAGCATTGCAGTCTGCACCTCTCTGTTCAGCCCCCACTTGCTGCTGGTGGATGTGATTGGGCTATTTCTCTGCTAGGAGTTGTGCTTAGGCACATAATCTGTGGATTTTTTTTTCATTCCAGTTATGTTGCCCTCTGAGATTCTAAAACTCCCCACAGACCCAACAGTGAGAGGGTTTCCTGGTGCTTGGAAACTTCTCCTCCTTCACAACTCCCTCCCCAGGACGGATCTCTATCCTTAACTCTTTTGTCTCTCATTTTATATTTTATAGTTTGTCCTACCTCCTTTTGTCTCTCATTTTATATTTTATAGTTTGTCCTATCTCCTTTTGAAGAGAATGGGCTGCCTTTCTGGATGCCTGGTGTCCTCTGCCTGTGTTCAGAAGTTGTTTTGTGGAATTTGCTCAGTGTTAAAATGATCTTTCCATGAGTTTGTGGGGGAGAAAGTGGTCTCCCCATCCTATTCCTCTGCCATATTCTCTTACTGATCTTAGTTTTTGAATGTTGAGTTTTAAGCCAGGTTTTGGACTCTCTTTCCTTTCATCAAGAGGCTCTTTAGTTCCTCTTCACTTTCTTCTATAAGGGTGGTGTCATCTGCATATCCTAGGTCATTGATATCCCTCCCGGCAATCTTGATTCCAGCTTGTGTATCATCTTCCCTGGCATTTCTCATGATGTACTCTGTATATAATTTAAATAAGCAGAGTAACAGTAGACAGCCTTAACATTCACTCCTTCCCCAATTTTGAACTAGTTCATTGGTTCATATCCAGTTCTAACTGTTGTTTCTTGACCTGCATATTGGTTTTTCAGGAGGCAGATTAAGTGGTCTGGTATTCCCATCTCTTTAAGAATTTTCCACAGTTTTTTGTGATCCTCACAGTCAACGGTTTTAGCATAGTCAATGAATCAGAAGTAGATGTTTTTCTGGAATTCTCTTGCTTTTTCTATGATGCAAAAATGTTGGCAATTTGATCTCTGGTCGTCTGCATTTTCTAAATTTAATTTGAACATCTGGAAGTTTTTGGTTTATGTACTGTTGAAGCCTAACTTGGAGAATTTTGAGCATTACTTTGCTAGTGTGTGAAATGAGTTCAATTGTGTGGTAGTCTGAACTTTCTTTGGCATTGCCTAATGCATATATGGGGCTCCATGGTGGCTCAGAGGTTAAAATGTCTGCCTCCAATATGGGAGACCCGGGTTTGATCCCTGTGTCAGGAAGATACCCTGGAAAAGGAAATGGTAACCCACTCCAGTATTCTTGCCTTGAGAATCCCATGGACAGAGAAGCCTAGTAGGCTACAGTCCATGGGGTTGCAAAGAACTGGACACAACTGAGCTACTTCATTTCACTTCAATGCATATATGTGTGTGTATATATATATATATGCTTATGAATCCTCAATGGGTCAGTGATCCCTCAATGTGTCATTTACCCAGAGTCACCAATGCCAATGAAGTGAAAATGAATTCAGTATAGCAGAGCAGAAACTTTATTTCACTTATCAAACAATGGAGAAGGGAGAACTCGTGCTTTATAGACACCTTCTCCCTGAAGGGAGAAGAGTAAGGGAATTTTAAGAGGTAGGAGGCAGATATGTCTTTATGGCTTGTGACCTACAAATTGGCACTTGCCATCTGCCTCTACAAATCATGTGCTTCTGCACTGCTGATTTTCAACACATCCTGAAAGGAGTTCAGGGTGGAGAGCAGAATGGAGGCATTCTGTGCTTGGGGGAGGGGGAACTGGAAAAACAGGATTGGATTTTATGAGCCCAATTCTTATATATCCTCATGTCTAGAAAGCACTAAAATCCTTCATGGTGACAACTTTTCATTATGAATAGTAGAAATCTTCAGCAAAAAATATGTGCTTGATTGCGTGTATTCCCCCTTCGCCAAATCACAAATATACTGACTTTCCCCCCACCCAAACTCTTTGGAGCAGATTCTTGGAGCTACATCTGAGATGCTATTTCCTGGGCTGCAGTCCCCATTTTGCAAACCCCCTTCCCCAATTTAACTCACAACTCTCATTTGTGCATTTTTTTAAGTCGACAGTTTTAAGGTAACCATGAAGGGACTCAGAGTGGACTTCTTTCCTTTGCCTGAACTCTACAAAAAACCAGAGCCTTGGTACCACCAGAGGCCCTTTACAGCTGTCTGCCTCCTTGGAAGGTCCAGATGAATTTGGGTGCATTTCTCCAGGTTCTCAGGTTTTTCATGTTGGTGGATAATCCTGAGTTTTATTTGAAGGTGTAAACCAGGCACCTGCACCCTCCCAAATGAAAGATACTTGGGGGTGGGGTAGGGAGAAGGTTGAAAAATAGCAGGTACTACTCACCCAGTGGAAAGATACTCACCCAATGGAAAGATACTCTGTTGAAAGATGCTAGGAAGTATCCATCCAGGTGAAGGATATGGGGGCAGAGGTTGGTTCTGGTTGAAAGATACTAGGGTTTTTTTGAGTTGTAGGAGACTCAGTGGCCTTTCTAGAGTGGTTAAAGAAGAGGCTGATCAGATACTTTCCCTCAATTTGGCTGCCTTAATAGAATTTGTTGGGATAAAAGTGAAGATATAATGAGAGTTTTGCTTCAAAGAAAAGAGATAAGACTCCTCAGGACTGGTATGGCTTTCTCAGATGACTGAGAAATTTACAGGAGTTTTGGAGGCCAAGTTCTCATACTGTGCAGTGGTCACATAAAGTATCCCACTCATTAATTAAAACACTTGCTTGTCCAAGAGTTGTGGATAAGAATTGTCCATTCACCAATCCAAGCATCAGCAGTGACCTTAGAGCACTGAAGGGAGAAACTTAGACATGTGAAAGGGCTGAGACGACTCTAGGGTGATTTCCAGAGGTGTTGAGCTCACAAGCAGCACACTGGCCCACCACATAAATTCACTGCTAAATTTTATCCCTGACAAATTCAATTTAAGATGGGAAATAGAGCCTCTCAAACACAGAAAGAAAGGGCATCAGAAACCCAACCTCTAACTGACACCACAGCCATTGTTATGTACAAACAAAACTTACACATGCAAGCACCTACTTAATTGGAAAAACTATGTTAAAAGAATCTCAACATAAAATGACAAAACTGAGATTCTTTTTATATTCCAAAATTGATATTTTTGTGTACAGTTAGAAAAAGCTGGACATAAGTTCAAACAGACTAAATGGAATGCTTACTTTGATAGCTATCTAGAAGTTTCTCTTGAAACTATTATCAGAAGAGGTTGCTAGCACTCTGTCACTGATTCTGTCTCTCCCTCTGCTCCTCTAATGTATCTCCTTCAATCTGAATTAACTAGCCAGATACTATCTCTTTTTCTCTTACAATTCATCTGCCTCCTGCTGTTCCTTTATCCAGTGAAAGAGGATTAAAAAAAAAATCACAAATGCTTATAGCCGCCTTAGAGAGAAATCTATTACATGAGGAGATGAACTGTCCTCGTTTCTTACATACATACCCAGAACCCTAGCAGAACTTAGAGCCTTTGCTAAGAAATTTCCCCAACTAAGTAAGAATCCATTAGGATTTGCTAAGGAATTTGAGCTAATCATCTGATACTACAAGCTGGGGCTTTCAAATCTGTATCAACTAATATAGCTGTTAGTTTCTGAAAGCATAGCAAGGGAATGGATAGGGAAAGCAGAATAGAAATGCCTCTTAATGGATTTTTAATCATATAGTCGAGAGGCTCACACTGAATACAAAGAGTTAGTTCATAAATTACTCGAACTTATCCCAGCACTTTTTCAAAAAACTGTACACAATACAGATATTCAACAGTGCAAGCAAAGATTGAATAAATTAAATATGGATTATTAGAGAAGTCTCAAAAGAAGAAAAAATGCACCAGAGTCATTCTCTAACCATTAAAAGGGATCCTTCACTTAATTCATCTCTTTGGAAGACTTAGATGAGGATTTGGCTGCTCTAGTTAGAAGACAAATTAGGTTGGTCTGAGTAAAGCTCAACATTCAGAAAACGAAGTTCATGGCATCTGGTCCCATCACTTCATGGGAAATAGATGGATAAACAGTGGAAACAGTGTCAGACTTTATTTTTTGGGGCTCCAAAATCACTGCAGATGGTGACTGCAGCCATGAAATTAAAAGACACATACTCCTTGGAAGAAAAGATATGACCAACTAGATAGTATATTGAAAAGCAGAGACATTACTTTGCCAACAAAGGTTCGTCTAGTCAAGGATATGGTTTTTCCAGTGGTCATATATGAATGTGAGAGTTGGCCTGTGAAGAAAGCTGAGCACTGAAGAACTGATGCTTTTGAACTGTAGTGATGGAGAAGACTCCTGAGAGTCCCTTGGACTGCAAGGAGATCCATCCTGTCCATTCTAAAGGAGATCAGCCCTGGGTGTTCTTTGGAAGGAATGATGCTAAAACTGAAACTCCAGTACATTGGCCACCTCATGCGAAGAGTTGACTCATTGGAAAAGACTCTGATGCTGGGAGGGATTGGGGGCAGGAGGAGAAGGGATGACAGAGGATGAGATGGCTGAATGGCATCACTGACTCGATGGACGTGAGTCTGAGTGAAATCCAGGTGTTGGTCATGGACAGGGAGGCCTGGCGGGCTGCAATTCATGGGGTCGCAAAGACATGACTGAGCGACTGAACTGAACTGACTGAGTGACACACAAGTGCTCTTGTTACACTGCATGAGCAACTTTTCAAAACCATTAAGGGAAGAAAAGGGGGTATCTCCAAAAATCGTGAACTTAGTTAATTAAGTTAAGTAAGAGCTAATTAACTACCCAATTCCAATCAAAAGTTAACTGACTCCAAACAAGTTTAATTCCAAACCAATAGAGAAAGCTAGCTTGAAGGAAAAATAATTCTTCAGAATTATGACCCTGAGAGAATAAGTCCTACTAGGAGAACCTGATTTTTGCTCCCTGTGCCTTGAAACCAGAGCACTCAGGATCACTTATATAGACATCTTTAATTCCTGAAATGGAAAAGAAAAACAAAAACAAATGGAAAATGAAACCTTTAAAAATTTTTCTTATTGCAACTGTTATTTACAATTAGTGATTTTTATTCAGTGATACCTGTTATGACTAAGCTTAGAAAATGAAGCTGGATTCCTTGTTTTCTGGGTATATGTATATTTCAGTGTGTGTCTTTGTCTTTGGATAATATTACTGAGGTTAATTTGTGAATGAGCTCTATTTATTTGGCCTAAAGAAATGTAAGTGCATACAAATCAAACAATTATAAATACAAGAGGAATTACACTAAATTAATTTCAGGTTCAAGTCACTGGGAAATATTCAATATTAAATTTATATCTGATATTAATATGCACATGTGGGAAATCTTTTATAACTCTGCATGGCATCCATTATCATCAGAAAGTTCATAGGGGAGAAATGCCATATAAGGGCAGTGACTATGGATGAAACATCTTTTAGTCAAATGCACTACCCCAATAAGAGTCTTATGAGTGTGTGAATGTGGGAAACCTTTTACTGCTAGCTCTTTCTTTTGGTATCATCAGAGAATTCACAGCAGAGAAAGGCCTTATAGGTGCAGTGAATGTGGAAAATGCTTCACTAGCAGTTCGGACTTTCTTCATCATTAGAGAGTTCACAGCTGAGAAAGGCATTATGAGTGCAGTGGATATGGGAAATCTTTTACTGTTAGCGCTAGCCTTCAGTATTCATCAGTGTTCACCATGGAGAAAAATCTTATGAGTTCAGTGAATGTGGGAATCTTTTACTGCTAGCTCTGGCCTTCAGTATCATCAGAGTTCACAGTGGAGAAAAGACTCATGAGTACAGTGAATGCAGGAAATCTTTTATTAACAAATCCAGTCTTTTTGATCATCAGAGGGTTCACACTGGACTAGGGACCTTATAAGTGCAGCTAATGAGGACAGCACTGGGGTTGGTGGAGTTTGGGGTGGTAACAGGGTGGGAGGACACAAGTGCAGTCATCAGACAGCAAATGGACCATTTCAAGGGAGGAATTTGAGGCATAGAGAGTGTGTGTCTTCTAATTATTACCTCTCAGCAATGGACAGGTATTTGGGAATCAGTATTAGGTTGCCTATTTCAGGACAAAGGGAGTCTGGTCACTGTAATCCTCTTTCCCTTCCAACCCAGCTTTGGGAACTCAAACAATATATACTCCACCCTCTATCCCTGAATCCCTCCTCAAAAGTCTTGGTCATACACTGTACTCTATGCTCAGTGGTCAAGATTATCCACTTGGAAGCAACATTCATGGTTTTCCTGTGAATGATCCCATTATCTACCTGGTAAAACCACCATCTCCATGTCACAGCATTGCACTGAGTTTAGGGCAGCCAAGAATGGAGAAGAGACTAGTATGATATTGTATGATATCTCTTATGTGCAATTTAAACCTCTTAGAGTAATGGAAATAAAAGAAAATAAACAAATGGGACCTAATTAAACTTAAAAGCTTTTGCACAATGAAGGAAAATATAAGCAAGGTGAAAGGACAGCCTTCAGAATGGGAGAAAATAAGAGCAAACGAAGCAACTGACAAAGAATTAATCTCAAAAATATACAAGCAACTCACGCAACTCAATTTCAGAAAAATAAATGACTCAATCAAAAAATTGGCCAAAGAACTAAACAGACATTTTTTCCAAAGAAGACATACATATGGCTAACAAATCATGAAAAGATGTTCAACATCACTCATTATCCGAGAAATGCAAATCAAAACCATAGTGAGGTACCATCACACATCGGTCAGAATGACTGCTATCCAAAAGTCTACAAACAATAAATGCTGGACAGGGTGTGGAGAAAAAGGAAACCTCTTACAGTGTTGGTGGAAATGCAAAATAGTGCAACCACTATGGAGAACAGTGTGGAGATTCCTTAAAAAACTGGAAATAGAACTGCCATATGACCCAGAAATCCCATTGCTGGGCATACACACTGAGGAAATCAGAACTGAAAGAGACACGTGTACTCCAATGTTCATTGCAGCACTGTTTACAATAACCAGGACGTGGAAGCAACCTAGATGTCCATTGGCAGACAAATGGATAAGAAAGCTGTGGTACATATACACAATGGAATATTATTCAGCTATTAAAAAGAATGCATTTGAATAATTCTAATGAGGTGGATGAAACTGGAGCCTATTATACAGAGCAAAGTAAGTCAGAAAGAAAAACATCAATACAGTATATTCACGTATATATATGGAATTTAGAAATCTGGTAATGATGACCCTATATGCAAGACAGCTAAAGAGACACAGATGTAAAGATCAGATTGTTGGACTCTGTGGGAGAAGGCGAGGATGAGATGATTTGAGAGAATAGCATTGAAACATGTATATTATCATATGTGAAACAGATCACCAGTCCAGGTTTGATGCATGAGGCAGGGTGCTCAGGGGTGGTGCACTGGGATGACCCTGAAAGAAGGGGTGGGGAGGGACGTGGGAGGGAGAGTCAGGGTGGGGAACACATGTACACCCATGGCTGATTCATGTGAATGTGTGGAAAAAACCATCAAGATGTTGTAAAGTAATTAGCCTCCAATTAAAATAAAAATAAAAAAAAATAAACAACAACAACACAAAACAATACAAATGAATACACATGCAAAACAGAAACTCAGGTTTAGGGGCTTCACTGGTGGCTCACTGCTAAAGAACCTGTCTTCCAATGCAGGAGATGTGGGTTTGATCCTGGGTCAGGATGATCCCCTGGAGGAGGAAATGGCAACCCACTTCAGTATTCTTGCCTGGAAAGTACCATGGACAGGGGAGCCTGACAGGCTGCAGTCCATGGGGTCACAAAGAGTCAGACATGACTTAGCAACTACACAGATTAATATTTGTTGATCTAATATATAGGGGCTTCCCTGGGAGATCAGCTGGTAAAGAATCCAGAGACCCCAGTTTGATTTCTAATTTGGGAGGATCCCCTGGAGGAGGGCATGGCAACCCATTCCAGTATTCTTGCTTGAAGAATTGCCACGGGCAAAGGACCCTAGTAGGTTACAGTCTGTGGGGTTGCAAAGAGTCAGACACGACTGAGCGACTAAGCACAATTAATATATATATAAACATACAAATATGTATATGTATATTTTAATATAAATATACCAATACCTCTCCAGAAGTATCAACATTAAATATGATACTTTTAATGCACTTCAGTTGAGTTCAGTTGCTCAGTCATGTCCTACTCGTTGCAACCCCATGAATCGCAGCATGCCAAGCTTCCCTGTCCATCACCAACTCCTGGAGTTTACTCAGACTCACGTCCACCAAGTCAGTGATGCCATCCAGCCATCTCATACTCTGTCATCACCTTCTCCTCCTGCCCCCAATCCCTCCAAGCATCAGAGTCTTTTCCAATGAGTCAACTCTTCCATGAGGTGGCCAAAGTACTGGAGTTTCAGCTTTAGCATCATTCCTTCCAAAGAAATCCCAGGGCTGATCTCCTTCAGAATTGACTGGTTGTATCTCCTTGCAGTCCAAGGGACTCTCAAGAGTCTTCTCCAACATCACAGTTCAAAAGCAACAGTTCTTCAGTGCTCAGCCTTCTTCACAGTCCAGCTCTTACA
>SJYX01011732.1:176928-210599 GCA_006410675.1 Oreotragus oreotragus
AGTCTGAATTTGGTAATAAGGAGTTCATGATCTGAGCCACAGTCAGCTCCTGGTCTTGTTTTTGTTGACTGTATAGAGCTTCTCCATCTTTGGCTGCAAAGAATATAATCAATCTGATTTCAGTGTTGACCATCTGGTGATGTCCATGTGTAGAGTCTTCTCATGTGTTGTTTGAAGAGGGTGTTTGCTATGACCAGTGCATTTTCTTGGCAAAACTCTATTAGTCTTTGCCCTGCTTTATTCTGCATTCCAAGGCCAAATTTGCCTGTTACTCCAGGTGTTTCTTGACTTCTTACTTTAGCATTCCAGTCCCCTATAATGAAAAGGACATCTTTTTTGGGTGTTAGTTCTAAAAGGTCTTGTAGGTCTTCATAAAACTGTTCAACTTCAGCTTCTTCAGCATTACTGAAGACTTGGATAACTGTGACATTGAATGGTTTGCCTTGGAGACGAACAGAGATCATTCTGTTGTTTTTATAAACTTTTATGAACATTCATTTCTGCATTCCCCTATGATCTGGATAGGATAGTGACTGCATGTAAGTGCTCCACAAATTATTGTTCTGTTTGATTTCAGGGCTATTCTTTAATGTTTATAATTCACAGTAATTTAGAAAATTTGTTTTCTTATCAATTATACACACCAATAAAAAGTCATGTCCTGTTATCAGACATACTCATTTGGATTAAAAGAAGAACCTCCATATACACCTTCAGCCCCTCCTCTCCAGAGACAGTGACTTGGGGTACCTTTTGATGACTGAGTAGTAAGCTCACAGGGTGCTCTGCATGGTAGAGGCCTTGCCAATCTGTGACTTCCACTAACGACATGAACCTGGAACATTTCACTGGAAAACTTCAGAGAAGAGACTCCATTTTCAGCCTCTAGGCTCCATCCCAAATTGTCTATCTGGGAGACCAGTAAAGGTAGAAGTTTGGGTCTAAACATATGGTATATAAGCTTTCAGTTAACCTCCATTTTCATTATGGTGCCTATAACCTTCTAATCTTTTGCCTCTGGTCTCTATACCTCTAACTTTCTGCCAAGGATGATGGAGGGCAGTTAGTTATTGGGCGACAGATAAATCAGTGAGGGGATTGTGAGGATCACATCACTTTTATAGAGACTTTCAACCAATCCTTGTTTTTCTGCTGATGTGTTCTCTTATTCTCTTTGTGTGCGTGTGTGTGTATGAGTGATTTAACACTCAACTTCCGTTTTACTGGGGTTTCAATAGAAAGCAGATCTTTAGCAGGATGAAAAATGAGATTGATATCGTTTGTGGTCTGTGAAATACTATCTTTCATCAGATTTGGAACATTCTTAGCAATTCTGTCTTCAGATTTAGCCTCTACTTTATTTTCCTCTTCTTCCAAGAGTCCAGTTACACATATGTTAAAACTTCTCACTGTGTTCTACGTCTCATACCATTTTCTGTATTTTTCATTCTTTTAAACTATCTACCCTTGACATACACATACTACTATATTTAAAACAAATAACCAACAAGGGCCTACTTTTTATAGCACAGATAACTCTGTTCAATATTCTATAATAATCTAAATGGGAAAAGAATTTGAAAAAGAAGATGTATATATATGAAACTGAATCACTGAACTATACACCTGAAACTAACACAGCATTGTAAATCAACTATAGTCCAGTATAACGTACAATTTTTTAAATCCGTCCTTCATTTTGTATATTTTTCCACTTACACTTCCAGTTTACTAACCTTGTTTTCTGTTGTGTCTGCTCAAGAACTCACATTATACTGAGAACTGGACAAAGACCCATTTGATTCTTTCTTCTACATATTCCAGTGCTCTGTTGAATTATCCAACTTTTTATTTTCTCTATCTTTTCTATTTTCTTAAACATACTAATCATAGTTATTATGATGCCTATAATGAAAGTCCTTATAAGCTTCCTTCCAAATATAGGATGACCTTGGGATCTGTTTATAGTGTCTGGGTATCTTTTTCTGGTTTTGTTCATGTGCTCTGGCCATCCTTGGCAGCTTTTCATTGCATGCTGGACATGATGTATTAAAAACAAGTTTGTAGACACAACACACCCAGTGATGAAAAATCCCTTCAAAGAGGAGTCACTATCTCTCTGCTATGCAAATAGAGGGGTGGTTGAGTCTTCTAATCCAGTCAAGATTTTGCTGAAATGAGGCTGGTTTGAAGCCCTGATAAGCCTCAGGCAACCTCTGAACCTGTCTCGGACCCTTCAGGGTCCTTATTTGAAATTCTGGTATGATCTTTGAGGCCCCTCCCCTTCTAAGTCTCAAACTCTGAATCTTTTTCTCATGAAACTGCCCCAAAGCTCTACTATGCCTTTCAGAAATTTTCGGGTTGGTTTTTCAGCTTCCTGTTCTGCACAGCCCCAGGATTTAGCAAATGTTCTGAACGGAAATCTGTAGCGTGCTTGAGGCCACCCAGATCTCCACCAAAACTCTTTTGGTTTTTGTATTCCCCTGCAGGTATTCCCCTGTAGGCACAAAGCCCAGATTCCATCTGCCCTGGTAATTGACAAATGCCCCCAAGTTAAAAATGGAAACAGAAAGTCAGCTCATCTTTTTGCAGGTCACCTCCTCTCCAAGTACGGGTCCTCCAATTTTGTGCCTCAGTTGTCCTCTGCTGCCTCCTGAGACATGATTTCCATACTTACCTGGTGTGCTTAGCACAGCGCTAGGCTGCTGTGGGCTTCTCTATCCCACTTGGAAATAGAAGTCATCAGGATTGAATTTTTTTTTTTTTTTTTTTTTTTTGAGATTCAGAAAAGAAATGTACAGTTGTAGGACTAACGTAAGAGGTTTTTGAAGTACTTAAAATAGTGGTTAGAATTACTTCTGTCATCTTCCTTGTGCCAGTTACTCAAGTGGTTTCTTAAAAGACTGAAAGAGCATATCAGTGAACTTTATTTTTTAATTTTTGAAACTGCAATGTAGACCTGTAGAGGAATGTACAGTTAGGCCCATGGATGCAAAGGGCTGATGACAGTGGTTATTTTATGTAAGGGCCTTGAGTATCCCCGGATTTTAGTATCCATGGGCACAGGTGGGTGAGGGGTGTCCTGGAACTGGTCACCTGAGGATAAAAGAGATGACTAAGAAAATGCTTATTTAGAATGTTAAACTATCTGGACTGATGGAGACAAACAGGTATATTTTATAGGTGCAGAGAAACCACTGTCTTAGGTGAGTTGCTGACATAATATATTGTTTATTTTCCAGCATCTAACATTCACAAGAGAATTTGACTCAGATTCTCTTAGACATTACAGCTGGGCTGCAGATACCTTGGACAATGTCAATCTTGTCTCAAGTCCTGTTCATTCTGGGTAAGTAACCAGAAAGTCACTTCTCCTGTTAAATTAACATTGCATTTATCACTTACAGTTATAAATTCATATTGGCAAGTTTCACATGTATTAAATATCGATCTTCTAAAGGACTTCATTAATGAGTATACGTGGCATATATTTGGAAATCATTAGTTAATTTTTTTCTAGACAAGTCTGCATATCTGCTTTTATTGACAAAAGCACAGTGTTAGAAAGGAAATTAATAAAGTGCTGGTGCATAAAAATTGCCTGGCTATTCTCACACTACTTTTAGGCCTTTAATTTTACATTTCAATAAAAAAATTTTAGTATAGTCATTTCTTTTCATTTTACTTTATTCAAATGTTTTTTTCTGAGTATATTATTTTCCTGAAATAAAATTATACTGAAGTTATATTAAAGTTTTTTAAATAAGTGAATTTTTAAAAGAAAAGAAACAGTAAATGTACCAATGTGTGTACACCAGAAGAGCTATAGTAAAAACCACATCAAGAAGGCTCCTCTTTGTTGCCCTGTTAGTCAGCAGGCAGCTAAGAGGTGACCTATTTCAACTGCTAAATTGATAATTACTGTATTTTTAGATATTGGGTTCTTTGCCTAATAGGTAATTAAAACTTGGGATAATCGGTATGTATACAAATGGGAAAGAAATAATTTGAAAATTTCAAAGTATTTTCACCTCTGAAACTGATGTTTAGGCCATAAATTAATTGTAATTCAGGACAAGTACAGACTCATTTTGAATTAAATAAATTAACTATGAGTAACATATGTGAAGTGCCTTATGTATCTTATGAAGTATTTTTTGCTGCTTTAAATTACAATAACGTGTGATGGCTAACATAGCTGCTGCTTGTCGTATATCTGGCATTGTGCTAAATCTTTTCACGTGTATTATTTAATATTTATTTGAACCTTAAAATGACACTGAGATAAGTTTTATCATTATTCCCATTTTACAGAGGAAAAGTCCTAAGCTCAGAGTAATGCTACAAATTATTTAAAGAATTCTTACACAATTACGGCTTGTAACATCACAGTTGTAAAACACAAGTCACCACAATGTCATTTAAACAGAAATAATTTACATGCAAGTGCTTTATAAACTCTAAACTACATGGTGGTCTTTGAGTCATCAATTTTGCATTTCTTTAATTCAATTAGAAAAATTCTTAATTATAGTAATATTAATTTTTAAACTGCTTAAAATATTTACATGATTTACAGTAGATGTATATGGGTCTAAAATTGCAAAAGAAAAAAAAAAAAAAAAAGTCAGAGTTGAGAAGGAAAATCTAAAACATCCCGAATACATTCATTCAGTGGGCAAACATATTGAGGTTTTTGAACCAAATTTAGAGAATTGCCACCATGTTACCAAAATCTAGAACCAGCACTTTGTACTCTACATAGAAAAGAAAAGTTCAAGGGTTTAATTTAGTAAATTGAGAAGCTGAGGCATCATAGGGTAATAAAATCAGAAATGCGCTTTCTTCTGCATTGGACACAGTATAGTATTTGAATATGCAACTTATCTCTCCTTTCCCTTGAATTCATTGACGACAACAGACTTCTTCCGGGAAGGAAACTAATAGCAGCTAGCTGGGCTTATTTGAAAAGGAGAATGCACACTGGTATACACCTGGAACTAGTTCACTATTGCCAGGTCTATGGAGTAGCGTATACAAAGCCACATGAGGCAAATCTTTTTCCAAATTGTCCCACAAATGCCGAATGCCTTAGTTTTGTTTTCTGATGGTTTTTATTTTTCCTTTGCTTATCATTGACATTTTCTGTTGCTTGCTTCTAATTATCTTACATTAATTTTCCCATTTGCTTTCTAAATTATTTTGCAGCTATTCTTCTCCACTTCCTCAGTATGATTCAAGGTGATAACTGTGTCTTTTATGTGAATCATCCCTTTTCGTATTTTTAATTTATGTGAATTTTCCCCACAGATTGTGTCAGTGTCTGTAAGTGTATCAGCATTTGTCATCCTGCTGTTCCTAAAACTAGAAACATTCATGTGTTAGTTTTAAAATCATTTGTAGAATTCCTGCTTTAGTTTAAATATTAATAAGATACAATGAGTATGATTCAGTATTACCTTTTCCTTTGTGTTTGTAAGTTATAGTGCATGAAATTTTATTTTGTATACAACATGTAAGAAGTGAAGTTGCTCAATCCTGTGAGACTGTTTGCGATCTCATGGACTGTATAGCCTAGCAGGCTCCTCCATCCATGGAGTTTTCCAGGCAAGAGGACTGGAGAGGGTTGCCATTTCCTTCTCCAGGGGATCTTCCCAACTGGGGAGGGAACCCAGGTCTCCTGCACTGCAGGCAAATGCTCTACCCACTGCACCACTAGGAAGCAGCTTAAAAACAAATTTCTGCATTTCATGATGTTGTTGAATAATAGGACTCAATATTCTGCTTAACATTTGCGCCATGTTTCCTCAGTCGTTTGGCTCTATAAAGCTGAAAACCTTAGAACAATAAATAATCAGTAATGAGCCCCAGCTATGTGCTGGGTGCTATGCAGAATATAGAGAAAGAGATTTTTCCAATTTGTCATTAAAATCTTCTAAGCCATGGTTTTTTCCGTTTGGTTCTGATATTCTCTGTAGCTGGGGTATTTTTATATTGACACTGGTAACCTTCTTACACTGCCTTCAGTGTATATATGTATATATATTATATACCTAAAATATATATTTCATTTATTTATATATGTATAAATAAATGAAATTTATCACTCAGTTGTGTCTGACTCTTTGAGAACCCATGGACTGTAGCCCTCCAGTCTCCTCTGCCATAGGAATTCTCCAGACAAAAATACTGGTATGGCTTGCCATGCCCTCCTCCAGGGGATCTTCCCAACCCACGGATCAAACTTAGGTTTCTCGCGTTGCAGGTGGAGTCTTTACTGTCTGAACCACCAGGGAAGCCCATAATATATATTTCATGTATTTATATATGTATATATTTTTCCATATTTTTTTTTCAATGTTAGTAACCAAATCTGACCTAGGCAATTTCTAAGCACACTTAACAAATTAGTTTTGTTTATTGGTTTATTCGGTAAACATTTGCTGTGTGCTTATTATGTGTGAGACTCATGCTCAGCTCTGCAGGAAGAGCAGTGAGCAAGACAAACCCGATCTGAATTATGTGTGTGAGTGAGAACCAGCTGTTTGTTGCCAGGGTGAGCAAGGCCCTCTCAGTGTAAATACGCCAGTGTTTATTGGTACCACTACAACTGCATTTTCAAACCCAGAGTTTATCTTGAGTCATTTTCCATTCTTTCTGTTACTGTTAGCCCCAACCACAAATTCCTTTTTAACTACTAAAAGCTGGGAAAGATCAGATTTTTATCTTGGGCTTCTTCATAATATTGCCACATTGTCTTCAGTACTGGGTAAAAAGTGGTTGTTAAGCTTGTACATGTCTAAGGAAATGAAGGCTCCCAGAGCAGCTGCAAGGGAGCCCTGGATCATTCAGCACTGGAGACAGTTCATCTGGACACCTGTACAAGTGAACAAGGATCTTTGTTTTTTAATAGGAGGGGGTTTTGTTTTTTGTTTTGTTCTGTTTTTGAGGGGGTCTGTCTCTTGCCCTCATACTTTGAATATCCCTGTGATTCTAGTCTCTCAAAGTAGATACAGTAATATCAAAACATAAAAACCCTTCATTAATCCAGAGGAAAATGGCTAAATCCAAAAGGAGCAAAAAGGTAGGAAGCTGATGATGACTTCACTGATGACCACAGTTGGTTTGAAAATCTGCTGGGCTGAAAGGTGATCCCCATGCACCTGCCGCTCTCCTTGGGGATGGTGGGCTGATTTGCTTCTTTGAAGAAGTTACTCTTTCAAGGTCAAGAAGCATCACTCTTTAGGAAGGGGTCTCCAGCTAAGACCCGCAAGCAGGGTCTGAAATCTAGTTGGGGGGATGTTAGAACCACTTTACAGAAGAGTAAACAGAGGATTTTGATGGATGGGATTGTCCGCCCCCACGCCCACATACACACACCAAATACTGTAGATACTCAGACGGTTTTCTAAATATCAACATTTGATGCTCTTCCACGAATAAGCATATTTTCATATGTGAGAACTAAAATGTAAAAATATGTTTCTGTTCCCCTGTCTGACTTGCGTTCTTCCATATGTTGGGCTCATTGGTTTATGTTTACCTGAGTGATTTACAACCCGGTGACAAAGGTGGGAGGAGTCACAGAGGTCTTTTTTTTTCATGAACATATGATAGGAATACCAAATAAGTTTGGGACTAGCAGATACAAACTATTATACATAGGGTGGATAAACAACAAGTTGGTACTGTCTAACACAGGGGACTGTACTCAGTAACCTGTGATGAATCATAATAGAAAAGAATATGAAAAATTATATATATATATATATGCGTAACTGAATCACTTTGCTGTACAGCAGACATTAACACATTATAATTCAACTATATGCCAATAAAAAATTTTTAAAGATACTACCCAAATATGACAGTTAATTCTTTGTATCTTCATAGCTACAAGCACAAGCAGATAAATAGTTTTTCTTCCCTAGCTTTAATATAGCAGCCAATGACAGAATTATATAGAGATGTTTTCTAAAAAGTCAGGTCAACAATTTTTGCGTTTCTGTAAAGATACTCAAATGTAGGTTATTTTAAACAGTTTTTAAAGCCAAATTGATATTGAAAAGATTAAATCCCTTTCCATCAAAATTGCCTTAGTAAAACTTTAGTCACTTTCTGCTTTTATTTGTTTCTGCTTTGTGAAAATAGTAAAATTAGAGTGTCGGTATGATTAAATAATACATTTATTTTCTGAGTTGTTCACATTTAAGACATACTGTGGAGTTTCATCTTAACTGCTAGGGGAAGAGATTCCATAGTCAGCAAATGGCTAAAACCATGTATAGTTACAATGACTCCTGAATATAATTTAAACCAGCCACAGCAACCACATATAGTGGTTTTGTTTAGGGGACTTTGTTTTTAAATGCAGGACAGTCCTTTAATAGCCAGTTTTTATTCCAGCTTTGAACCATTCACTATTCCTTTAGTTTGAGCATCGACAGAGTGATTGACTTCTGTTCAGAGGCCATTTGCCACCAAAAATAAATTGTCGTGTTTTACGCTTTTGCTCAAGTTGAATGCATGTTTGAGGTATTTACTTCCAGTTTATTCTTAAAGAGAGGAAATGCTCGCTACCTCGTCTGTCACTTTAACATTTAACTTCGGAACTGACCGTGAAGATGGTTTGTGTGTCTCCCTGACTCGGCCTCTGATCTTCCTCTGCAGGTTTCTGGTTAGCTTTATGGTGGATGCTCGAGGGGGCTCCATGAGGGGAAGCCGCCACCACGGGATGAGGATCATCATTCCTCCACGCAAGTGTACGGCCCCCACCCGCATCACCTGCCGTTTGGTAAAGAGACATAAACTGGCCAACCCACCCCCCATGGTGGAAGGAGAGGGATTAGCCAGTAGACTGGTAGAAATGGGTCCTGCAGGGGCACAATTTTTAGGGTAAGTCATTTTGTCAATTTTCATCTTGGCCCTTATACTGCATCTTTGATTTTCTTTACCCTTGTCAATTAAATTAAATCTATTGAGTTAACTATTAAATCTGTTGAATTGGACCATTTTGATCGATTGCAGCATTGGTGTAGAATCAAAGGTCACAAAGCTATGTAATCCTGTGAGAAGCTGAAAGGCTGGCACTTCCTTAACTCAGTTTGCTGGTCAAAGCTTTTACTAACCGAGAAGCATGTTCTCTGCTCAGTGAGTGCACGGAACCCCAGCAGCCCCCGTGCAAGTCAAGGCACCACTCTGACACGTGGCATATTCAATAAATGGCTATTGTGGGTACATGTCTTCTCAATGATAGTTTTTGGGGGAAACAATCCATTGTGATCTGGTACTTTAAGAGAAAAAAATGAATTTATTTTCTGAGGTGGCACTTGGGTGCAAACCAGGCAGGCTCTGTCATGACTGACAGTTTGTTCACAGTTTCCCCTTCTTGTTTCTCTTCCTGCTGCATGGATGCTATTCAGTAAACTGCATCTTCCCACCAATCCTCCCCCTGTAAATGAGGGTGAGAGCTTGGTTAGCCGAATCCTGCAGCTTGGGCCTCAAGGAACAAAATTTATTGGGTAGGATCTTTATAGACAAGATACAGAATGTCTACAGTTCTTTTCCATTTTCAATTTTTTTCTATCACACCCATGGTCTTATTCTTGTCTTAATTTTATTTTCAGTTTTTAATGCTTTCAGTTGATGTGTGTCACTGAAAGAAAAAAAAAAAAATTCATAGTGGCTTGACTTAATGTAGCACCCACCGCTAACCTCTCTTGTGCTTTTCAAGCATGTGGAATTCACTGCAAGCATTCTGCTTTCATAACTTTGTGCTTTTGTAAAATTTACTTTCCTTTAAAATATTTCAACTGATTATGGTAGTTTTTAAGACAGACTGAAGATCTAATTTTAACCCAGTGTAAGAGAAGGTATTTGCAGACTCTGAATCAACATTTGCTATAAATGATATATATGTGTGTGTATATATATATATATATATATATATCTGTGTGTATATATATATGTATGTGTGTGGAGTTACATTATTTTTAAAGTACTTATGCATACTAAGTAAGCTTTATGGACTTTGAGAAGGAAAATCATCAATAAGTAAACTGATTTTTTTTTAAAATGTTGGGAATACAAGATATTTAAAGAAAACCAAATAGGCAGCAGGTAGAATATTTACTAAAGTTATTAAATTGTTTTGTTTTCTTCTGTTTAAGCTGAAATGTGTTGGTATCCGTCTGTCTGCTTGTCTGTCTGACTGGTGTGTTGGCCTTGGCAGTCTGCATGAAGAAACCTGTTATGAAAACTTATGCTTGGCTTTCACCTTGGTCCCAGACCCTCGTTCATTTCTTCTCTCCAGTATTGTTGAATGTCATACACAAAGCCACATCCCTTAAATATTTACAGTGACAGTATCTGATACATCAACCTGCAAAGATTGTATCTAGTTCTCAAAAAAAGAAAAAAAATTAATGTCTGATCCAGGTGTGGTTAAAAATATGGTAAACATCTTAGTAACTCTTGAAATTACTAACACTGTTAGGAATAGCTGATTCTGTTTTTACCCATCAAAAAACAAATGCATTATAAAAAATCTTTCAAACCCTTAATTTTAATTAATGATAAGTATTTTGCCAAAAGTAGAATTCTCATACCTATCATCCTATTTTAAGTGAATGCTTTTGTAATAACTCAAATATTAATATGTTTTATGTCATTTGGTCATGACAACTACTATCACTTTTTGTGCTGTTGCGTATTTAAGCCTGTACCTTCTTTTCCCACTTGTACATAATCCCATAGGCTAAGAGGTGAGGTTACATACAACCTCTGTAGGAGAATAATGATACTGTCTACTTAAATGTCATAAAATAAAGCTGCACAATCCAACTACATAAACTGTGTGTGATTGTGGTCTGCTTACTTCCATTCATCTTTTTTAGCATTTATCCTACTTGAAAATTTAACACAATTATTCCTGTGCTTGATTGGCTAGCTTCAATTTGCAGCCATTTTTTTACATTCTTTTGCAAAAGGACACTGTCAAAGATTAACAGATTGTTATATGATAATCTCAAACCAGTAGTGCTTTTTCAGAAAGTTTAATTCCTATGCAGTCTAACAAGAGTGAGGAAATTAAGCTGCTCATTTCGTAACTTAAAAATAAAGGAACTCTCTTGACTATACAGGCCATGAACGTTATGAAAACTGACCATTGGAGGGAGTGGATTGTTACATTGATTGTTTTCTTACTAAGGGGAAAAAAAAAATCAGTAATCTTTCAAAATAATTTACAAAATTTCTTTTAAGAAATGACTGTGTCCTTTTAAATCATGAGTGTTTTGTATAATATACCTATTGTGTTCTTAAAAACGGACCAACTTTCTTTCTTATGGTCTATTTTAATAACTTTCAATTCCTCGATTTCTAAAGTGTGCTGAATATTTTCTCTCTTTTAAATCAAATGCCTAACATATGATAGGCCCCCAAGAATTGTTTGTGAATGAATGAATGATGGCATGTTTTCAGGCTTCTAATATATTATTTAATTAGCAAATGATTCTGCAGCTTTGAAATCATTCCCAACCTTAGTGGCACCTCTGATTTTCAAATGAATATTGTCAGTGAAACATTTTAAAAAGTATGAAACTATAAACACATTTCCTTTGATACCAAAATAATGTGGCTTTTTTTCCAGCCCTGTCATAGTGGAAATCCCTCACTTTGGGTCTATGAGAGGCAAGGAGAGAGAGCTCATTGTTCTTCGCAGTGAAAATGGTGAAACATGGAAGGAGCATCAGTTTGACAGTAAAAGTGAAGATTTAACTGAATTACTTAATGGCATGGATGAAGGTAATTACAATGACTGCCTGTTTCTATAAAGGTCTGTAGGCAGCAATCAAATGAATGACTACCACTAAAGGGAATAGTGCTCGAATTTCATACGTTTGTTTTTTAAAGTGGGAATCGGGTTCCTCAGCATTTGTTGTTTTCTACGTATAAGGCATGAAGTTCAAGTTCATCTAAAAAACTAACCCTATCTGAATACTAATGTACAAATTTCTGATAATTCTCTCAGTCGTAAATCAACTGTATCAATCTTTCCAAAGCCTAAGAAAGTTTTCTAAATCAAAACTGTGTAAGGAGGGGGTAAAATAATAATGGAAGGTATGCCAAACATGTGGAGCATTTTTAAGAAAATACATTCACTTTTTAAAACACTGTTATTGGAGTGTAATTGATTTACAATGTTGTGCTGGTTTCAGGTACACAGCAAAGCGAATCAGTTCTCCATATACATGTGGCGACTCTTTAAAATTCTTTCCCCATATAGGTCATTACAGAGTATTGAGTAGAGAGCCCTGTGCCATGCAGTAGGTTCTTATTAGTTATCTATTATATATCGTAGTGTATAGGTGTCCATCCCAGTCTCCCTCCCTCCTTTACTCCCTGGAAACCGTAAGTTTGTTTTCTACATTAGTGACTCTATTTCTATTTTGCAGATAAATTCATTTGTACCATTTTAGACTATGTATGTAAGTGATATAATATGGTATTTGTCTTTCTCTCTCTGACTTCACTCAGTATGACAATCTCTAGATCCATTCATGTGACTGGAAATAGCATTATTTCATTCCTGTTATCACTTAGTAATATTCCTATATATATATAAATATATATACACACACACATACATATATATATGTATGTATTATGTATGACATCTTCTTTATCCATTCCTCTGCTGATGGACGTTTGGATTGCTTCCATGTCTTGCTACGATAAACAGTGCTGCAGTGAGCATTGGAGTCCATGTGTCTTTTCAAATTATTGTTTTCTCCAGGACTGGGATTGCTGAATCACATAGTAGTGTTTACTTTTTGTTTGGGAAATTATTATTTCCATCCCTTCTCTTTTATCTCATCCTTCTCCCAGATTATTCTTACAGATTTTTAATTTCTCCTGGATTCTAATCAGTTTCTTTTTTTAATGAAGTTCAGGCAAATGATTGGAGTCTTTGGTGCTTCCAGTGTCTTTTCCTTGATCTGGTAAGACAGGCCTATAGCAAGCATGTCACCTTCTCATATACACCTTCTTCGGGCTGTCTAACCCTTAGGATCATAGTAGTTTTTCTCAGCAGACATTGTGAATAGACTTGTTTTGAGAGTGGGTACTTGGTATGAAAGTTAAGTCGCTCAGTCGTGTCTGACTCTTCGCGACCCCGTGGACTGTAGCCCACCAGGCTCCTTCATCCATGGGATTCTCGAGGCAAGAATACTGGAGTGGGTTGCCATTTCCTTCTCCAGAGGATCTTCCTGACCCAGGGATCGAACCCAGGTCTCCCGCATTAGAGGCAGACGCTTTACCCTCTGAGCCACCAGGGAAGCCAAGTTGGTATAGTGTTTTCTTTTTAAAATGTTGAAAAAAGAGAGAGAGAGAGAGGTAGAGCAAACTCACCATAAAGAAGGCTAACCTTTATACTAACTTGCTAGTCCCTACACATCCAGCAACTGCTTTATATAGCATTTTTACTGGAGATCTAATTCACGTACTATAAAATTCACTACCTTCACATTTAATTCACTGGCTTTTGGAAAGCATCTAACATAGTCTCTCCTGATTGTGAAGAGTGCATGAAGGAGCTACACAGACTTGAGGGTGTCTGAGGGATGACTATGGACAAGCTCTTGGATCCCCATGAGCCTCTGTTCCTTCTGCAAAATGGAGATTACCTTCCTCACTTCATAAGGCTGCTGTTAAGAAAAAATAGTCATTATGTGAATCACTTTTCAAATACAGCCCTTGATACAGAAGGAGCTACACAGACTTGAGGGTGTCTGAGGGATGACTATGGACAAGCTCTTGGATCCCCATGAGCCTCTGTTCCTTCTGCAAAATGGAGATTACCTTCCTCACTTCATAAGGCTGCTGTTAAGAAAAAATAGTCATTATGTGAATCACTTTTCAAATACAGCCCTTGATACATATCAGCTATTGTCACTATTATATTCATTCCATAGAAAAATATTGTCATACCAAAGGTTTTATATAAGACATGGTGAATCACGGCCAGCCAAGAATTTTTAAACGTCTTTACAGCAGGGTAAAGTGAATCTAATCATTGTTGAGAGTCTAGCATTCACGAGGCACTGATGACTGCATTTATATATTAAAATTTTAAGTGAAAGCATACTACCATAGGTAGGTAGTTTTAATCCTACTTTATAGATGAGGGAACTGAAATTCAAGTAAGTTAGGTAACTTATAAAAAGTTACCCCAACTAAGAAGCAGCACCAGGATTGAAATCTGTTGTACCTGTTTGCAAAAAATTTTAACTATTCCAGTTATTTTAGAAACGTGTGTCCTGTGGAGAGGAAAATAAACCAAAAAAAGAAAAATTCCTACAAACTTCTAGATTTCAAGATTGAGAATAGTCACTTTAAATGTTATACATGTAATAAGTATATAGTAAATGTTTATATAGAATATTGATATTTATATCCTATACCATACACAACTTCAGATAATTTCTGATGGATGGGAACATGCAGTGGTGATTAAGATTTCTGATTTTTATTATCTGAATTTATTTTGCAGCATGAAGTATAGTCATTCTTTTGTACAGAAATTTACAAGAAAACACAATCAAAGGTTTTAAAAAGAATAAATCCCAAAGGAAAGAACTGAGTTAGCATTTTGAAAAGAGTAAAAAAATATGGACGATTCAGGTAAAAGAAATGGAGAGAATAAGATAAATGGGTTTTTGAAAAAGGATAGTTTTTGTTTGTTTGTTTTAAGGAAAATAAAGTATAAAAATATTTTCATGTATCCAGTATTTCTTAAATGCTGTTGTTGATTACTAGTTTTTTAAAGGTAGCATCCTCTACACAAGGATTTTATTTTACTTTTAACCAAGAGCTACCTTGATGATGTAAGCTGCTGAGGGCAGGGTATGGGTCTTAATAACGATAAGCCACCAGTACTGGGCACAGTGCTGACTTAGACTCCCACCCAATCCTGGAGAGTGGACAGCAGGAGGAACCATAGCATGATATGTAGCTCTAGAGGAAAGTTCACATCAGTCTATTTCTTCTGCCCTAAACTTCACTAATGTTAATCTCCAGGGGGAAAAGTTAAAGGGGAACATTTACTTTGAGGACAGTTCTGAGAAAGTAACAGTATTTTAGGAAGAATATTGAATATTCTAAGAGAATGGTGTCCAGTGGAATTTTCTATAATGATGAAATATCCCATACCTGTGCAATTCAACAGTAATCACTAGTGAAGTGAGTGAAGTCGCTCAGTCGTGTCCGACTCTTTGCGACCCCACAGACTGTAGCCTACCAGGCTCCTCTGTCCGTGGGATTCTCCAGGCAAGAGTACTGGAGTGGGTTGCCGTTTCCTTCTTCAGGAGATCTTCCCAACCCAGGGATTGAACCCGGGTCTCCCGCATTGTAGGCAGACGCTTTATCATCTGAGCCACTAGTCACATGTAAATCTTGAGTACCTGAAATGTGACTAGAGCAAGTAAGGAAGGTAATGTTTAATTTTTTTAAATTAACTGCAAGCAGCCACCATTGTGGATTCTAAAGTATGTTCTTTATGTTTGAGCACATATTATAGTATATCCTATCAGGCACAAGCAGATTTTTTTTCTTTTTTTTAAGTTTCTTGAAGGAATGGATTTCCAAGATTTCATGCTGACATGTCTTCATTTTGTTTTCAACAAGCTAATTTTCAAATAGGAAGTCTTCCTATCTTTGCTTAGACAACTGACTCCTAAAACACTACCATACTAAGGGCATCCGTGCGATGTTTTAAAGATACAGTGATATAGCCCTCTGTCCTGGATTCTACATGCTATCTTGGAAATAGTGGATAGAGTTGCTTTGCTACATTTTTAAAGACCAGATAAACTCTGGTTCCATTTTAGACAATTAAAAGGAAATGAAAGTACTTCCAAGTTTAAAAAAGTCCAGCACTGGAGGCTACAACAGGAAAAATTAGGACTATTATTAAATTTTAAAGTAGTAATAATGAAGGAACCAAGACACACATTTTATAACTGAAACTTATTGATCAGATTTCATACCCAGCTCAAGAACCACTTACCGCGACTCTTGTTCTATCCCCAGAGAAACTTCGTTTTTACTGGAACCTCCCTCCCTGAAAATCAGGCAAAAAAAAACCACATCAGTCTGTCTCTAAAAATCTAACCCTTCTTTTTCCTTCAAGGTCCAACCAGTCAGTGTACTTGTGGGAAGAAAAGCCTGAGGTTTCATGTTATTTTCTACTCTCTCCACTCTGTCCCCTAGATAGCTGTTAATTAGCAAGATAAAAATAGTACATAAAATAAGCCACTGACTGTCTTTAAAGGAAAAAAGAGATAACTCATCCTACTATAGCTTTATTTAACCTATTAATTTCCCCAGTTTGTAACCATTAAGCCTTATCTGTCATCTATGGGAAGTGATCCTTGATAATACCTGTCTTATTATAAATGTCTCATTTTAACCCTCTTTTCCATAAATGAATTCTATCTTACTTTATAACTAAACTATAGTCTACTTTTATAACTGGTCCTTGTGTACCCCCTTCTCTGAAAATCTTAAAACCCAAGGGTTTAGAAAGCATCTTAGCCAGTATTTTGATCAGTGATATATATATATATATATATATATATATATATATATATATGTACTTTTTTTTTTTTTTTAAGCAACACAATTATAAAGATTAGGCTATGGTTCTATAGCATTTTTAAAACTTGCAAAACCTTTCGATATGCACAATCAAATTGTAACTCCAGGGAAGTTGGTCAGTCAGTTCAGTTGCTCAGTCATGTCTGACTCTTGGCGACCCCATGGACTGTAGCCTACCGGGCTCCTCTGTCCACAGAAGGCAAGTCCAAAGAGGAGGGTAACTTGCACAATGCAGTTTGGTCATTAGGGTTATGAACTGCGGATGTCACACAGACTGGAATTCCCGTCCTGGCTCCACCACTTACTAACCCTAAGTCTCTCTAACCTTGTAGAGAACTAATGGGGAATGGATGAGCTGAAATATATAAATTTCATAGCACAATGTCTGACCCATGAGAACCACACTCAAAGTTAGCCATATACACAGTTGCCATGTATATACAGTTGGGCAGGAGAGCAAGCAGGGGCAGAAATCCTGCCTCTTCAACTTGCCAAGTCATGTGCTCTGACACTGGCCTTGAGGTCAAAGGGTCATTTTTATCTTTTTTTTTTTTTTTTTTCAAAACTACTGTCTAGTTACCATGCCATATACTTGGAGGGCTATATCCACTCCAAGTGGATGCCCTTTTCCAAATCATACAAGGACACCACCAGAGCTAGTGAAATTCCATCATCACCACCCATTCAGGGAAGTGTAGGCTGACAGATCAAGACTTCCAAAATGTGGACTCTAAATCTAGTTGTTTTTCTATAATACTCCCTCACCTCTGTATCTTCTCAAATGAAGGATGCCTTATTCAGTCGCTAAGTCATGTCTGACTCTTTGTGACCCCATGCACTGTAGCCTGCCAGGCTCCTCTGTTCCCTCTGTCTCCCAGAGTTCGCCCAAATTCATGTCCACTGAGTCAGTGCTGCTATCTAACCATCTCATCCTTTGCCTCCCCCCTTCTCATTCTGTCTTCAGTCTTTCCCAGCATGAGTGTCTTTTCTGGTAAGTCAGCTCTTCACATTGGGTGGCCAAAGTATTGGAGTACGTTTCAGTATCAGTCCTTCCAATGAATATTCAGGGTTGATTCCTTAGGATTGACTGGTTGGATCTCCTTGCAGTCCAAGGGACTCTTAAGAGTCTTCTCCAGCACCACAGTTCGAAAGCATCAATTCTTTGGAGCTCAGCCTTCTTTATGGTCCAACTCTCACATCCATACATGACCACTGGAAAAATCATAGCTTTGACTAGATGGACCTTTGTCAACAAAGTGACATCTCTGCTTCCTAATACACTGTTTACATTTGTCATAGCTTTCCTCCCAAGGAGCAGGTGTCTTTTAATTTCATGACTACAGTCACCATCTGCAGTGATTTTAAACCCCAAGGGGGGAAAAAAAACTTGTCACTGCTTCCACTTTTCTCTCTTCTATTTGCCATGAAGTGATGGGACCAGATGCCATGATCTTAGTTTTTTTTTTTTAATGTTGAATTTCAAACCAGTTTTTTCACTCTCCTCTTTCACCATCATCAAGAGGCTCTTTAGCTCCTCTTCACTTTCTGCCATTAGAATGGTATCATCTGCATATCTGAGGTTGTCGATATTTCTCTCAGCAGTCTTGATTCCAGCCTATGATTAATCCAGCCTGGCATTTCACATGATATACTCTGAATATAAGTTAAATAAGCAGGGTGGCAGTATACAGCCTAGTTGTACTCCTTTCCCAAGTTTGAAACAGTCAGTTGTTCCATGTCCAGTTCTAACTGTTGCTTCTTGATCCGCACACAGGTTTCTCAGGAGGCAGCTAAGGTGGTCTGGTATTCCCATTTCTTTAAGACTTTCCCAAAGTTTGTTGTGATCCACAAAGTCAAAGTTTAAGGCTTTAGCATAGTCAGTGAAGCAGAAGTAGATGTTTTTCTGGAATTCCCTTACTTTCTCTATGATATAACAAATGCAGGCAATTTGATCTCTGGTTCCTCTGCCTATTCTAAACCCAGCTTTTACATCTGAAAGTTCTCAGTTCACATACTGCTGAAGCCTAGCTTGAAGAATTTTGAGCATAACCTTAATGTGAAATGAGTGTCGTTGTATGGTAGTCTGAACGCTCTTTGTCATTGCCCTTCTTTGGGATTGGAATGAACACTGACCTTTTCCAGTCCAGTGGCTAGAGGATGCCTGTAAAGGTGCTCTGCATGCAAGGAAAGGCGACAGAAGTGTCATTTGCCATCTAAGTTTTCCATCATGAATCAAGGCGCCCTCTTAATTCTTGTACGATTCCAGGAGAGGTGGCGTGTATTCAGGAAAGACGGCCACTGCAGAATAAGATAGAAACGAGACTTATCTGTGGCACTAGCAAGCTCAGGGACAGAGGCGACAGTGATTCTGCTAGTGAAGCAGGTGTGTTAGCAAAGTTCTACTGAAATAAGAGGCAAGAATGACACAGAGGACAGTTGGTCTGGGCGTGAAGAACCTGCTGTTACCACTGAGGTATCATGTAGCGGGAGCCACTGTTCTCTTTGGCAGCAGACATAAATCTTGTTCTAGCACTTGCTCACTGGTGTTTTCTCGGGAGAGAAAAAGGTAAAACAAAAGTACTGCAAAGCAAAAGTACCCAGTCTGCTCCTGCAAAAGCATCATCTTTCAAGTGCAGCAAACTGAATCCACCTTGAAAGTTTAATTAAAACCTTACTTGAATTAAACTAACAAAGCTCAGTTCACCGTGTTTAAAATTGTGCTTCCAGTGAGAGGGGATATGGGGAGAGAGTTGGATTAGGAGTTTGGGATTAGCAGATACAAGCTACTATATATATAGAATAGGGAAACAACAAGGTCCTACTATATAGTNTCAGTTCACCGTGTTTAAAATTGTGCTTCCAGTGAGAGGGGATATGGGGAGAGAGTTGGATTAGGAGTTTGGGATTAGCAGATACAAGCTACTATATATATAGAATAGGGAAACAACAAGGTCCTACTATATAGTACAGGGAACTATACCCAATATCTTCTAAAAGACTATAATGGAAAAGAATATGAAAAACAATATATATATGTCTGAATCACTTTGATGTACAGCAGAGACTAGCACATTATAAATCAACTAAAGGTCAATAAAATAAATAGAATAAATGCCTCCAAAGTCAGACCCCAAAGGGATGTTGTATAGTTTGTGGTTATACTGGACCTGGGAGTAATATTTATTAGTGAAAGAATCCTTCCTCCTTAGAGGTCTTAAGAATTGAAGAGTTTGAGAAATGCTCAGTCCTGGACTGACCAGTACAGTAGCCACTAGCTACATGTGGCCAGAGAGCACTTGAAATGGGGCTAATACAAACTGAGATGTGCTGCAAATATAAATATAAAATATGCCAGAGATATGAAGATTTAGTACCCCCCCAATGTACATCTCATTTATAATTTCTACATTAATTAAATGCTGAAATAGAACATTTGGGGTATACCAAAATAAAGAAAATATACTATTAAAAATAACTTCACCTATTCCTCTTTTATTTTTTAGTGTCGCTATTTTTTAAAATTATATATATGGCATGCATTATATTTTTTATTTTTACACTACCATGGACAGTAGTAGATTTTGCTTTATACATGTTAGGTCTAAAATCTATTAGATTTTAAAATCAAAATCATTACTACCTGAGTATCAAAAGCATGCTTTGAAGATACGTGAATTTTGCTATTATTTTAATATCCCAAGTACTGTATTGGAACAAAATGTTGCTGAAGTTCTCCAAACAGTATTACAGCACTAGGAAAATATTTCCTCACTAGTTAACACTGCTTAACGTTCAGATGAGAACAAGTAAAATTTTATGGTAATACATTTTAGATTAAATAATTACATATATTGTTTTACTATAAATTGAAGTAGGAAAGGAAAATTTATACTAATTATGTAGTTTAACATAATTTTAGAAAATAAAATGTCCATAATTAATTGTCTAACTATATCAATCATATTTTAGAAACATGCTTTTCAGTTAAAAATTGCTACTTTGGTTCTTTTCAATTGAACTAATTTTTACTCTATCAACCATGAGACCAAACAGCGATCTTAGATTGTCAAGTTAGATCATGGAAATCAGTTGAGCACTGCAAAGTGGAGTATATAGCTTTATGTTGCACACAGCACCACCTGTTGGAGAAATCTATTTCCGATTTTGAAAAATTCTGGAGGAAAAAGTAAAAACTACACTTCACCAAGTCAGGACTGTGGTTGGAGTGTAAAGGAAAAAAAAATAATAGACTGTGGTTGGAGTGTTAAGAAAGAAAAAGCATGCTAAATAACTATTAATTGAACCATAACACAATACTAATTTGCTCTCAGTCCATTGCCATATAAAAGTTACTTTAAATCAATGGACTGATGCCTACCATGTATATATCTGGACCAGAGCAGTTCCATCACCCCTGCTAGTCAGGGAATAAAAACAGGACCAAAGCAGATGAGCAGTACCAATGCCAAGTTTTATACACGTCTGTGTAATGGACTTGCTAGCAATTCCATGTCTTAATGAACCATTATTGGATCCAAAAATGACATCAGACATCCTGTCACAGATGTCAGGCAGGGAGCCTCAGCGCCCTCCAGGGACACTGCAGGAGTGTGAGAGTCGGGGGCCATATCCTGCATCACCTTCAGTGTTGGTGTGAAGGAGGCCGACTGCGGACACCGCAGGTCTAGGCCCCTCGGGGCACAGTGCACTTCCTTGCGCCACATGCTGAGTTACTGATTGGTGTTTAGCTTTAAGATGTTATATCCGATCCTGATTTTGAAGATAGGATTATATTCATTGTTTCTTGTCTGGATATAGTACCAACAGTTAAAAGAAGGGTTGAGGAAAGTTACGTAAGGGGGCTAATTGCTTTAAAACCTTTTATTTACATAAATAGAAAAATAATCTAATGTGGAAGAATATTTTTCTAGAAAATAACATGGAGAAGCAGATGCAAAGAATATGAGGCTTCTGCAGTCATAGCAGAAAACCTGAGAATGATTGATTATTCCAGCGTGGCCAAACATGCCCTCCCTCACTTCTCTTCCTCCAGGAAGCATTCCCTAAAGCCCAGCCCAAGTTAGATCCGCTGGTAAATAGTCTCCAGCACCTGGCCTGTCTTCTTCTGTTAGCAGCTTTGACCTTTGCTCTCCTCATGGTGGACTCTAAAGGTCATGTGCGCAGAGAATGGCTCTGAGTGGTGACAGTCATAACGCCCCATGTATGTAACAGCTCCTAGCAGTGTCGTCTCTTCATCATAATTTGTGGACTGAATGAAGAAATGAATGACTTTTATCCAGGCATGTGCTGCCACTCTTGGTGATACATTTCCTCAGTAATTTAATGACCCATATCTAAGAGAAAAAGCAACTTCTAAACAAACGGATGCCACAAATGAGGAGAGGAGGTCTGGGAAGCAGGAAAAGGGCATGTAATGATTAGAAATTAGTTTTCTAAAAATTAACTTCAAGATATAGGGTCATTAGAAATTATAGGGATTGCTAAACCTGGAGGGGAAAACAAACAGATATGTGATTGTTTCCAGACATTCTGCATCATTAGCCCTCAATTACTTGTGCAAATCTGCATAACAAAGGTCTCTACCTTGATGTAAAATAATGCTGATCCAGACATGAATAGCAGATGCCAGAATTCAATGAGTTAAATTACTAAAATTATGGGACCTTTCTGTACAGTCTACGCAACTTCCCATGAATCTAATTTTTCCAAAATAAAAATTGAAAAAGTTCCTACTATGTTTTCTTTGAGGAAGAAGGGTCAAGTTTATAATTTGAGGGTTTTTTCCTATAACCTCACAGAGGGCTAGTTCCAAAAGTTGCATGTTCAGCTGGAGCTGAACTTTAGTTCCAAGAAATGAATGTCTATAATTTTCTGAAATATTTCACTGAGTATATTACAAGTGTGTTATTGCTCCCCATATTCTATGGAAAAAAAAAAATTAGTTGCTCAGTCATGTCTGACTCTGTGACTCCATGGACAGTTGCCTACCTGGAGTCTTCTATCCATGGAATTCTGCAGGCAAGAATACTGGAGTGGGTAGTCATTCCCTTCTCCATGGGATCGTCCTAACCCAGGGACTGAACCTGGGTCTCCTGAATTTTAGGCAGATTCTTTACTGTCTGAGCCACCAAATTTTATAGCCAGAGTTAAATACTGTAAGTTTATCTTTTATTTCCCTCATTTCCCTGCTACTTAATTTATCTGCTACTTAATTTTCTGTTATTGGGAAATTTTCCCTTAAAAACTGAATGAAATTAAAATGATAGCAGTTCTAATTTATATAGTTGTAGAAATGCAAAACAGAAATAGTGTGATCTTTCTTTAAAAGAAATCCAAACTGATCTGCCACAGGCAGGCTGTATGGCTCTCCTCTATCTCCAAGGTGGTATGACCTTGGAAAGAATATGCAACCTAAGTTATGTCAACAGAACTGTGCTGGTGGCTTTTGTATCATTTATTTGTCATATCTATTGCAGAGGAAAATGTCTTATCCTGATCTTATAAACAAGTAGTGTAGGGCTCAGAGTTCAGGAATCTGTCCAAAGTCCAAGCTCACTGGTTTGAGAACTGGATTTGAACCTAAGATACCTGTCTACAAAAACTTTCCACAGACCCATGTGAGCTAGCCTGCCCTTTTGAATTCTGATATTCTAAGACTCCATTTTCCCCCACCACTCATTATTAAATACTCCATTCTTAGAAGAGCAAGCTAAGAGAACATTCACATGACCAGAAATGAAACCCCAGATACAGAAATTATCCTTTGTGAAACCTTTAGCTTGTATTTCTTCTGTAGACTATTCACTCTCAAACCTGCAGATCACAAACAGCCTTTAGAAAACAGATTCCATACAGCAAAGAGAGTCATGGACTCATTTAACTAAGTTATCAAGACATTTATGACATGCATGTAAGAGTGAGGCCAAACTGATCAAGGTGATAGTTTAAATGCTTTAAGAGAAACTTATTTCATGGGAATGTGATTTCAGTTCTGTTATTTATGATTCATTGTATTATGGCATTCATAAACATTCATATTTGCAAAGCATTTTATGATCCTTTCTTGCTCTGTTGCAAAATCTCATTTACAGAAAACGCTGTCACACCTTTTACCAAGAAGGAAACTAAATGAGTTACAATGTACTTAAGAAATGTATCATTCATCAGCAAGGCAAGAATGCTGTAGAACATTAGCTTCCATTCCTTATTCCACTGTCATCAGAGCTTCCTGCTTCTGGAGTGAGCCAATAAGAAGTCTTGTCATCTTTTGGATCAGGGTGTTTGCATATCTATCCACTAAGTGAAAGTTGCTCAGTTGTGTCTGATTCTTTGTGATCCCATGAACTATACAGTCCATGGAATTCTCCAGACCAGAATACTAGAGTGGATAGCCTTTCCCTTCTCCAGGGAAGCTTCCCAACCCAGGGATCGAACTCAGGTTTCCCGCGTTGCAGGCAGATTCTTTACCAGCTGAGCCACAGGGAAGCCCAAGAATACTGGAGTGGGTAGCCTATCCCTTCTCCAGGGGATCTTCCCAACCCAGGAATTGAACCGGGGTCTCCTGCATTGCAGGCAGATTCTTTACCAGCTAAAAGTGAAAGTGAAGTCACTCAGTCGTGTCCGACTCTTTGTGACCGCAGGGACTGTAGCTTCTTCCCAGGCTCCTCCCTCCATGGGATTCTCCAGGCAAGAGTACTGGAGTGGGTTGCCATTTCCTTCTCCAGGGATCTTCCCGACCCAGAGCTATCAGGAAAGCCCTGATATCCACTACTCATCCATTTATCATTATCTATTCACTGCTGCTAAGCTGCTAAGTCACTTCAGTCGTGTCCAACTCTGTGCGACCCCATAGACGGCAGCCCACCAGGCTCCTCTGTCCCTGGGATTCTCCAGGCAAAAATAGTGGAGTGGGTTGCCATTTCCTTCTCCTATGCATGCATGCATGCTAAGTTGCTTCAATCGTGTCCGACTCTGTCCGACACTACTCATTATCTATCCGCTACTTATCTGTTTTTTTGTTGTTGTTGTTTTTTACTTTATTTTACTTTATAGTACCGTATTGGATTTGGCATACATTGACATGAATCTGCCATGGGTGTACATTAACTCCCAAACATGAACCCCCCTCCCACCTCTCACCCCACATCATCCCTCCGGATCATCCCCATGCACCAGCCCCAAGCATCCTGCATCCTGCATCAAACATATACTGGCGATTCATTTCTCACATGATAGTATACATATTTCAATGCTATTCTCCCAAATCATCCCACCCTCTGCTTCTCCCTCTCTCTCAGAGTCCAAAAGTCCTCTCTACACATCTGGTGTCTCTTTTGCTGTCTTGCATACAGGGTCCTCGTGACCATCTTTCTAAATTCCATATATATGTGTATTAGTATACTGTATTGGTGTTTTTCTTTCTGGCTCAACCACTAACCAGTGGTTCAGCTTTAAAGAATCTGCCTGGCAAGCAGGAGATGCAGGTGCGATTCCTAGGTCAGGAAGAGCCCTGGAGAATGAAACGGCAGCCCACTGCCACTCCAGTATTCTTGCCTGGGAAATCCCGTGGACAGAGGAGCCTGGTGGGCTACAGTCCACGGGGCTGCAAAGAGTAGGACACGACTTAGTAACTAAACAGCAGCAGCAGCAACCCACGTGCCAGCTGGCCTGCAAACTGTGTTATATAGTGGTTGATGTCCATTGTCTGTGTGATTTTGTCCCTTCTCCCACCTGGGTCTTAGCTCTAAAGCAGACCAGCTAAGTTAATTTGGGCAAGTCACTTAACCTCTCTGAACTTCAGACACTTTCTTCACCAAAATGCTATGTGGGCAAAATAGTAATTGACCTGCCACAAGGTAGACATGCAGTAAGTGTAAATTTTAACCTTCCTCCTGGCCAAACCTATTTCAGAACTCACCTCTCTTTTCCCTTTGATGTCGATGTATGTAAGAGAGAGGGGGGAAAAAAAAAACACACTTTACTAGTAATGGATTAAAAGAGAGGGATTCCAGGGTCCTTTCATTGTGCAGGCATTAGAATCACCCTGAAAAGTAAGAAGCTCTTAATATTTTTTATGCCCTTGTCTCCTTTAATTCTATAGCTAAGGAGTGATTTAGTACATCCTTTTAAGAATCATTTAAAACTAATAGATATTTAGTGTTCCCCCATAAGTACCTCTTCTCATATTGAAATGTCCTTGTCTTTCATGGGATCCTGTTGTCACGTTTTTAATAATTTGGGGTCTGGATACTTAGACAGATACAGGGTAAGAGTCTACTAAGACTCTGCTTCTCAACTATGTCAAGTCATAACGTCACCTGAGTTGAGGAGGGACGTTTCAGGGTCCATCCCTGGGCTCCCAACTCAGAACCTCCATTACAGAAGCCTAGGAGTCTCTGCTGTTAACACATAACACTGTGTTACTTCTGATGTGGCCAGTTTGGAGGCACACTGCTCTGGGAGCTAGATGACAGAGGAATTGCTAACAGCTTTAAAAGAGATTGAGTACAACACAGAGGGTCCCTGCGTCACTGGCAAACCCTAAAAGATGTCAGAAATTGAGCATGCAGCTTCTCCATTTACCACTCATTTGCTGCATCTGACGGGTACGCCTCACCTACTTGGAGCTGCCTTAGTGCTTCACGCAAGGTAATGTGGCCTAAGTGTGATAAAGGGACCTCCGTTACACAGAGTGGCAGTTCTTCCTAAACCCACTGCATTTGTTTCCAGGGGCAAAACATCTGTTTCTACCTTGTTGTTGTTTTTCAGTCACTAAATCGTGTCCAACTCTTTGCAACCCATGGACCGCAGCATGCCAGGCTTCCCTGTCCCTCGCTGTCTTCCTGAGTTTGTCCAAGATCGTGTCCATTGAATCAGTGGTGCTATGTAACCATCTCATCCTCTGCTGCCCTCTCGCTTCTCCTTTTGCCTTCATTGTTTCCCAGCACCAGGGTGTTTTCCAATGAGTCGACTGTTCGCATCAGGTGGCCGAAGTCTTGGCGCTTCAGCTTCAACATCAGTGCTTCCGATGAGTATTCAGGGTTGATTTCCTTTAGAATTGACTAGTTTGATTTCCGTGCTGTCCAAGGTCCTCTAACTCTTCACAAATGTACATGCAAATACCCACAACACTCACAAACACAAGCAGCTAAGAAGTACACATTATCATAAGTCCCTAGAAAGATGCCTTTCTCCTTCCAGTGGGTCCAGACTGATTGGAGTAAGCTTAATACTCAGCCGATAACACACTTGTTACATTTCAGTTTAGGACATCTGTCTTATTTGAAGGGTGTAATTTCATGGCAGAGTCCATGTAAATTGCTTGCACTATGTGGAATCCTGAGCCATTTCTAAAGAAGGACATAATCATAGCTTTGAGACAGAAGGAAAAAAAGAATCTACTTAGCTGATGGTGATGAGTTGCACAGCAATTGAAACAAACTATAAGAACTTTCTCAGTTGGAGCAGACATTATGAATTCTGGGAATTAGACTTTTTAAAATAAGCCAAATCATGGGAAAGGAAATATATCTGCTCTGAATGGAAACTTTTATTCTCTGTCAAGTGCTGAATAGGTGAAAACTTGCCCGGAATATTTTCCTGAGCAAACTCTTTGATTCCTTCCTGTTTTTTCTATAGTAGGCTTTTTAAATTATTATTATTATTTACTTTTGTTTTCTTTTTCTTCACTAGAGACTCAGTATTTAGGTTTTGATAGAGCAGACGGGAAGGAGATGGTTAAAAATACAAATGTTGGATCAAGATTCCAGGTCCATCTTTGATCTGGGTTGACCCTATTTCTCTCCTAGTTAACAGTTAACTTGGTAGTGGTTAATGTGTAAAATGAGAATATGTCGCTGATTCAATTATGTAACCATCTGTTTTACCTTTCTACACATTTCTGTGTAGAATATGCCATAATCTCAGCCCTGTGTCTAATAGAGGAGGCAGACGCGTTGACAGTGGAGCGATGGTAGGCATGTACTGTAGGTATCAGGGGAAATGAAAGGAGGTTTCTGTGAGTAGCAAACAACAAAACAAAACCAATCCCCTGCCTGAGGTGTAGGGATCTCCCCTTTATTTTATAGTAGTTAAAACCAGCCCAGCATGTAAACCCAAAGGTAACACTCTTCTTAATCCCCACCCTTTCCTCACTTCACCTCCAACTCCAGTTCCCAGTGCTAACAGTGTAGAAGGTTTCTTCTGCAAATTTATCTTATAAAAGTATACCAACATAGATTATGCTTTTCCTCTAAAATGGATCATACTGTGCATGTTGCTTAGCATCTTGTTTCTTTCCTCACTTTACGCATATGTCAATCACTACCTGTCTGGCTCCCTCCTTCCCTCACAGCTCACCTCTAACATCATCTCCTCAGAGAGGTGTTTCCTGATCCTCAACCCATTAGACTGTAGTCTGCCTGTGGCCGTGACTTTAGTTTGCTCTCTGCTGTACCCCTGGTGACTGGATGACTGGACCAGTGCCAGCACACAGCATGTTCTCAGTAAATCCTTGGTAAATGGATGGATCTGAATCCTCCAGCCACTTGCTGTGGGAGTGAGAGTGTGGATGAACTGATTTATCAAACCAGTGCCCTTACTGATGGGCACACAGGCTCTTTCACGCTTTAGTCATTCAAGCAATGCTGCTTTGCCTGTGCTTAAAAGAGAGTGTCTTCCCTGGTGGCTCAGATGGTAAAGCGTCTGCCTACAGTGCAGGAGACTTGCGTTCAGTCCCTGGGTTGGGAAGATCGGGAGAAGGAAATGGCAACCCACACCAGCATTCTTGCCTGGAATATCCTGAAAATCCCATGGTCTGAGGAGCCTGGTAGGCTACAGTCCATGAGGTCGCAAAGAGTCGGACACAACTGAGCGACTTCACTTTCATTTCCCCTTTATAAGGGAATGTCAGAAAATGGGATTGCTGGGTCCAGGGATAGATGCATTTTCATTCTGAATAGAAGATGCCCAATTACACTATCAAAAGATTATTGCTGTTCACACTCACCAGCAATGACTGAAAGCATCTGTTTTCCCCCAACTTTCTCTTGATATTATTGTTTTTAATCTTACCCAGAGGTGGGTGGAGCAGGAGGTTGAACTCTGTTTGAATTGGTATTTCCATGTAAATTACAAAGATTGAATGTTTTAATATGTTCATTGGCTGTTTTCTGTGAATCGCCTGTTTATGACATTTTGCCAGTTTGTGCTGGTTTCTCTGTCACCTTGTCAACAGCTTGTAGCTGCCATTAGTATTGAGCATATTAGTTCTTCATTTGTTATGTGTGGCTATTACCTTTCCCAACCTACCTTTTGTCATTCGTTTACTGTTTTTGCCATAGAAAGCTTTACATTTTTATATAGTCAAACTGCCTTTTACAAGGAGCTTAGTTCAGTGCTCTGTTGTGACCTAGATGACTGGGATGGGAAGAAGGTCCACAAGGGAGGAGGTATATGTATAATATAGCTGATTCACTTTGCTGTGCTGCAAAAACTAACATAAAGTTAAAAACTAACTAAAGCAAAAGCTAACGTAGAGTTGCTTGTAAAGCAACTCTATCCCAATTAAAAGAAATTTTTTAAGGAAATAAATGTTATTTAAATTTTATAAAACTGCCTTTTAGGCCTCTTGAGTGTGCCAGGGTCCAGCCCCGGTGGATCCAGGGAATTCGAAGGTGGGGATGGACGGCGTCCTTGGAAAATACATAATTAATTACAGGTAGAGAGATTAGAAATGGATAGTGTAGTAGGAAATATTAGTGGAGAAAAAGAGGCTGAATAACTTGGTTTACATGGAATAGCATCCATGCTCCAGATGGGAATTCAGCTGGGAAAACGAGGTAAAAAAGAACGACATGGGGGAGTCAGTCTTTCCAGAAACTGAACCCATTTCTTTATTTTTCCGATTTTCTTATATACCTTTTGTTACATATAGGGATGAATACAGAGTCACGTGGGGGTCAGCAGTCCTGACCTTTATCAAAGTCAGGTGCTTTACATAAAAAAAGGTCTTAGGGGTTTTACATCATCTTTTTGCCATAAGGCTCGCTGACATTTTATGATCCTTTTTTTCTGATAACCAAAAAACTTATTTTTTCCAAGGGTGTTTTTTCTTAAACCAGGCACCACCCTCCAAATAAAGTTGCATTCCTATAGGGTGAGGGTATAGTGAGTTACAATCAAGAAAGGAATTTATTTAACCCAAGGTTAACATGATTAATCTTAAAGGTTAATACTTATTTCTCCTATATGCTAGTTATATTCATTATAAGGGCAGGAAATATGGAGGTTTAGCAGCAAACATCAGCCCAACAAATGAAAATCCTTTCACCAATGCTCCCCTTAAGATCTACTTAGTCTTAAGATAGTGATAAAGTTACATTTTTACATAGCAAGGACACAGTGATTTATAACAAAGTACAGTGATCTATAATAAAGAAGAAAATTCGTTAACTCGAAAAGTCTAGTATTGCTAACCTTTAAAAACTACTGTATTTCCTTTTTTATATTCCAAATACATTGATTAATATGTTCCCAGGTGCCTAAGGATATGAAGGCCTGGCGGCAATCATTGACTCAACAATGAGAAAAGCCCTATGCTAATACTCCAAACTCTCTGTGCTGTTTATGGTTGAGAGGTTGTCACACAAGCTAGTCTGTCAGCAGAGAGGTTTGACCTGAGACACCCTTGTCCCACCCAGGGCAGGGAATTAGCAGCAATTATTGACACAACAAATATAAAAACCCTTCACCAATATAATTTTCAATCAACCCACTATACTAATAATTTCTAACTTCCCACAAGAATTTGCCTTTAGTAAGTCTAAAACATCTCATGCCTCTCATGGTTGGGGGGCTGTAAACCATCACATGCGGCCGGACGAACCTATACAGGTGGGCTAGATAACCTTCAGAGTTCGTAAGCTGAAACACTCTTGTCACGCCCAGGAATTTTTACTGACTTGGAGCTGCACGTTTACTCCTTCTCCGAGAGAAACGGTTATGGGGGAGAGCTCCCCAGAAGGTCAAAGGTGTAGGTGAGAGCAAAAAACAGACTCTGGTTTTGGGGTAGATGCTCGGGAACAGGGGGTCTCCTGAGGCTTGATCATGCCTTTGCATATGCCGAAGCCTCCTTCCTCATGACCTTTGCCATGGGCTGAGTTCCTCACGCTGGCCCCCGGGAGCTTAAAGCTCAACATTCAGAAAACTAAGATCATGGCATCTGGTCCCATCACTTCATGAGAAATAGATGGGGAAACAGTGGAAACAGTGTCAGACTTTATTTTGGGGGGCTTCAAAATCACTGCAGATGGTGATTGCAGCCATGAAATTAAAAGACGCTTACTCCTTGGAAGGAAAGTTATGACCAACCTAGATAGCATATTAAAAAGCAGAGACATTACTTTGCCAATGAAGGTCCGTCTAGTCAAGGCTATGGTTTTTCCTGTGGTCATGTATGGATGTGAAAGTTGGACTGTGAAGAATGCTGAACACCAAAAGATTGATGCTTTGAACTGTGGTGTTAGAGAAGATTCTTGAGAGTCCCTTGGACTGCAGGGAGATCCAACCAGTCCATCCTAAAGGAGATCAGTCCTGGGTGTTCTTTTGAAGGACTGATGCTAAAGCTGAAACTCCAGTACTTTGGCCACCTTATGGGAAGAGTTGACTCATGGAAAAGACTCTGATGCTGGGAGGGATTGGGGGCAGGAGGAGAAGGGGACGACAGAGGATGAGATGGCTGGATGGCATCACTGACTCGATGGACATGAGTTTGGGTGAAATCCAGGAGTTGTTGATGGACAGGGAGGCCTGGCTTGCTGCAGTTCATAGGGCTGCAAAGAGTCAGACATGACTGAGCAAATGAACTCACTGAAGCAAATAATGTTTTATTGTGGAAAATAAATGTATTATTCATTATGAAAATTACTATAATGTTTGATTAAGCATGCACACACACATAGTGTTTGAAGTATTAGTAACAGCCATATGTAATGGTTATTTTTAAATGGCAATAATTAAGCCAAAAACTAGGTATCTCCCCAGAGTCTTCTACCTGAGATACAAATTTATAAATGAGATATAAATTAAGGTAAAACCTAGGTATCTTCCCAGAGTCTTCTACTTGAGATATAAATTTATAAAGATATAAATTTATCTTCTACTTGAGATATAAACCAGGGAAAAGAAAACTCAATGATATTGGATTAGGAGTGGAAGGTGGGGATCCTAGCATTTGTAACACATACCTACTAAAAACATAGAATGCCAAATTTCATTATTTTGATAATCCTTGCTGAAATACAGCTTTCTCTTTTGGACAGCACATTTTTCATCATTTAAGAAGAAAAACAATGCCATATTATAGTGAACAGGAACTTCAGTACAGACCATCCCTCTGTGTGTTAGTCGTTCAGTAATGCTTGACGCCTGACTCTTTTGTGATCCCATGGACTGTAGCCCACCAGGCTCCTCTGTCCACGGAATTCTCCAGGCAAGAATACTGGAGTGGGTTGCCATTCCCTTCTCCAGGGATCTTTCTGACCCAGGGGTCAAACCTGTGCCTCCAGCTTCACAGGCAGATTCTTTACCATCTGAGCCACCAAGGAATTCCTATGTGGGCCACACCTATTGCCTAAATAATATGGTCATTAAGGATTGAGGGAGGTAAGAAGGGGAAAGTCTGCAAAGTGGGTGTGCTTTGTAAGGTCTGACATTCCATGTGTTGCCTTGATATCTGTGACCCTCACTGGTTCCCAAATGCCTCACATTGAGAGCTCCTGCTCTCACCAGATATGCCCCCCTGCCCAGCAGGGAGGGTTCCCCATCCCTACCCACTGATTCCCCTCTCTAACCCAGACCTGCTGCATTCCACTTGGTCCTTAATCTAAAGAGTTTCACCTGACTATCAGACACAAAATTATACAAACAAGCCAATCACAGGCTCCTGAGGAAATCGAAGGTCACCTCGCCCTCTAGTCACTACACGGCTTGTCCCACACAGTGCCCACTGGTTCACTCTGCTTCTGAGTACAGCCCCCACATGGCCCTGTGTGGTCTGCAGTGACCCCCTCTCCTGGAATGTGAACACATGTGCCCAGTAAATTGCTGCCAATCTCATCTGCCCAGTGATAACTATCAGGCATTCAGTCATTTCAGACTGTTTAGAGCAGAAGATCCTTCCATCACTAATAGAATGAATGAGAGGTGATCAGAATATGGCAAAATAGATTGAAAGTGATAGCTATTTCAGTAGAGAGATGACAATTTAAAAGATGTAGGGGCCATCGGCTATGAAATTCAAGTCCATTTTATTTGTTAGACACAGTGCTTAAATTCTGTGAGCTTTCCCACTGACTGCAAAATAAATTTACTATTTGAAAAGAAGCATTAGCTCCAAAGGCAAAAATAAAACTGTGAAATTAAACTTAATAAAGGGTTGATTCAATGCTTATAATATATAATAACTAAACTTTTATAGTTACATATAAATTCTATTTAATGTGGACCATGGGTACATTTTAGTGTGTTTAATATGATGTGGGATAAATGGTTTTGACAATAAAACTTATTCAGAACTTGGAAGGCTATAATTTAATAAGTAAACATTACTTTCTCAATATTGAAAAATAAAACAACTAGAACTGGTCTGAAGATTAAAAAGACTGAAATAGAGTAAGAGAATAAAGGAGAGGCTGCAGTAAGGAGAAAGGACTAGGAAAAAGACCAAAATACATCAATGCAGACACATGGTGAATTGTTTTCTGGAGGACTAAGGAAGGGTTGCTTTGCTTGCTATGGAGTGCCTGGTTATATCTGATAGCAAACATTCAGTTCAGTTGCTCAGTCGTGTCCGACTCTTGGCGACCCCATGAATCGCAGCACGCCAGGCCTCCCTGTCCATCACCATCTCCCGGAGCCCACTCAGACTCACGTCCATCGAGTCCGTGATGCCATCCAGCCATCTCATCCTTGGTCGTCCCCTTCTCCTCCTGCCC
>SJYX01011735.1:15495-61624 GCA_006410675.1 Oreotragus oreotragus
GCAATCTTGATTCCAGCTTGTGTTTCTTCCAGTCCAGCGTTTCTCATGATGTACTCTGCATAGAAGGTGAATAAGCAGGGTGACAATATACAGCCTTGATGTACTCCTTTTCCTAATTGGAGTGAGTCTGTTTTTCCATGTCCAGTTCTAACTGTTGCTTCCTGATCTGCATATAGGTTTCTCAAGAGGCAGGTCTATCTTTGTTCATGGATTAAAAGATTCAGTGTTGCTAAGATGGCCATCAGGTGGTCTGGCCACCTGACCACCTGACCAGACCACCTGATGGCCATCTTAGCAACACTGAATCTTTTAATCCATGAACACAGATATATTTCTATTTATGTAACTCTTGCATAATTCCTTCCAACAATATTTTATGGTTTTCATTGTATATGTTTTGTACTTCTTTTGTTAAAGTTATTTCAAAGTATTTGCTTCTTTTTAATGCTATTGTAAATAGAATTTATATTTCATTCATTTTATCCTTGTATTATTCATTGCTAGGATATAGAAATACAATAAATTCTTGTGTGTTGATCTTGCATGTTTGCCAAAACTAATAGCTTTTTCCATGGAGATGATGTCTTTTACAAATACAGATAATTTTACTTCCTTTTTTATCTGGATATTTTTTGATCTTTTCCTTGACTAGTAGCCCTCATTCAAATCTGCACTACAGTCTTGAACAAAAATGTAAGAGTGGACATCTTTATCTCATTACTGATCTTAGGGGAAGACTTCCATTATTTCACCATAGCTCTGTGGGTTTTGCAGATGCCTTTTTTACACATGAGGAAGTTCCTTTCATTCCTAATTTGTTCAGTGTTTTTAACTATGAAAGCATACTGGATTTTTTTCAAATGCTTTTTCTGTGTCTATTGAGGCGATCCTGTGTTTTTTGTCCTTAGCTCTATTAATATAGTGAATTACATTGGTTTTTATCTGTTGTGCCAACCTTAAATTCCTGGAAGAAATCTTACTTGGTCATGGCATATAATAATTTTTTATATATTATTACATTAAACTTGCTAATACTTTGCTGAGTATTTTTGCATTTACATTCATATTCCTGAAATTTTATAAACTCTTTGTGTCTTTCTACATAAATTTCTTCTAAACGAGATAAATTCTTAGGGAGAGTATAGGAAAGACTCATACATGTCACATAAGTCAAGGGAATTTTAATATCTAAACTCTAGTTTCTCCATGCAGATCTCAGTAGGTAATTTCCATGAATTATTTACTATCCAATCACCATATATGGAGTTCTATTTCCACATACAGTACTTCAGTGGATTTCTTTTCCCACTCAGATAATTGGTCTACTAAAGTTTATTTGCATGACTATATTGATCTGAACTGCATTCTCCCCTAGGAAGAGACAGGAAGATATATATCTTTAGTCTGCACACTTCAAGAACAGATTTTTGTTTTGTTCTGATGTTTCAGGTTTGCTATTTTGTTTTTTTTTTTTTTTTTTAATGCTCAAAACCCAAAATGAATAGAATACCAAATACCAGTTACACAAAATCTTTAGAGAAATGAAATGCAGCAAAAATGCTAGGGTGTCTTAACTCAGTATTTTAAAGTTCTCACACTTTGGGATTATAAGTCCTATCAGAGTCAAAACTACAAAGAACACTAGAAATCTGAAGATTTACATTTAAAGTAGGATTATACTGGAAATTATTTTATAGTAACTGGGAAAACTTAACCTGATTGGTCATCACTAATATGATCTTTGAAGAATGGAAAGAACGTAGGGCTTGTTAATCGGAAGTCGCTTTCAAAGCATTTTCCAAAATTCACTAGGGAAAACAATAATAATAACTAAGTAGATTAGTTAATCATTAGAACACTATTTTATTGTTTATATTTTGTATTATATCACAGTGCTTTGAGGGCAGATACAGTATGTGTTTTGCTATGAGGCATTCAAAATGTCCAGTGAAATACAAGCACATACTAGGAACCACCAAACATTTCAGAATGGATAAATCCATGAGTCAAAATAGCTAACAAGAAATACTGAGGTCACACTCTATGTAGGGCTTTCTACGTTGCTTCTTTTACTTAATGTCAATGTTGTACATGATAATAAATATAGTTTTCTATTGTCTTTAATAGCTATATACTTTTGCATTAAACAGAATCTTAATGATTTTGAGAATTATGTATGTTAAGGACATTTTATTATCTTGCGTTACAAAAATTTAATTATTATTTTGTATTACAAAATTTTGACTTTATTGTTTTTAGCCCCTTAGCCTTATTTATATTTTTCTTTATAGATGTTATTAAATTTCATGCTGTAATTTTAAACTCTTTAATAATTCCTGATTTTTTTAACATGTTTGGAATGACTTTCTCCTCTACGAGATTATAAAAATACCTCCACAAAAAAATAAAAAAAGAGTAAGTACTAGATATCTCATCATAGTTTGGGACAACTTTCCAGAGAAAGTAATAGCTACTTATTAACCAATCTGTTGGTCTATTTTACTATGTTAATGAAGTGAAGCTCTACCTAGTTGCCAAATCCGAATACAAAACTGTAGTTTTATTCTCAACAACTGATTTTGAGAGTGGTAGAAGAACAGAAGCCATCCGAAAATAAAGTTATCCAAAACATGAAAAGTTTTATTAGCCTTTGATCAAGATACATACCTCTAGGTACAGATGAAATGAATATTTATAATTTTATTAGATTCAATTGCTTCAGGCTATAAACTTCATTGCTGAGTTTCAACTTTAATTTTTATGGCCTGAGAGAGATACATTTGAATAAAAAGATCCTTGAATAAAAACATTAACACCTTCAATTCCATGCTACTGTTCTCTATATATTAAGTCACACAAAAATAAAAATTCATATAACAAAACCTATTCTACTTTTTAAAGTGAACCTTTTCATATAATACAGTTTAGTAATTACGTTGATTTCCATAATCTATTGCCTATTTCTTTATAGATCAGACATTTGAACCTAATTTGCCTTTAAAATACTCCTTTGTCAATTTCGTACTTACTGATGGCAACTTTCTACTTGGGGACATGGGCATCTCTGAACATGCCTCATTTCTCCTGATGGCAACTTTCTACTTGGGGACATGGGCATCTCTGAACATGCCTCATTTCTCCTGTTGGACATGGAGTTGCATGTGATGTGTTTGTTTTGACCATATCTGTTCTTTAGACTGGGAAAAGAGTGCACACAGACTTCTCCTCTACAGTGGAGGAGGGATCAGATCTAGGTGCAGACAGGACAATTATTCTACTCACAGCTTGCACCCACTTGACAAAAATGCAGCTATGAGGCTTGCACATCCTTTGAAATTGAAGTGAAAGTGTTAGTTGCTCAGTTGTGTCTGACTCTGGGGCTCCAGGACTATAGCCAGGCTCCTCTGTCCATGGAATTCTCCAGGCAAGAATACTGGAGTGGGTAGGCATTCCTTTCTCCAGGGGATTTTCCCGACCCAGGGATAGAACCGAGGTTTCCCAAAATGCAGGCAGATTCTTTACCAGCTGAGCTGCCAGTGACGCCCCTTGGCTACATTTTAGGTGACTGATTACTTACTTTTCTCAAACCAAGGATCAACAGGGCCAGAGAGTAGAGCTCAAAATCAGATAAAAAGGGAGCAAATTGTTCTCCATTTGGATATTAAAAATAATTATAAGTTAAGGTGACAACCAAAGATAGGGTTTTATCTCCCTGTTCTCTAAAACTCAAGGTGGTCTTTNCCTCTGTCCACGGAATTCTCCAGGCAAGAATACTGGAGTGGGTAGGCATTCCTTTCTCCAGGGGATTTTCCCGACCCAGGGATAGAACCAAGGTTTCCCAAAATGCAGGCAGATTCTTTACCAGCTGAGCTGCCAGTGACGCCCCTTGGCTACATTTTAGGTGACTGATTACTTACTTTTCTCAAACCAAGGATCAACAGGGCCAGAGAGTAGAGCTCAAAATCAGATAAAAAGGGAGCAAATTGTTCTCCATTTGGATATTAAAAATAATTATAAGTTAAGCTGACAACCAGATAGGGTTTTATCTCCCTGTTCTCTAAAACTCAAGGTGGTCTTTGAGCTTTTAGGAATTTCATAATCTCTAAACATATACTGTCATTCTCATGGGCGAAAGTTGAGAGAGCAGTTAAAAAGTTGAGAGAGTCTTTTGAATTGTTTTTCCAACTCTTTCTTTTTTTTTTTTTTGGTTTGTTTTTGTTTGCTTTCCCATTCTTTTAAAATTATGCCACTATTTAAACAGAATAAAAAATCTACTAATATCATGAAAACAGAGATGTCAGAAGTGCCTGGTAAACATCCAAATGACACATTGGAGACTGGAATATTCACCTCTACAATAGGCTATGATAGGTATAAACATCTCCCAGCATTCAATGGGAAACAAATATTTTCATTTTTATTTCTGTGTTAATTATAGCACCACTATCCCACATGTGGGGAGTGTGAAGAACAATGAACCACAGGAAAAGATATTCAGCACAAGCTGCCTATCAAATACATTATCAAGGCCAGATCAATTCTATATCCAACTTTAGGGGATGATTACAGTGCAGGACCATCACTGCTTCGGCATAAAGTTGTTATTCACCATACCAAGCTAAACCTATGTTCTTACCCTTCTTCACTGGCTTAATCCGCCATTTTAACAGCTGCGCTTTTTAACAGTTAGGCTGTAGTATCTAAAGCTTACACTTTTGTTATTTCTATTTTCAAGAGCAGCCTTGGAAAGCACTAGGATTCATAACATTTCCTCTGTCTGAAAAATTAGAAGTCATCATTTTATTGTCCATCTGTTTGAAAGATGTGATAGTTTTAATAGTTACTATGCTTCTCAACATATTTGGAACACCCATTCACGTGCCTTCTCAAGTTTGTGATGTACTTTATATATATGTAAAAATGACCAAAAGAATCAATGCATAAATGGCCGAACACCTAGTAAGTTTCCATCGATTATTTAGGACCAAACAAAATTATATGAATAACAAGTACTAGAGAAGGAATAATAAATATGCCATGGAGAATTTCCCCTAGATAACACTTAAATATCAATAAAACATACAGTTTATAAATAATCAAAATAAAAGAAATACTTTTCAATATTTATTTTTATTTCAATGTAATTCTCGGTGAAAAGGGGGGAAAAAAGGCATCAAGGTGTTGACATTTAAATAGTAAAGTATGCTTTTACTTTGGCAGTTTTATGGAGAAAAACTAGCAGACGTAAAGGACAGGACGTCTGTGGGATATTTAAGTGGGATTTTCCTAGAGAAGCTGGGAGTAATGAAAACATTTCACCTCAGCCCACAGACAAGGCAGGGCCCAGGCCACAGCTCAAAGCTTATTTGTTTGCTAAGAGCAGCTTTTTATCATTAAAATGATTTCTGCATTTGACCCCTGATTACTAAAGAGTTTATGAACATGCTATCTGCTTTCATTTTGTCTTTCCTGAATTGTTAGAAAAATGCAAAGTTTCATTATGCTTGATTGCTAAGTGAGAGGGTAAGTGTGGAGGCAGTTTTCAAGGAATGCTCCTGTTCAACTCGCAAGCAGCACTTAGTCGTGATTATATGTGCACTCAGACAAGAGTGCAAGCTTCTACCTTGATTGTCACTCACTGAGAAATCATGAATATGTCAAGGAGCTTCTTTCAGCACGATGAATGCTTCCCATATTTGCAACTTAACACTTCTGATCTCAATCATAGGGTGGCAGGGGGAGAGGGGCCCTCTTTCTTCCACTTACCTAAAATCGTCCCCAGCATAAGGGACTTGACAGCATTGAATTCTGTCCCTGAAGACAGGATGACTTGTCTCCTTGCATTCTGGTTAACCTATTAAATGTTCCACAAGATGTAAACATCAAAATGGTAAGCAATTCGATAAAAGAATGGAAATCAAAGGAAAACCAAGAAAAATGATAAAAATAATCCATATGTTCAAGCTATCACAAAGGTAAAAAGAGAAAAGTATTTTATAAACAACTTCTATAGCACCTCAAATTCCATTCCACCCCATCCTTTTCCCCTACATTTGTCTTCATGATTTAAGTATCATAATTGGTGCAGTGCACCAAAGAGATGCAAGAGCTACTTTGAACCTCAAAGTTTTTACTTATTTAGAGGAAATTTATAACATGAACAGAAAAAATGTATTATTCATACAGATTCAATATAAAAGATTACTCTTCAAAACCCAGTGACAATGTATAATTTAAAGACGCCGCTGTTTTTCAAAATGTAGTTCCACTTTAAGCAATATCTTGCTTTTTCTGTGTGTTTAAATTTCAGTAGCATTTGTTCTTTTGTAAGCCAGTGGGAATAGGTTCCCACTGGAATATCTCCAATAGTTCCAGTGAAAAACTAGGCAATATTTCCCAATCAAATAAAGTGAAACCAGTGAGGAGAGAGCATGGTATTTTAAAAGGTCAAATATTAATAAAAACTTTTGACGGTCTCTTGATAAACTAACATTGCTAAATGAAATAAAACACCTTGACTACATTTCCTGTCCTAGACTTATGGAAGGACAGTGCTGAATGTGCATTTCTCTTATTAGGATTTATTACTGAATTTTGGCTTTAAGCCATGCGTTCTGAGCATCGTGATCTTGATTACTGTTGCTGGTGTTGAATTTATGACCTTACCTCTACAAACATCACTGCTGCTTCTCTGATAATCCTCACGTGGTGAAGCTGCCCATCAGCGAGGTTTTTAAAACCAAAGGTAAAAACATCAGGTTCTCGGTGTCTGTCTAGCTTATACCTGATCTGCAAACTTCCTAAAGAAGAGAAGAATGACATTTTAACTAAAATAGAATTTTATAAAAACTGGCAATGCAGGTCCTAACACACATTTAAAAAAATTAATACACTTTGAATCTATGGAGCCTTTACTTGAGTGCATACGGTCACTTTTCCCAGACTAGCAATTACTTATTTATGTGCTGTTCTGGGGCCAAATTCAGAATCCAATTACACAGTCTTAAAAGTCAAGACCAAACAGTCTTTTTCCAAGTTCTTCCATTTTCCTGAACCAGAGGAAAAGTCCAAGTTAAGCATATGAAAACACCAAGTGAGACTTGAAGTTAATTATTCATGCAGTATTCGTATTATTAAATGGTAAAACCTCAAGCAATTTTGTATTAACTTTCAGTTTCTACAAGCATAACTTCTTTTAATGTGGCTTACTTTAATGCATTTTAATGTACCACTGACATTTACATTATTTTCTTTGCACAACCAGAAATATTTTCTAATGTTTCTACCGTAATCAAGAAATAGCAANTGTATTAACTTTCAGTTTCTACAAGCATAACTTCTTTTAATGTGGCTTACTTTAATGCATTTTAATGTATCACTGACATTTACATTTTTTTTTTGCACAACCAGAAATATTTTCTAATGTTTCTTACCATAATCAAGAAATAGCAAAAAGAGAAAAGTGAGTGATTTGCTACAATATTCAAATTGCCCAATCCACACACTGCTCTTCTTCACAGATGCACTCTCCACCCATCACTATGGTATCACCTGTAATAGATTCTATTAGTCAGTGATTGTAGAAATCTTTTCCAGAAGTTTCTCCCTTTATTCTCCATGAGAAAGGGGTAAAGCTCAGTTTTGTTCTCTAATGGGCGAGTGTTAGTTCTGCACTTTTCCTGGTGACCATGGGTTAGAGAACACTCATTCCACTTTTCTTTACATGTGGCTAGGGCCTGGGGGCTTCCCAGGTGGTGCAAAGTGGTGAAGAACCCACCTGCCAACGCAGGAGAAATGAGAGACTCTTGTTCGATCCCTGGGTTGGGATAATCCTCTGGAGGAGGGCATGGCAACCCACTCCAGTATTCTTGCCTGGAGAATCCCAGGGACAGAGAAGGCTGGAGGGCTGAAATCCACAGGGTCACAGAGTCAGACATGACTGGAGTAACTTAGCACGCACGCAGGCAACAGGGCATGACTGGCTTCCNGTATTCTTGCCTGGAGAATCCCAGGGACAGAGAAGGCTGGAGGGCTGAAATCCACAGGGTCACAGAGTCAGACATGACTGGAGTAACTTAGCACGCACGCAGGCAACAGGGCATGACTGGCTTCCCAACCACTGATGGGTAAAGAACAATCACATTCATCTGATGCTCAAGGAAACTGGGTTTGATATGATTTAATACACTTCATGATTTCACTTCGAAGGCGGAAGAAATATTTTCCATATATAAAACGGGATACTGTCTTTCAGAATAAACAGTGTTGTTCAGTCGTGTCTGACTCTGTGACACCACAGACTGCAGCACGCCAGGCTTCCCTATCCATCACCATCTCTCAGAGTTTGCTCAAACTCAGGTCCAGTGAATAGGTGAGGCCATCCAACCATCTCGTACTCTGTCATCCCCTTTGCTGCCTGCTTTCACCCTTTCCCAGCATCAGTGTCTTTTCCAATGAGTCAGCTCTTTGCATCAGGTGGCCAAAGTATTGGAGCTTAATTGCTTTGGCTATTCGAGGTTTTTTGTATTTCCATACAAATCTTGAAATTATTTGTTCTAGTTCTGTGAAAAATACCGCTGGTAGCTTGATAGGGATTGCATTGAATCTGTAGATTGCTTTGGGTAATATATTCATTTTCACTATATTGATTCTTCCAATCCATGAACATGGTATATTTCTCCATCTATTAGTGTCCTCTTTGATTTCTTTCACCAGTGTTTTATAGTTTTCTATATATAGGTCTTTTGTTTCTTTAGGTAGATATAGTCCTAAGTATTGGATTATTTTCATTGCAATGGTGAATGGAATTGTTTCCTTAATGTCTCTGTTTTCTCATAATTAGTGTATAGAAATGCAAGGGATTTCTGTGTGTTGATTTTATATCCTGCAACTTTACTATATTCAATGACTACCTCTAGTAATTTTCTGGTGGAGTCCTTAGGGTTTTCTATTGCAGAGGATCATGCATCTGCAAACAGTGAGAGTTTTACTTCTTCTTTTCCAATTTGGATTCCTTTTATTTCTTTTTCTGCTCTGATTGCTGTGGCCAAAACTTCCAGAACTATGTTGAATAGTAGCGGTGAAAGTGGACATCCTTGTCTTGTTCCTGACTTTAGGGGAAATGCTTTCAATTTTTCACCATTGAGGATAATGTTTGCTGTGGGTTTGTCATATATAGCTTTTATTATGTTGAGGTATGTTCCTTCTATTCCTGCTTTCTGGAGAGTTTTTATCATAAATGGATGTTGAATTTTATCAAAGGCCTTCTCTGCATCTATTGAGATAATCATATGGCATTTATTTTTCAATTTGTTAATGTGGTGAATTACATTGATTGATTTGCGAATATTGAAGAATCCTTGCATTCCTGGGATAAAGCCTACTTGGTCATGGTGTATGATCTTTTTAATATGTTGTTGGATTCTGATTGCTAGAATTTTGTTAAGGATTTTTGTATCTATGTTCATCAGTGATATTGGCCTGTAGTTTTCTTTTTTTGTGGCATCTTTGTCAGGTTTTGGTATTAGGGTGATGGTGGCCTCATAGAATGAGTTTGGAAGTTTACCTTCCTTTGCAGTTTTCTGGAAGAGTTTGAGTAGGATAGGTGTTAGCTCTTCTCTGTATTCATTAAAAAAAAATCAGGGCTGAGACAGAATCACTTTATGCGAGCCTTATGCTATTCCACCTATTAAATAAATGTGATTCCTAAGACAATCTACCTAACTTTGGGTTTCCAACAATTACTTGTAAAAATGAACATCAGATTTAGTTTGTAGTCAGGTTAAAGTATATGGATTCGAATGTGAGCCCAGAACTGAAACTTGATTTCTTCACATTTTCTATCTCAATATCCACTGACACCAGGAAGAGCTTGGAAATGTTACTTTGGTTATAAAGCTGCCACAAGAAGCCAGCTGACCATGTCATTTCATGGAAAAGGCTCCAGGCAAAGCCATTATGTGGAGGCGCCAAGGAAAGGAGCCTGGGAACAAACTACATGCAGTCTGTGTGCATATCAGGTTTAAGCTATAGGAAAAGTGCATGAGAAGCTGGAAAGAAAAATGAAAATGATCCAAAGTAATCAACATGAACGTACTCATTTTTAGGAAATAACAGTTGACAGTTAAATAACCATTTCCTGATAAGGGTACGCAAACCTCCAAACATTTTCAAAATTGCTTGTGGATTAAAAACATATTTCATCAATGCTGGAAATATTTACAGGCAATTACTTTAACATCAAGACACACTATACACATTTTATCTTATTTGGAGAGCATTTTACAGAATATACTAAAATTTCACATATATCAGAATTAGAAAGGAATTTACCTCACCAAAAACCTTGCTTCATGATTATTTACAAACTATCAAGTGAAAAAAAATTTTTTAATGTATTTTCAGGACAAGTTAACATAATGAGGGGAGGAAGTACTGCTGATTACCAGAAGAGGGCTCTATCCTCAAACCTAAAAATCCCGCACTCTCCTAGTGAAGTACCTTTGGGCAGCAATGGAGAAACAGACATAGAGAATAGAATTAGGGACATGGGGAGAGGGAAGGAAAGGGTGAAATATATGGAAAGAGTAACATGGAAACTTACATTACCATATGTAAAATAGATAGCCAGTGGGAATTTGCTGTATGGCTCAGGAAACTCAAACAGGGGCTCTGTATCCTTCTAGAGGGGTGGGATGGGGAGGAAGATGGGGGGGAGGTTCAAAAGGGAGGGCATATATGTATACCTATGGCTGATTCATATTGAGGTTTGACAGAAAACAAAATTCTGTAAAGCATTTATTCTTCAATAAAAAATAAATTTAAAAAATGATGCTTCAGCATAATCTAGTTAACCATTGCATTATAAAGTTTTAAAATAATTTAAATATATATATCTTTCAATATGTGAGGAATTCCTGCTTTTCAGAATATCATTACTTCATGCTAAGTGCAGCTACCACTTACCTAAGCAATCATCATAATTTATAATTTTAATGCTCATCTCCTGCATTCAGCCAACTGTAATGTATGATTCCCTTATCTGTTTGCACAGTCAACAAAAATCTCTATTTTGGAATGCATCATTTTATGAAGACTGCTATTTCTCTTGATTAACTGGCAAATGAATGAAACACGCATATGAGAGAATGAAGAAGACAAAAAGTGAAAAGGATGTGAAGGGTTTCAAGTACTCCTCTGAGTACTTTCATTTTATTCCAGTAAGCAGGACAGAAAAAGCACTGTGTCTGGGCCAAGGCAATGAGTGCCATGCTGCGATTTCACCTGGTGAGTGAAACGCTTGTGCCCACTCCCAAGCTAGTTGAAGGAAGCCTGGCTCCACTGGTTTGCTACTTGTGTGACCTTAGATAGATTACTTAATACACTTAACTTTGACTGTCCTCAAATGTAGAAAGCAAACGATAATGCCACCAACATCTTAGTCACTCTTTATCCCAATACCCTTCCTATTTTTATCTTTTAGCCACACAGCTTGTGGGATCTTAGTTCCTTTCCCCAGCCAGGGATCAAGCCCATGATCCCTTGATTTTATAGCTGGGGTTGAGGCAGACAAAAGGAGGAGCAAGGACTTTTTATCTGGGAGGGCCTAGTTGTGATTTCATGGGTTCAAACATAGAGTTCAACTTCAAACATAGAGTGTACCAGAAGGTTTAACTACCACTCTAAGTTCATGGGGAGAATACTTGATTGTAGAGAGCCATGACTTACAAAATCATCCATTAGATTTCAACTTGTCACAATAAGAAGCATCCACAGTTTCTGATCTCTTTACAAATACCAAACCTGGAAAACCAGGCATGACAATGAAAGGCATTATTCTAAATACTAACAGCATGTGAAATATATTTGGAAAGAACCCTTTTGGCTCAGAGTCAACAGATGTGAGGGAAAATTACTACCTTACACATTTGGAAACAGAAATTTTCTATGCCTAAGAGGAGAGCTGAAGTTGGGCTGACCAGTGGTGGTGCACGCTTACAGGTTTTGCTGCACCTTTAAATATAAGTAAGTGAGAGTCACTCAGTCGTTTCCAACTCTTTGTGACCCTATGGACTGTACAGTCCACGGGATCCTGCAGGCCAGAATACTGGAGCGGGTAGCCTTTCCCTTCTCCAGGGGATCTTACTAACCCAGGGATTGAACCCAGATCTCCCGTGTTGCAGGCAGATTCTTTACCAGCTGAACCACAAGGGAAACAACTTTAAAGGTAACAAAGCATAAAACAGATTCCTGAAAAAATCTATATGAAATATAAATGGAAATTTGTAAATCCAGTATATATAAAATAGTATTGGTATTTCTTCAGGGAGTAGTATGGGACATAACCAGAAATGTTTTGGTCTTCTAAAAAAAAATAATAGTTATTAAAAAATAGAAAAAAAAAAGTAAAGTCCATATGTACAATGGAAAAGATTGGTAAAGAATAAAGTAAATACTATCTGAATCCTTCCTTTATGTATAAATATTTATTTCCATTTAATCATATAAAATCTTTCGATACAAATTGTCTTCCACTCAAAGAAAAAAACTCAAAATATAGCAGAGGGGAAGATTGCATGTATTGGACCACCTCAGAATTTACTTAATTTCATTCTATGTCAAGAGTCATACATTCATAACTGAATAGTTCACTTTTAGATCAATTGTTTCATGTCATGAAAACATACCTGTGAGCACTGGCAGCTCCTTGATGGCACCTGAGTAGAATAATAATTCCAACAGGAGGGACACTGAAAACACACTGCTGCCCTCTGGGGAGGCTTTTATTCCAGGGGAGGTTCACAGAGTATGAGACCCTAATTTCCCTTTCTCTCTCCAGCAAAACTCAGGGTTATTATCAAGTACTATAAACCAACCAAAGTGTTGGCCCTTATTATGGACTGAATTATACTCCCCTCCTCAGTTCAGTTCAGTCCAGTCGCTCAGTCCTGTCTGACTCTTTGCGACCCCATGAACCGCAGCACGCCAGGCCTCCCTGTCCATCACCAACTCCCAGAGCTCACTCAGACTCACGTCCATCGAGTCAGGGATGCCATTCAGCCATCTCATCCTCTGTTGCCCCTTCTCCTCCTGCCCCCAATCCCTCCCAGCATCAGAGTCTTTTCCAATGAGTCAACTCTTCGCAGGAGGTGGCCAAAGTACTGAGTTTCAGCTTTAGCATCACTCCTTCCAAAGAAATCCCAGGGTTGATCTCCTTCAGAATGGACTGGTTGGATCTCCTTGCAGTCCAAGGGACTCTCAAGAGTCTTCTCCAACACCACAGTTCAAACGCATCAATTCTTCGGCGCTCCCCTCCTAGCCCCGTCTAATTCATGTGTGAGGCCCTACCCCAGTACCTCAGAATGGGGCTGTGTTTAGACAGAGCTTTTAAAGAGGTAACTAAGTTAAAATGGGAGGCAGAGGACGAGATGGCTAGTGGCATCACTGACTCAATGGATGTGAATCTGAGCAAACTTTGGGAGACAGCAAAGGACAGGGAAGCCTGGCATGCTGCAGCCCACGGGGTCGCAAAGAGTTGGACATGACTTAGTGACTGCACAACAAGAACAACAAATTAGAATAAGGCCGTTCAGATGAGCCCTCATCCAATCTGACTGGTATCCTTATGCGTAGTTAGAGCACGCAGATAAGGAGCCGGCATGAATGTGCACGGAGGAAAGACTATGAGAGGACACAGGGAGGAGGCAGCCCCCTGCAGGCCACCAGGCGGCCTTAGAAGCAATCGAGCCTGCTGGCAGCTTGACCTTGGCCTTTCAGCTTCCTTAACTGGCAGACAATAAATTCCTATTGTTTAAGCCACCCAGCCCATGGCCTTCTGCTACAGCAGCCCTAGCAAACCAGCATAGTTTCTCAAGGGAAAATTCCCTTTGGATCTCCTCTGTGCAAAGTCCATGAAGTGAAAATAGTGTTATCATAGGCCCTCAGCTGTCAAGATTGAACAGTTTTAAAAGAAACACGTTACTTAGGGTTTGGTCAAAGTAAGTGAAAATCTCAGAACTTTAAATACTTTCCGCATCTGCACTGTTTATGTTCTTCTGGATGTCACTTTTCTGTATACATGCCATAAAATATCCCTTTCTGTTGCTTTCTGTTTCCCTTGAAATAGATTAATAAAAATAGATGAAAGCACATGTCGCACAATCTCTGGTAAATTCTACAACTGAAATGCACTCTCTTTTAAAAAAAATTAAAATCCAATGAACATATCTGTGATTTGTTATGGGATACAACATTAAAATATTAAAAATCAAATTTTAATCTCTATTTCCATTTCTCACAGGATGTTAAGGAACTTGGTTTGCACCACTTATAACATGCTCTGTACCCTTTTTCTTCTCTTCCCCAATTATCTGTAGTGTAAGTTCTCCGGAATCTTTCATTCTCCATGAAGTTGGTAAATTATATACCTGAGGCATTCACTTTTAGAGAAAATAAGTCATTTTTTAGAAGCTTCTCCCTTAAATTTTTGAAAGGAAGTAAACATCTCCAGTACTCTTGCCTGGAAAATCCAATGGACAGAGGAGCCTGGTAGGCTGCAGTCCATGGGGTCACTGAGAGTCGGGCATGACTGAGTGACTTCACTTTCACTTTTCACTTTCATGCATTGGAGAAGGAAATGGCAACCCACTCCAGTGTTCTTGCCTGGAGAATCCCAGGGATGGGGGAGCCTGGTGGGCTGCCGTCTCTGGGGTCACACAGTCGGACACGACTGAAGCGACTTAGCTGCAGCAGCAGCAGCAAACATCTCTATATTGTACTTAATATGCCAGCAAATTTGGAAAACTCAGCAGTGGCCACAGGACTGGAGATGATCAGTTTTCATTCTAATATCAAAGAAAGGCAATGTCAAAGTATGTTCAAACTACCGTGCAATTGCACTCATTTCACATGCTAGCAAGGTCATGCTTAAAATTCTCCAAGCAAGGCTTTAACACAATGTGGACTTCCAGATGTACAAGCTGGATTTAGAAAAGACAGAGAAAATAGAGATCAAATTGCCAACATCCGTTGGATCACTGAAAAAGCAAGAGAATTCCAGAAAAACATCTACTTCTGCTTCACTGACTACACTAAAACCTTTGACTGTGTGGATCACAACAAATTTTGGAAAATTCTTCAAAAGGTGGGAATATCAGACTACATTACCTTCCTCCTGAGAAACCTGTATGCAGGTCAAGAAGCAACAGTTAGAACTGGACATAGCAATGGACTGGTTCCAAACTGGGAAAGGAGTACGTCAAGGCTGTATATTGTTACCCTGATTATTTAACTTATATGCAGAGTACATCATGTGAAATGCAGGGTTGGATGAAACACAAGCTGGAATCAAGATTGCCAGGAGAATTATCAATAACCTCAGATATGCAGATGACACCACCCTTATGGCAGAAAGCACAGAGAATCTAAACAGCCTTTTGATGAACGTGAAAAAGGAGAGGGAAAAAGCTGGCTCAAAACTCAACATTCAAAAACCAAGATCATGGCATCCAGTCCCATCACTTCATGGCAAAGAGATGGGGAAACAATGGAAACAGTGACAGATTTTATTTTCTTGAGCTCCAAAATCACTGCAGATTGTGACTGCAGCTGTGAAATTAAAAGATGCTTGCTCCTAAGAAGAAAAGCTATGACCAATCTAGACAGCATATTAAAAGGAGGAGACATCACTTTGCTGACAAAGTCTGTATAGTCAAAGCTATGTTTTTTTTCCATTAATCATGTACAGATGTGGGTGTTGGACCATAAAGAAAGCTGAGTGCTAAAAAATTGATGCTTTCGAACAGTGGTGTTGGAGAAGACTCTTGAGAGCCCCTTGGACTACAAGGAGATCATACCAGTAAATCCCAAAGGGAATGAACCCTGAATACTCATTGGAAGGACTGATGCTGAAGCTCCAATACTTTGGCCACCTTATGCGAAGAGTCGACTCATTGGAAAAAACCCTGAGGCTCGGAAAGGTTTAAGGCAGGAGGAGAAGGGGACCACAGACGACAAGATGATTGCATGGCTTCACCTACTCAATGGACATGAGTTTCAGCGAGCTCCAGGACATGGTGAAGAACAGGGAAGCCTGGGGTGCTCCAGTCCACAGGGTCGCAAAGAGTCGGACACGAGTGAACAACAAACCATCTCTAAGCACTTGACTATATGGGAGTGCTTTTATTTTTAAATGATCAACCTATGTATTATTTAACAATGATGATAGTTTATAAAATATCTTATTTAAAAATATGGGTTGATACTTTATGTGTAAATAATAAACATTCAGAGTATCAATATGGGGCTGATGTATTCTGCAATGATTTAATTCTGGTGTTTGAAAGATTATATATTCTGACATGTGGACATGTCACCCTTTAGGTGCTTATAAAATGAGAGATTTGTCATAGCTTTTCTTCCAAGGAGCAAGCGTCTTTTAATTTCATGGCTGTAGTCACCATCTGCAGTGGTCTTGGAGCCCAGGAAAATAAAGTCTGTCACTGTTTCCATTGTTTCTCCATCTATTTGCCATGACATGATGGGACTGGATGCCATGATCTTCCTTTTTTGATTGCTGAGTTTTAAGCCAGGTTTTTCACTCTCTTTTTTAACTTTCATCAAGAAGCTCTTTAGTTCTTCTTCACTTTCTGCCATAAAGATGGTCACCTGCATATCTGAGGTCATTGATATTTCCTCCAGCAATCTTGATTCCAGCTTGTGCTTCATCCAGCCCAGCATTTCACATGATTTACTTTGCATATAAGTGAAACAAGCAGAGTGACAATGTATAGCCTTGATATACTCCTTTGCCCAATTTTGAACCAGTTCGTTGTTTCAAGTCCGGTTCTAACTGTTGCTTCTTAACTTGCATACAGATTTCTCAGGAGGCAGGTAAAGTGGTCTGGCATTCCCATCTCTTTAAGAGTTTTCCACAGTTTGTTGTGATCCACACAGACAAAGGCTTTAGTGTAGTCAGTGAAGCAAAAATAGATGTTTTTCTGGAACTTTCTTGCTTTTTCTATGATCCAATAGATGTTGGCAATTTGATCTCTGGTTGCTCTGCCTTTTCTAAATCCAGTTTGAACATCTGGAAGTTCATGGTTCAGGTGCTGCTAAAACCTCACTTAAAGAATTTTGAGCATTACTTTGCTAGAACATGAAATAAGTGCAATTGTGTGGTAGTCTGAACAATCTTTGGCATTGCCTTTCTCTGGGATTGGAATGAAAACTGACTTTTCCAGTCCTGTGGCCACTGCTGAGTTTTCCAAATTTGCTGGCATACTGAATGCAGAATTTTAATAGCATCATCTTTTAGGACTTGAAATAACTCAGCTGGAATTTCATCACCTCGTCTAACTTTGTTCATAGTGAAGCTTTCTAAGGCCCACTTGACTTCGCATTCTGGCTCTAGGTGAGTGGGATTTCTGGCTCTAGGTGAGTGATCATATCATGGTTTTCTGGGTCATTAAGATCTTTTTTGTATAGTTCCTCTGTGTATTCTTGCCAACTTTCTTAATTTCTTCTGCTTCTGATAGGTCCATATCTTTCTGTCGTTTATCATGCTCATCTTTGCATGACATGTTCCCTTAGTATCTATAATTTTCTTGAAGATGTCTCTAGTCTATCCCATTCTATTGTTTTCCTCTATTTCTTTGCATTGTTCACTTAGAAGAGCTTTCTTCTCTCTCCTTGCTATTCTTTGGAACTCTGCATTCAGATGTGTATATCTTTCCTTTTCTCCTTTGCCTTTCACTTCTCTTCTTTTCTCACCTATTTGTAAAGCTTCCTCAGACAACCATTTTGCCTTTTTGCATTTCTTTTTTTCTGAAGATGGTTTTGATCACCACCTTCTGTACAATGCTATGAACCTTCATCCATAGTTCTTCAGGCACTCTATCAGATCTAATCTCTTGAATCTGTTTTTCACTTTGACTGTATACTCATAAAGGATTTGATTTAGGTCATGCCTTAATGGCCTAATGGTTTTCCCTACGTTTTTCAATTTAAGTCTGAATTTGGCAATAAGGAGTTCATGATCTGAGCTACAGTCAGGTCCTGGTCTTGTTTTTTCTGACTATATAGAGCTTCTCCATCTTTGGCTGCAAAGAATATAGTCAATCTGATTTTGGTATTGACCATCTGGTAATGTCCATGTGTAGAGTCATCTCTTGTGTTGTGAAAACTAATTATTTCATTTCAGGAGGCAAGACTCCCTCACCCCCACTGCTGTGCTATACAGTATGTTGTCATTAGTTATCTATTTTATACATAGTATCAACCGTGTATATAAGTCAATATCAACCTCCCAATTTTACCCGCCCCCACCCTTTCCCCATTGGTAACCATGTAATTGTCCTCTACATTTGTGTCTCTATTTGCAAGTAATATCATCTACATGCTTTTCTAGATTTCACATACATGCATTAACGTACAGTATTTGCTTTTCTCTTTCTGACTTTCTTTACTCTGTATGATACTCTCTAGGTCCATCCACATCTCTACAAATGACCCAATTTTGTTACTTTTTATAGCTGAGTAATATTTTTTTGCATATCTGCTCTGCATCTTCTTTATCCATTCTTCTGTTGATGGACCATAATTCAAAAAGATATGTGTATCCCAACGTTCACAGCAGCACTATCTACAATATCCAGGACATGGACAGCACCCAAGTCAGTCTTCTTGTTCTTAAAATAAATATACTCACCGTTTGGGGCAAGGATAACTGAAAGGTATTCCTCATAGAATGAGCTCACATAGAGCAGTAAGCTGGGTGTCCCTGTGGTCCGGAAGCTCAGTGTGGCCATTTCTCCTGTTAATGTCAGATCCTCATGAAACAAAACTGAGAAGGAGCTGGAATTCTTGCTAAAGGTGTCATTGTAATGTTCTTGAAAACTGTAGATCACCGAGGAGCCAGCTCCAAAATAAGCAGAAATGTCTGGAATGGCAAGCAATTTTTGTTGTATTAGCAATATGTAAGTGTACGTGTCTTATTATGTATATTTCTATATCTGCAAAGAATATCTCTAATCCTCAAATATCTTAAAAGAGAAAAACAATAATGTCATGCTGTGCTGGGTGTTTTTTAGTTTAGTATTGTTTTTATTTTGGCTGTGACACACAGCTTGCAGTATCTCAGTTCCCTGATCAGAGATTGGACCTGGGCTATAGCAGTGAAAGCACTAAATCCTAACTACTAGGCCACCAGGGAACTCCTCCTTTGCAGTTTTTTAATTAAAAAAAATTAAGATGAAAAATAATAAAGCTTAAGTAAAGAGATAATCCCTCCATATTCCCATAACCTAGAATTGAGTAACAGTATTTTATTATTGCCTCAAAAATGCAAAATTAAATGTCCAGCGTAAATGCATAGTTAAAGTTTACTGCTCTCCTCAAGGAGACCTCACTGATGCCCCTCTGATCTACTAGAAGTAGTCATAGCCTTGTCAAGGATACAAGCTTATCTCCTCCCAAGGGAAATACAAGCGTTTGGGATAGAAACCATTCTATTTCAGCTAATCACAGAGAACTGCCTTATCTTTTCATTACAGAACCCACGCCAGAGGCAGCGTCATGGACTTCTCGTGCTCCATCCTGTCCCTGTTCCTGGGGCACACTCACCGTTCTCGCAGAACGGCCCGTCGTACGCAGAGACGGTGCAGTCGCACGTGATCCCTCTGCGTTTTTCTCTACACCGCCCTCCATTGTGACACAGATGGCCGTAGGTGCTGCAGTGTCCTGGACACCCTGGCTCCACTCCTGGGGTCATCGTGGCTCTCTCTTCCAGATCCAGGGCCAGCCCGTTCAATCGCAGAGACCGAATGCACCCCAGGAAGCCTCTCTGTCGGCTTGCGGTTCCACCTACAAGGGAAACACTGCAAATGCAAACGCGTTCCTCTGTGTCTTATTCGAGATTTCACCTTCATGCTGAACTGAGGCCTTATCTCTGCTCTCTGCGCAGTCATCATGTCCGACTCCGCGACCCCGTGGACTGTAGCCCACCAGGCTGGTCTGTCCCTGTCCATGGGATTCTCCAGGCAAGAACACTGGCGTGGGTTGCCATGCTCTCCTTCAGGGCATCTTCCTGACCCAGGGATCAGACTTGTATCTCCTGCGCCCAGTGAACTGGGGGTAGCTTCTTTACTGCTGAGCCACCAGGGAAGCCCCATACAGATAATGACAAAAAAGTCATTGCTCAAAGCTTTATGAACAAATACAATTCTGAAAACATAGTCTGTGATCAAATGTTAAAAATCATCAAATGGCACTGAGTTAAAAGCATTAATGAAAATATTTTTTAAGGTGAACTTGGTAATATTTATTCTAAAATATTTAGAAAGACTTATATTTTTACATTTGTTCCTCTTTTTTTTTTTCAGGAAATGAATCAAAAAAAATTTTTTTTTTGGATTTTAAAACAAATATGTTTATTTATTTATTTATTTATTTTAGAGCTTCCATTTTACTTTATTTTACTTTACAGTACTCTATTGGTTTTGGCATACATTGACATGAATCTGCCACGGGTGTACACGAACTCCCAAACATGAACCCCCATCCCACCTCCCACCCCACATCATCCCTCAGGATTCCCACCCTCTCCCTCTCCCTCACTTGTTCCTCTCTTAAAGGACAAAATGAAGACCACTGATCCTTTTAAAGTTTAAATTTATAAACAATGACATGTATAAAGGTTATATAGTTAAAAATCTTTGCAACGTAATATGTATTATAAATGTGTGGTACATAAATTTGTACATGTATTATATATATATTAAAATTGTTGTGCATATATATTTTTGTATAATAGATGTATTACAAATTTATGCATTCGATTGACCAAAAAGTTCATTTAAGATTTATGCCAAATGAACTTTTTGGCCAACCCTATACACTGTGTGTGTTATATAATGCTAATTCTTACTTAGATGAGCTCTAAATAATAAAGCTGTGAAAAGGAACCGAGAAGAGACCAAAGAAAGAGAAGGCAGAAGAGATAAAACCAAAAATATTTTTGTATAATAGATTATTACAAATTTATGTATTCGATTGACCAAAAAGTTCATTTAAGATTTATGCCAAATGAACTTTTTGGCCAACCCTATATACTGTGTGTGTTATATAATGCTAATTCTTACTTAGATGAGCTCTGAATAATAAAGCTGTGAAAAGGAACCGAGAAGAGACCAAAGAAAGAGAAGGCAGAAGAGATAAAACCAAAATTTAGGACCTCAGGCCTTTCACATCCATCCTGGAAGCTCTGAGGTTAGGTGGTATAACATTAACCAAATAATATATATCTCCTTATTTTTATATCACTTATCATGTGAACATAATAAATACGGGAGGACAGGAGTCATCTGAAGTACCTGCTAAAAACAGATTGTGGATTTATTCCCAAGGATCTTGATTCACTGAATTTTCAACTAACACCTCAGGATTTGGAAACATTGCCATAATGGAAACACTAGCTCTAGGTAGGTTTCCACTCAAACTTTGTTCCTAGAAATTCTGTTAATTAATCCTCAGAATTTAAATCAGAAAATAGAACTGTTTAGTTTGATTCACAATTTGATAACTTTCAGGGAAGCCTCCTCGACTCAGTGAGAACTAACTATGCTTGAAGCTGAGTTGAACGGTGCTATGGGCTACACCACACACACACACACACACACACACAAATTCATTCAGTAGTATCCGTTCCTGAACACTGTAGTAGGTACCTTCTGGCAAAGCAGACTCTGTGCTAATTTGTGATTTACATCAATTTTTAATTGGACTGTGTCCTTATTTACTTTAAAATACATGAGATCAGACCAAGTGAGAGTTACTTCGTTAATCTGCTTAGTTTCCAAATTAGAATAGAGTTGTCTAAAAAGCAATGTAGCAAAACTTATTCCTCCCTTTGGGGAAAACAAACAATAATAAAGACTAAGCAAGTAAATTAGAGGGAAGACTTCCACTACCCAGAGTGTTTATCTTTAAAGAAGGGATAGCAGAATAATGAGTCCACTCTGGTTCTAAACATGAAGCTTGCAATGAGAGCAGCAGAGAGGGAGCAGGGTGGAGAAGAACCGGGCGCTGGGCTGGATTAAATACTGCTTTGCAGAGTCACGCGAGGCTGCTTCTGTCCGCCTGGCCTCCTACTGTCTGATTTTGGGGGGAAATTGGAGGATTTTGTCCCAATTACAAGTCTGATTCTCTAACTTCACTAAAAAGTGAAATGAGAGAAATGAATAAAAAATGCTAATTTTTAAAACAAATAGAGTTAACTGAAACAAACATAAATCGTCTATTACAATATTGAGTGCAAGCCTGGGAATCAGTCCAACAGGGGTTTGGATTTCCCTTCCAGTTGGGTTTCTGTGATCAAGTCCCTTGATCTCTCTGAACCTCCATGATCTCATCTGTAAATTGGGTATAATAATCTGTGGCCCAGTGGTAAAGAATCCACTTGCCATTGCAGGAAATGCAAGAGATGTGAGTTCAGTTTCTGGGTCAGGAAGATCCCTTGGAGTAGAAAACGGCAACCCACTCCAGTATTCTTGTCTGGAGAATCCCATGGACAGAGGAGCCTGGTGGGTTACAGTCCATGGGGTTGTAAAGAATTGGACACAACTGAGCCATTGAGTCACATGATCTATGGCAGAGATACTCATATTAAATGAGTTCTTGGTACACAGTGTCTTGTGGCTGAACCACACTGACTCTTTATTTTTAATCAGCTCCATCTTAGCCCTGCAACCCCACTTCGCCCCCTTTTTTTGGATGACTGATCTTTAGCCTACTCACAAGGAAAACATCCCAGCCAGATATTTCCCTATCACCCTTTACCCTTGCCTTCACCTGATATGAAAACTAGGAAGTGTCTTGCTGATGCAGGTGATCATGAGACTTCCATGGGGGCAGAAAAATCCTGGGACTGGGCCGTGCGTCTTTCTCACTTGTTAGTCAGGTTCTGTTTTTAGCTTTGCCCCTTCAGATTCCCCCAGGATCCCTTTCCATGGCACGAGATGCCACTGTGAATACCTCTGGTTCATCATCCCCTGGATGTAATTTACCCAGAGCAAACATCAGAACTGTACTTTATGGAGTTGCCTGCACTGAGTTTCAGTCTCAAAGTTCCTTTTCAGTTCAGAACATTTTTTCTTTTTAATTTACATTTTAATTGGAGGATAATTTCTTTATAACGTTGTATTGATTTCTGCTGCACAACAGAGTGAATTAGTCATAATTATACATATATATATATGTATATATACATATGTGGATCTTTCCTAGTGGCTCAGATGGTAAAGCATCTGCCTACAATGCGGGAGACCTAGGTTCAATCCCTGGGCCGGGAAGATCTCCTGGAGAAGGAAATGGCAACCCAATCTAGTATTCTTGTCTGGAAAATCCCATGGATGGAGGAACCTGGTTAGGCTACAGTCCATGGGGTTGCAAAGAGTCAGACACGACTGAGCGACTTCACTCACTCACTTCACTCATATATATATATATATCCCCTTGCTCTTGAGACTCCCTCCCACCACTCATCCCACTTCTCTAGGTAATCACAGAATCACAGAGCACCAGGCTGGGCTCAAACAAATATCATATATTAATGCATATGTATGGAATCTAGAAAAATAGTGTTGATGAACTTATCTGAGGGAAAGAATGGAGACGCAGATGTAGAGAACGAACTTATGGACAGAGTGGGAGAAGGAGAGAGTTGAAGAGGATTTTATTCAGTATCTCCTTCTCTCACCAGTGCCTATAGTAGTCGTGGCAGCTGTTATCATCACTACTGTTGTAGCTGTGATCTCCCCTTGGTGTGTCTTTGCACTCAGAGCACAGTGCAGTTAGAAGCTGCCAGCAGCACTCACCCACGAAAAGCTGGCTGTTGAGCTGCAGGCGGGCGTGCCCGTCAGCTGGGGCAGGTTGGGTCTTGCGAGGGTGCTGACCCACTTGAAGGGACGCTTCTTTAACATTCCGGTCTGCCTTCACGTGGTGCCACCGATTGTCATTAAAGGCAGTGGGAGACTGCACCGTGACCTCACAGGGCCCATTCCCCACATCAAAGGAAAAGGTTACTTCTGTTGGGGCTGGAAATAAAAATATGAGAGATGCCCGAGTTCCTTCACAGGAGAGAAAGTTTAGTCTTGAGTAGATCTGAAAAAACCACCATGCTAGGGATGCAGACAGATGTCAGTCTGAGTTGGTTGGGGAGGGGTTGGGGTGGAGAATAAACCTGTATCCTAGAGAAAGAAAGGTGAAGCTGATTTTAATGTATTTCTCCCCAGAGTTTACTGTTCATCCTGCTAAGCCCTAAGCAATAGAGATATTTACCTACAGAAACAAAACTAATATTTTATCTGACTTTATACATAGAAGTGATTTTATTTAAAGGTGGTTTAAACCTTTATGTAGTTTTAAAAGCACTAGGTGAATTTCAGATAGCAAGACATTAAGTTTTGTTTACATATATATAAACAATGTGTTTAGTCAATTAAATCACATAATGTTGTGATTTAGTAAGAAGTTATTTGACCAGTTTGGTTTAATACCCTTTTTGCACATAGAATTAAGACAACAAGGAACTGTACAGACTGTTGCAGGAATCACTGTTTCACTTTCCACTTAGTATTTAAGAAACAATATAACTGACAAAGGAAGGATGTCAGTGTATTAGGAGTTAGGTTACCAGCAAGGTTAATGGTAATTACTGAGTACCCCAGGGGCTTTGTGCAGGGTGGACAACTCACCTCGCAGCTCTAGCCTGATGAAGTCTGTGATTCCCAGGTTCTCTAAAAACACCCCTGAAGAGGCTGTGGTCTTAAAAAAGAAAGACACGTCAGCACTAAGCTCTCCTCGGAACGTGGGGAAATGAAGGTATGAAGTCTCAGTATTGAAAGAAGCTGAATTCCAAAATGAATCTGTTTACAAAAAGAAAGAAAAAAAAAAAAAAGAAAGACAATGACAATAGCAGTAAAATACAAGTAACAATTGCCTTTTATATTTCTAGCATTTTTACCATTCGATGCATTATTTATCCATACAAGCCTTCTTATGGGAGTTCTTCTGAACATGTGGCCATGAGATGAATTTCTAAACAGTGATTCTTTTGAGGATTAAGAGTATAGACATGGCTGCAAGTGAGTGGATGGATAATCACTTTGATAAAGGCCCAGGTGGGGGGGGGGGGTTTTTTTTTTTTAACTAAATTATCATGGAGTAAAATTGACTTTTTAGGGTTTTAGAATTATATAAAGTTTACAGATTTTTACAGTTATATGAATTTTAACATATGCATGGATTTGTATAACCATCATCGAAATCAGAATAAAGAACAGTTCCATCACCCCCCAAATCTCTCTCTCGCTATTTCTTTACAGTCACACCCTCTACCCACCCCTCAGCCTGACAGTCATGAGCTAGTCTTTGTATTACAGTTTCACCTTTCCCAAATAACATATAAATGGAGTCAAGCAGTATGCAATAACATAAAGCCTTTGAGATTCATTTGAGATGTTGCATGTCAACATCCATTCTTTTTTCACTGCTCTGTAGTATGGCAACCCACTCCAGTATTCTTGCCTGGAGAATCCCAGGGACGGAGGAACCTGGTGGGCTGCCGTCTATGGGGTCGCACAGAGTCGGACTGAAGCGACTTAGCAGCAGCAGTAGGCAGCAGCATTCCATCACGTGAATGTGCCATAGTTTATTTATCCATATTTAAGAACACAAAAGTGGTTTCCAAATTTGGTCAATTACAAATAGAATTGCTCTGAAAATTTGCGTGGCACAGTGGTAAAGAATCTGCCTGCCAATGCAGGAGACATAGGTTTGATTCCTGGGTCAGGAAGATCCCTTGGAGTAGGAAATGTCAGCCCACTCCAGTATTCTTGCCTGGAAAATTCCATAGACAGAAGAGCTTGGTGGTGGGCTATATAGTCCACGGAGTTGCAAAGAGGCAGACGTGACTGGGCAACTGAGCACAACCACAAGAACAAACATTTGTGAAAGGTTTTTGTGTGAGCATATGCTTTCATTTCTCTAGGGTAAATTTCCAGGAGCATGATTCCTGGGTCATATGGCAAGTATATGTTTATAAGATACTGCCAAACAGTTTTCCAGAGTGATCATACCATTTTTAATTCCCATGATCAGTGTGTAACAGATATAGTTGTTTTATATCTTTACCAGTATTTTACATTGTCAGTATACCTATTTTTTTTTATCTTAGCAATTCATATTGATGTAAAGTAGTATTTCATTGTGGTTTTAATTTTCCTTCCCTAATAGATAATGATGTTGGGCATCTTCTCATGTGCTTATTTGCCACTTTATGTCCTCTTTGGTGAAGAGTGTGTTCAGCTTGCGGGGAACTGACATCTTTCTTATGTTGATCTTCCAATCCATGAACAAAGTATATCTCTTCCTTTATTCAGATTTTTTGATTCTTCAGTATTTAGTCATTTATTTGGTTTACAGATTTTATACATGTTTTTGTTAAACATATACCTGAGTATTATATGTTCTTTGGAGATACTGAAAATAATATTCTCTTATAGATTTTGGTTTCCAGTTTACATTGCTAGCATATATAACTGATCTGTCTGTTGCTGACATTGTATCTTGGGATCTTGTTGAGCTCACTTATAACACCTAGTAAGGTTTTTGTTTCTGTTTTGGGTAGTACATTCCTTGAGATTTTCTAGGTAGGCAATCATATATGTAGGCTTCCCTGGTGGCTCAGAGGCAAAGAATCTGCCTGTAATGCAGAAGATGTGGGTTCAATCACTGAGATGGGAAGATCCCCTAGAGAAGGAAATGGCAACCCACTCCAGTATGCTTGCCTGGAACATCCCATAGACACAGGAAACTGGCAGGCTACAGTTCATGATGGAATCACAGAAGAGTTGGATACAACTTAGTGACTAAACAACCAACCAATCAATCAAGTGTGCATGTGCAAATAGAGTTTTCTTTCTTGCTTTCTAGTCTTCATGAACTTATTTTCTTTCTTACATTATTGCCCTGGTTAAGACAATGATAAATACTGTTGAATAAAAGTGGTGAGACTGGATATCCTAACCTTGTTCCCATCCTGAGGGGAAAAGCATTCAGTTTTATTACCAATAATTATGATACTTTTGTAATAGACACTGTCTTATTAGGCTGAAGAATTTTCTTTTACATCTACTTTGTTAAGAATTTCATTATAAATGCTATTATGATATAAATTATAATTTTTAATTTGTTATTTTAGTAATTTAAATTATAATGATCATATTAATTGATACAGAAAAAGCATCTGGCATGATTTTTTTTCCTTTAACCATGTTAACATGGTAGATTACATTGATCAACTTCCAAATACTGAATCAGCCTTGCAGCCTGGATAAACTGCAGTTGGTGGTGGTGCATTTAAAAATATATATATCCCAGGGTTATTTGTTAATATTTTGTCAATTTTTTTTTGCAAATGTGTTAGTAATAACATTGTTAGTAGTTGTAATTTTTTTTTTTACTGTCTTTGTCTAGTTTCAATATCAGAACAACATTCTGCTTTAAATGTTGGAAAGAATTTCCTCTTCTGCTTTCTGAAAGAGATTTTATAGATATGGTATTATTTCTTGGTTAGAATTCATCAGTGAATCAAGCTTGGTCTGGATTTTTTTGAAAGTTTTAAATTACAAATTCAATTCCATTAAAACTATTAGGTCTATTCCAGTTGTCTCATTCATCTTAAGTGAGTTTTGGTTGTTAGTGGTTTTCAAAGAACTGGTCCACTTCATCTGTATAATAAATTTAATACTTGCACAGTTGTTTGTAGTGTACTATTTTAATACTCTTGATGTCAGTGGTATCTGCAGTGTTATCCCAACGCTCAATTTCCATATTGGTAATTTTTATCATTTTGGGATAGTTTTGTTAGAGGCTTAACTATTTTATTAGTATTTTAAAAGAGTATAAAAATAATCACTTTTAATTTTTATAAATCAATATATATTCTGTTTTTAATTTAATTGATTTCTATTCTTGTCTTATCTTGTCTTTCTATTCTTTCTGCTTGTTTTAGATTTAAGGTTTATTTTTCTCTTCTATTTCTAGTTTCCTTTGGTGAAAGCTTACATTATTGAACCGAGATCTTTTTAATTTCGTAATATAAGTACTTATTGCTATAAACATCCCTCTGACCACTGCTATCACAAAATTTAATGCTACAAATTTTGAATAGTCTGTATTTTAATTTTCATTCAGTTCAAAATACATTATCAGATCTATTGAGACCTTGTCCTTGACTTGGGTATTATTTAAGGATCTGAAGTTTAATTTCTAAGTGTTTGGAGATTTTCTTATTTTTTAAATTATGTCTAATTTAATTTGATTGCATTAGTGAATGCATTTTATAAGATTTAAATTATCTAATATTTGCTAAGGTTTGTTTTATGACACAGAATATGCTGTGTCTGGGTTAAAGATTCATGTGCATTTGAAAAGAATGCGTATTCTACCGTTGGTAGAGTATTCTATAAATGTCAGTTGGATTCTGGTGTCATTCAGGTCTTCCATATCCTTGCTAATTTTCCCTCTATTCAGTTCAGTTCAGTTCAGTCACTCAGTCGTGTTCGACTCTTTCTGACCCAATGAATCGCAGCACGCAAGGCCTCCCTGTTCATTACCATCTCTTGGAGTTCACTCCAACTCACGTCCATCGAGTCCGTGATGCCATCCAGCCATCTCATCCTCTGTCGTCCACTTCTCCTCCTGCTCCCAATCCCTCCCAGTATCAGAGTCTTTTCCAATGAGTCAACTCTTCGCATGAGGTGGCCAAAGTACTGGAGTTTCAGCTTTAGCATCATTCCTTCCAAAGAAATCCCAGAGTTGATCTCCTTCAGAATGGACTGGTTGGATCTCCTTGCAGTCCAAGGGACTCTCAAGAGTCTTCTCCAACACCACAGTTCAAAAGCATCAATTCTTCAGCGCTCAGCCTTCTTCACAGTTCAACTCTCACATCCATACATGACCACAGGAAAAACCATAGCCTTGACTAGACGGACCTTAGTCGGCAAAGTAGTGGCCAAAGTACTGGAGTTTCAGCTTTAGCATCATTCCTTCCAAAGAAATCCCAGAGTTAATCTCCTTCAGAATGGACTGGTTGGATCTCCTTGCAGTCCAAGGGACTCTCAAGAGTCTTCTCCAACACCACAGTTCAAAAGCATCAATTCTTCGGCGCTCAACTTTCTTCACAGTCCAACTTTCACATCCATACATGACCACAGGAAAAACCATAGCCTTGACTAGGCGGACCTTAGTTGGCAAAGTAATGTCTCTGCTTTTGAATATACTATCCAGGTTGGTCATAACTTTTCTTCCAAGGAGTAAGTGTCTTTTAATTTCATGGCTGCAGTTAGCTCTATAAAATATGAAAGTATATACACGATTTACACATACATGATAACTTAATTATAGCAGAGTAATTACAGATATATGAAACCACTTCAGACACAAATGTGCATGTGATTGGGGTATGTGTATCATACACCCTGAAGATTAGAAATAAAAATCCATATGCCACTCTTTTAGCATATTATCCAAACAGTGAGACAAAACCAAATGCGCTCCTCTGGGAAATGTACTTCGAAGACACAAACAAATCTGTGTTCAATGGTCACTGAAGATTTATAGCTTATATTGTTTCAGTTTTATGTTTATGCATTCCTCCCAAACTAACTGAATGTCCTATATTACTTATTCTTGGAGTATATGAAACAAATCAACAATGTTAGGACAGACAAAAGTTATTCTGCTTCAAAAGAATCAGTCTTTCAAGTAAGTTAAAGATTACTAATATGTTTGACTTCGTTATTTGGTCTATGAACACTCAGTTGACTATAAGTTGAAGCTCTTATATAACAGTCTTTCCAGGAAAAAAACACCTATGATTTCAAACTGTTATAGTCTTGGAAGCATGAACATACCAAGAATAGCCTACTTAGTACTATAATGATATACCTTTGGTAATGATAATAGGTGACATTTGCCAAGTTCTTCCCAGAGACCAGGCACTGTGTTAAGTGCTTTCCAAGAATAATTTTCTGTGGTATTCACAGCAATCTAATGAAAAGGCACATTCCATTGTCTCTTTTTTACAGATGGAGTAGCTGAGATTTAAAGAGATGAAGAAATTTGGTCCAGGTCTTATTTCTAGTAAATAGCACGGCCAGGAATTGAATCCAGAGGTTGACAATTCCAAATTCCACATTCAAACTTTTTTCAGTGCTACTGAAATTGCAAAAGACTTCTCAAGTGCTGATCGGTACTTACTTCGTTTTGATAGCCCTTGATATCAATATTGGTTAAGAGGATTGTTCCCATATACTCCAATAAAAATAAATAAGAGTTGCTCTATTAAACTTTAAAGACTGTCTATTAAAGACAGTATAAGCTCTATTAAACTTTAAGAAAATAAATAAATTGGGAAAAAAGAGTATTGTTTCCGTTGCAAATAATACCCAACTGTAACCACATTCAAACTTTTTTCAGTGCTACTGAAATTGCAAAAGACTTCTCAAGTGCTGATCGGTACTTACTTCGTTTTGATAGCCCTTGATATCAATATTGGTTAAGAGGATTTTTCCCATATACTCCAATAAAAATAAATAAGAGTTGCTCTATTAAACTTTAAAGACTGTCTATTAAAGACAGTATAAGCTCTATTAAACTTTAAGAAAATAAATAAATTGGGAAAAAAGAGTATTGTTTCCGTTGCAAATAATACCTGACTGTAGGAAGAAAAAAGAAGCAGAGGTTAACTAAACAGCACACTAGCACCCACTTAAGTTTTAATTCTCAGATCACTTAGCCATCTCTTAGGGAAAAACTGAACATGGACCTCCATGTGTTAAAGACAGGATAGGAATTGGTGTTGGGCGGTCCTGGTGCAAGGAGGTAGAGAACTGGAGACAGGGTAAGACACAATTCAATGCTGACATTGAACATTAGAGCACTACTGAAGAAAGACTCCTGAACTCTGGAATTCTGTAATGTGTATATGTCATATATCAACTCTGTGGCAAAACTCATTGGGTTTCCTCCCATCCTTCTCTCTAGAAGAGAAATTAGCAAACACAAGTTAGGCGCTGAATTCAACATGCCTCTTTCTGCAAATCAATGTTATTGGAACATAGCTATGATCAGTCATTTAATAGCATCTGTCTGTTTTACCCTATTAGGATGGAGTTGAGTAGTTATGGCAGAGATGATATGATCATGAAGTCGAAAATATTCACCATTTAGGCTCCTACAAAAAATTTGCCAACTCTTTAGTTATGTTATATTGTACAAACAAATAGCTACCAAAGTGACTGAACATGTATCTAAACCCATATTCATTTGGAAACAAGGCTTCTACAAAGACATTATCCCGTTTTTTCCCCTGGCTTCTTTCTTCTAAAACTTCCCTTTACTAAGAGTAATTTTGCTTCTTTATTAACACAAACATACAAATGACAAATACTGGATTTGAGAATACAAAAAAGAATACAACAGAGTGCATATGAAGAAACTTTTGTGAGGAAAAACAAATATTTTTGGCAAATAATTAAAATACAATGCTAAGCACTGTAAGAAATGTCAGAACAAATGTCTAAGAGTACTTGTGCCACGGGTGGAAAATCCTGTCCCAAACTCTGAGAATAATTTATCTTGTGACAAGCCTTCCTTTTAGAGTGATGACTACAAAAAATTTGCCAACTCTTTAGTTATGTTATATTGTACAAACAAATAGCTACCAAAGTGACTGAATATGTATCTAAACCCATATTCATTTGGAAACAAGGCTTCTACAAAGACATTATCCCATTTTTTCCCCTGGCTTCTTTCTTCTAAAACTTCCCTTTACTAAGAGTAATTTTGCTTCTTTATTAACATAAACATACAAATGACAAATACTGGATTTGAGAATACAAGAAAGAATACAACAGAGTACATATGAAGAAACTTTTGTGAGGAAAAACAAATATTTTTGGCAAATAATTAAAATGCAATGCTAAGCACTGTAAGAAATGTCAGAACAAATGTCTAAGAGTACTTGTGCCATGGGTGGAAAATCCTGTCCCAAACTCTGAGAATAATTTATCTTGTGACAAGCCTTCCTTTTAGAGTGATGAAAACTTGAACTTGATATGCTGTTCATTTGAGAAGGTAGTACCAAAAGCTTAGACCAGTCATTGCCAAGATACTGGCAATATAAGGGTGCAAGGAGGAAAAACTTTGAAACAGGATATTCTTCAGTGTCTTTATAGTCTGCTTTAAGTAAGGGGTAATTTTGCATATTTGCTACTTCGTAACATTTACATAGGAGAAGGCAATGGCACCCCACTCCAGCACCCTTGCCTGGAAAATCCCACGGACAGAGGAGCATGGTGGGCCGAAGTCCATGGGGTCGCTAAGAGTTGGACACGACTGAGTGACTTCACTTTCACTTTTCACTTTCACGCATTGGAGAAGGAAATGGCAACCCACTCCAGTGTTCTTGCCTAGAGAATCCCAGGGACGGGGGAGCCTGGTGGGCTGCCGTCTATGAGGTCGCACAGAGTCGGATACGACTGAAGCGACTTAGCAGCAACAACATTTACATAAGAGACACGCTTTCTCAGTACTTCAAATAAGAGTTGATGTAAGTATACATAAATACATACAAACATACAGGGGATATATGTATACCTATGGCTTATTCATATTGAAGTTTGACAAAAAAAACCAACACAATTCTGTAAAACAATTATTCAATAAAAAAATTAATTAAAAAGAAAAAAAGAATTTATAAGTGGATGTCAGTCTGTCAATTATGTAGGTGTAGAATATATAAAGGAAGCAGGTCTCCTTGTCTCAGGAGAACAGAGACTTTGACCACCGATCAATTTCTCTCTGACTCTACCACCTGAAACAGGGGTCAGCAAACTACAGTGCAAGCCTAATTTAGTCCATGGACTGTTTTTGTATGGACTATAAGCTAAAATGGCTTAAAGAAAAAAACTCTGAGAGATAATTAACAAGTGCCCTTGTATACATTTGTAGTCTACAACATGATAATTTGACAAAAATCTACATTGTAGAAGTGGTTTTAAGGGAAAACAAAGAAGAGCATATGACAGATGCGATATATTTATACCTAATATTTACACAAGAAGTGGCAGACCTCTGTAATAAGAGATACAAAGGTCTGGACCGTTTAGCTTTGTGAAATAACTACAGAAGATACATTGAATCAAAAACTAAGAAATCAATACAGATAATAATAGTATTGTTAGGTAGAAAACAAGAGGAAGTTTGTTGAAAACCCCTTTTGACTTATATCTATCTCTCATAATTCAGAATCTCTCTTTATCGCTTCAAAACAATAACCAATAATCTAATTTAGAACTTGTCAAGGAGCAGGTCTTCTTTTCAAATATTGACACTCCCTATTTAAACAGACATTAGACTTTCTTACTCTTCCTATCTTCACCTTCTATTGAAGTATAGTTGATTTACAATATTGTATTAGTTTCAGGAATACAGCACAGTGATTATTTTTTAGGGGGGATAGGTTCATATTCTATTTTAGAAACTATAAGATGTTGAGCATAATTCTCATGCTATACAGTAAATCCTTGTTGCTTATCTAGTTTACATATAGAAGTTTGTATTTGTTAATCCCACACTGGTAATTTATCCCTCCCCACAACTTTGGGGATCCATTCATGTGCTGTAAATGACAATATCTCATTCTTTGTTATGCTTGGCAATATTCCACTGTGTAATATATAACCATATCTTTATCCGTTCATCTCTTGATGGACATTTAGGTTGCTTCCATGTCCCAGCTATTGTAAATACTGCTGCTATGAACACTTGGTGCATGTATCTTTTAGAATTAGAGTTTTTGTTTTTTCTGGTTATCTTCCCAGGAGTGAAATTCCTGGATCATAGGGTGGTTCAATTTTTAGTGTTTTAAAGACCCTCCATATTTTTTTCCATAGTGGTTGCACCAATTTAAATTCCCACCAGCAGTATACAAGGATTCCCTTTTCTCCACATCCTCTACAGAATTTATTACTTGTGATTTTTTGATAATAGCCACTCTGACTGATGTGAAGAGGTTTTCATTTCTATTTCTCTAATAATTAGCAATGTTGAGCACTTTTTCATGTGCCTGTTGGCCATCCATTTTTTGATTGGGTTCTGTATTTTACTGATATTGAGTTGTAAAAGCTGTTCACATATTTTGTATATTAACCCCTTGGGGGTCACATCATTTGCAAATATTTCTCTCAGTCCATAGGCTGTCTTTTGATTTTGTTGATGGTTTCCTTTCCTATGCAAAACCACTTCAGTGTGATAAAGTCCCATCTGTTTATTTTTGCTTTTATGTCTTTTGCCTTGGGAGACTGACCTAAGACAATATTTCTACCATCTATGTCAAAGAATGTTTCACCTATGTTCTTTTCTATAAGTCTTATGGAGGTGGGTCTTATAATTTAGGTCTTTAAACCATTTTGAAATTATTTTTCTATATGGCATGAGGGAATGTTCTGATTTCCTTATTTTACATGTAGCTGTCCAGTTTTCACAACACCACTTGTTGAAGAGACTCTCTTTTCTCCATTATAAATTATTGCCTTTTTTGTCAAAGATTAATTGGCTGTAAGTGAGTGGGTTTATTTCTAGGCTCTCTGTTCTGTTACATTGATCTATGTGTTATGTTATTTGATTACTATAGCTTTGTAGTATAGTCTGAAGTCAGGAAAGGTTATCCCTCCAACTTTCTCCTTTCCTCTCAGGGTTGCTTGGGCTATTTGGGGCCTTTTGTGGTTTCACAGAAATTTGGGGATTATTTGTTCTGCTGCGGCTGCTAAGTCGCTTCAGTGGGTGTCTGACTCTGTGCAAACCCATAGACGGCAGCCGACCAGGCTCCACCATCCCTGGGATTCTCCAGGCAAGAACCCTGGAGTGGGTTGCCATTTCCCTACTGCTCTGAAAAACATCATAAGTGTTTTGATAGGAATTGCACTGAGTTTGTAAATAACTTTGGGCAGTATGAGCATTTTAACAATATTAATGCTTTCAAACCAAAAGCATGGGATATCTCTCCATTTCTTTGAATAGTCTTCTAGTTCCTTGATCAACATTTTGTTGTGTTTAGTGTATAAGCCTTTCACCTCCATGATTAAGTATATTCCTAGGTTTTGTGTCTTCTTTTTTTGATGCAATTTTAACTGTGATCATTCCTCCCTGATGTTTCATTATTGGTGTATAGAAATGCAATAGATTTCTATATATTAATCTTGCATTCTGCTACATTGCTGAAATCATTAGTTCTAATTTTTTTGTTGGAAAACTTTAGAGCCTTTGATATACAGTATTATGTCATCTGTAAATAGTGACAGTTTTACCTCTCCCCCATTTCAATTTGAATAGCTTTTATTTCTTTTTTCTGTCTGAAAGCTATGGTGCTTTATATCTCTTAACCTCACGTCTTCCATTCTGTTGTCTCTCTGCTGGATAATTTCCTCAGTTTTTACCATTCAGTTTGTTGATACTCTCTTTACATGCATCTCATCTGCAGTTCAAGTCTACCTTCACACTTTTAATTGTTACATAATCTATTTCTAGAAATTCTACTTTTTTATTCATTTAAAAATATTTAATTGAAATCCTCTATGTGCCAGGCACTATTCTAGGCACCAGAGATAAAACAATGAAGAAAAAACAAAATGTACTTCCTTTATGAAATTTAGATTTCAGTAGGGATAACATACAAATATATAACAAAATGTGTATCAGATGGTAATAACTGCTGTTTTTAAAAATAACAGAGATAGGGGTGGAGGACTGTAGAGTGCTACAGGGAAGGAATCTCATTGTGCATGAAGTGTGACTGGATAAGGGATGACCTGGTATATCTATGTTGCTGCAGGCCTGGTTTGAACACATGATGGGGACAACAGAAACTCGTCACTCCTCTGAATGATGATAAAAAAAGTATGAATAAGAAATCTTATCTGGAACACATGAGACTGGCTTCTGGGCTCCCTTTGCTCTTTTGATGATGATTCTGCTTCTGTATCTTACAGATATATTTAAAATACACTTTAGCCTTAAATGTTTTATGGAATGTACTGTTAATAGAAATTTGACTTGCTAACTAATCCATGGCAGGGCTGGATTGTGGTTCCAAGTTCCAAAAGGAAATTCTACTTTGCCCCCTCTATCCCTTGCTAGTTTTGAGACAAATATTTTCTTGTTGCCCATTTTCTGCACACCTCAAGGGTCCCAGCTTTCTGCAACAGGGACAAAAAGTCACAGACATCCATGATGAGAAAGTATCTTGGGGGCAGATCAAACAGCTCAAGAACCGCAGGGTTACAGCTACAGATATTAGCTTCTTTTTCACTTTGGATTCTAAGGCTCTCCCTTGAATTCTTGCCAGCTCAGCAATGCATTTGAAAAGATACTTCATATATGTCATCCAGTGTTTTTAATTGTTTTGTAGTAGAGATTCTTTATGAAATACAGTCTATCTTGCTCTTTTCTACACTCAGTTTGAGCAAAAATTCTCCATAACGCTAATCTCTACACAGAGCACAAATCTTTGACAGCTGAGCACAGAGAAAGCTCTTGAACAATGAGTTCCATTGAGAACACTCTTAAAAGTGTTCATTCTGCCAACTCATTAATAAAACTATGACATCAATGATGAAATTATTTGAATCAGGGTATTTACTACATTAATTCTAGACCTTTAGGAATTTTGGCTATGCTCTGGGGCTTGATGACTAGCACTTTCACTGTTGATTTTATTGTTTTCAACTAAATATTTGCTGCACTCCATTTCTCATATATAATCTTCACTTAAGATTTATATTTGGTGTTAAAATGTTAGCAAAAGAACTTTTAGCACCGTTTTCTTTCCTCTTTTAGCCAAAGCAAGGATTCCAACATGAATCAGACTGGATCAATTAATACTGTGAAGTTATCATTTCTAAAGTATACACACACACACACAAATAAAACAATGACTCTCAAGGCAAAATACTTCTAAATAAAATAGAAATCTACAAGCAGAAGAAGTAAATGAATTATTTGCCCTAAGAGAACAACCCATTCCTCAAACATCTCCATTATGTGTTCTCAATGGTTTTTTACCATCATCATTAATAAGCCAGTGATAAAGCAGAGCCCAGAGGAATTGAAAGAAAAATTCAATACTTTTTACTTTAATATAGAACTCCTCATACAACTCTTTCCCAAAATAAATTGCAGATATATCAGAATACAATACACTGCCAAATATTGCATGCAATCTTGTGATGGAGGACATAAACCCTCTTTGATGCCCCAGGTAATCAAGCTCTATACAGCTTCTAAAAGGAATTCAAGTAATAACATTTGGCAACATTTCTCATAAGAAATCTCTCCTGCTTTCTTTAGTCCTCCTGGGGCAAACATTTCACATTCGTTCTCTAAATCAGTTACTTTGCAAAGCACTGTGCACTGTTCCTTTGGACATATTCTCTCATTGATTTCTCAGAAAAAAAGCCAGTGAAGTGTTATGTCCATTTTACAAGAAGCTGAGGTTCAGGGAATTTTATATATTTTCCTCAAATGATTTAACTAGTAAGTAGAAGAGACTCTATTCTAATACAGACTTTTACAGCATCACGTCCAAGGCACTTTTACCATTATATCCATAATGGAAAGTATCTCAGCACTTTTTTCTTAATTTATGAGAAAATAAATATGTGGAGTCAAAGAAATGGAAACTATAAAATAAGTAGATAAATATACAGTAGTAGATAAGTAATAGGGGAGGAGTATATAAGAGGAGTGGTTTGTAACTAAACTTTAAAAATGATATCAGGTGCCACCTACTATTCCCCAAAAGAGCTCCCTTTCAATTTTGTATGTGGGGTAAGAGAGGGAGGAAGGAGAACATTAGATAAGTGGTTATGGAAATTGTGCCATGAAAAGGTTTAAGCCACTATGAAGAGATTGGTGATCAAAGCAATATTAGTTTGGTACACCAGTGATAAAGCACATCTGCTGGAACACTACTTGGAAAGCAGCAGTAACTGGTACATGAAGGTGTTTTTGCAGCTGTGTGACACCAAGATATAGATGCCAGGCTGAGAAGTATCTCTCTCTTAGAGACTCTGTGATCTCTCTCTCAGAGACACTGCTGTTAACAGCTATTCAGACAGAAATCCAGAAAAACATGGAAGGAGACAGGCAGAGAATGCAAACAGAACTCAAGACTTTAAAAAACATATTCTAGATGGAATGGGTAGAGTACAAAAGAGACCATAACTCTGAAATTTTTCATGGGAGAGAGAATGTAGGAATTTTACTCTTTTTCAATATGCCACACTACGAGAACCTAGTGACATCTATTTAATATACAAATCAAAATGAAAACATTTGTTCGATGTGTCCAAAATGTTAAAATCTATGACTTTCTTCAATAATATTGTAGATTTTTAGTATTTTAATATTTACTATGACTAATATTTATTATTTATGCTATTTAGTATTTAACATAGTTTTACATCTTATTTATTTATTCTGAAAATGTTAGAAAAGGAGAAATATGCTCACTTTACAAGGAACTGAAGCTCAGAGTATATAACCGACTCCCTAACATTGCCCATCACTTAGGAACACCTTTTTTTGTTGCTGCTTTCCCGTATAAAGGTTGATAATCAGGATATGTGTTTTCTTACTCCTATGTTGCCAGTAAAAGAAAAGGGTAATTTAAAGAACCATCAGGAAAACAGAAACATAACTGAGACTAAAATTAGGCTTCCTAACTCCTTGCCACAATCACCATTATAAAACAATTACTCATTGTTATTTATCTTTGACTTCTAGCAGAAGACAGGGGAAAGTGATCACTCTGAAAATGTTTTTGAATGAAGGCAAAAGTCAAGTAAATGAATGAAAGAATGACTCAATTTTAAAAACACAAGAGTCACAAATCTAATGAAAATTTAAGGGAAAGAGGTGGTTTCCACACATACAATTACATTCCCTCAACCTCTTTCTCCTCTCTCCAACCTCCATCTCACCTCTACTTCCAGAAAACACTCTGCTGATCAGAGGAGTCTGAGAGAGTTTGATTCAAAATAATTCATCTCAGAATGTAAAAAGAGCTTTAAAAATGGTTGATTATTACAACATGGTGCTATAGTTCAAGACAGTATCTCTGCTTGCTGCACTCTAACCATGAACCTGTTCTGGAAGTCTCCCAGCTCCGTGTTGTCTTTTTACTCTTTTTATAATACAAACAAGCATCGAAAGTAAAAAGCAAAGGTTCGCTCCAGAAAACAGATGTATTTTAGCTTCAATACTTGTTTATTCATTTTGTTTTCTGGCTACACCATATGGCATGTGGGATCTTAGTTCCACAACCGGGGATCAAACCCGTGCCCCCTGCAGTGGAAACAGTGTTTCAACCGCTGGGCCATCATGGAAGTCACAAGTAGTTTTATAACATTAATGAAGTCAGTAAGCATGGCATTTCGCAAGCCTCTACAACCTCTTTCATCACCCAAGTCAGAATACCTCCTCCTCCCTCACATTACCCTGCCCCTTATCCATTATCCAATCCTGTTTATCTTAGCAACAAAGTATGTCCAAAACAAGTCTCCACCACTCCACTTTCACTTCTGTTATAAACCGACCCTTTCATTATTTCTTACCTGAATAAGCCTCCTAACCTGTTTCCCCACATTCACTGTAGATTCTCACCAATACCTTCTTCACACAACATCCAAAAATCTTTGCACAACACACTATATGATATCATGATCTTCCTCAATGACTCTTCAATGGTCTTATCTTGGCAAGAAAGGGTTAAATATTCAACACCCAGAACCTCGAAAACTTACCTTTTCTGTTCCCACCCCTCTCTGACCTCTGTTCATATTAATCTTCACTCAGATTCTTCAGAGCAACACTTTCTCCAGTCTCAGGTTCTTTTTCTTGACTGTTCACCCCAGCCTCTTATTATCTGTCACTTCTCAGCTCAAGAGATATTTACTCAGTGAAGCTTCCAGACCCCTGCTGCACATAACAGCTAAATTCCTTTTTACAAATCATTGGTTTCATTGATAATTTTTCACTACTGAGTAAATTGTTCCCTGGTGGCTCAGATGGTAAAGAACCTGCCTTCAGTGCAGGGGATCCAGGTTTGATCCCTGGGTCAGGAAGATCCCTGGAGAAGAGAAAGGTAACCCACTCCAGTATTCTGAGGAATTCAGTGGGCAGAAGAACCTTGCAAGCTACAGTCCATGGGGTTGCAAACCGTCGGACACAACTGAGTGACTAACACACTTCGTAAATTGTTAATAATGTCTATCTCTCCGACAAGAAAGCAAGCTCCATATGAATTGTAACAATACCTGGTTTACCGCCAGAACTTAGGTCAAATACCCCAAGGGATAGATGAGTGGCTAAGCCAAGTCAGACTTACTGGCCCATCACAAGAAGAGACAGAAGTCATGTGGAGCTGTGGATGCAGGCATCTCAGGAGAGGATATGTATGAGGAGCTTGTTATAGGATCTGGATTTGTGTTAAGTGATTTTGTGGGAGAGTTGAGAAAATGTGATTTTACTCTAGACTGGGAGTTGTTAAGAGAATAAAGTTAATTTGATGATTGGATAGGTGAATATTTTTATTTCAGTTAAGTTGCTCAGTCGTGTCCGACTCTTTGCAACCCCATGAGTTGCAGCACGCTGGGCCTCCCTGTCCATCACCAATTCCTGGAGTTTACCCAAACTCATGTCCATTGAGTCGTTAGTGCCATCCAACCATCTCATCCTCTGTCGTCCCCTTCTCCTCCCACCTTCAATCTCTCCCAGCATCAGAGTCTTTTCAAATGAGTCAATTCTTCACATCAGGTGGCCAAAGTATTGGAGTATCAGCTTCAGCATCATTCCTTCCAATGAACACCCAGGACTGATCTCCCTTAGGATGGACTGGTTGGATCTCCTTGCTGTCCAAGGGACTCTCAAGAGTCTTCTCCAACACCACAGTTCAAAAGCATCAATTCTTCAGTGCTCAGCTTTCTTTATGGTCCAACTCTCACATCCATACATGACCACTGGAAAAACCATAGCCTTGACTAGACAGACCTTTCTTGGCAAAGTAATGTCTCTGCTGTCTAGGTTGGTCATAACTTTCCTTCCAAGGAGGAAGTGTTTTAATTTCATGGCTGCAATCACCATCTGCAGTGATTTTGGAGCCCCAAAAAATAAAGTCAGCCAGTGTTTCCACTGTTTTCCCATCTATTTGCCATGAAGTGATGGGACCAGATGCCATGATCTCAGTTTTCTGAATGTTGAGCTTTAAGCCAACTTTTTCACCCTCCTCTTTCACTTTCATCAAGAGGTTCTTTAGTTCTTCTTCACTTTCAGCCATAAGGACAGTGTCATCTGCATACCTGAGGTTACTGATATTTCTCCCGGCAATNGAATATGCTATCTAGGTTGGTCATAACTTTCCTTCCAAGGAGTAAGTGTCTTTTAGTTTCATGGCTGCATCAATATCTGCAGTGATTTTGGAGATCCCTAAAGTATGAATTAATTCAACTCAAATGAAGTTTTGTAGACTGTGATGTGTAACAATGAAGAATAAAATAGATTGATAATGGGAGGTTAGAAAGAGTCTAGCTTAAAGATTTTGGTAGCTCTTCCTGGATGACAGTCCTAAGTGTGAGCAGACAAAAGGAAACAAAAACTGATTGTTTTCCCTAGTACAAGCAGACTGACTGAGAGGAAGTGAGGGAGGGGAAAGAAAGAGGGCAAGAGGTCTTGCCTAGACCATGCAGATCCTTGTTTTGTGGAAGACTCACTTCTGTCCACTTTAGATTTATGTCTAGTGTCAAGTCAAACGACATCAGCTGATCAGCCTTTGCCTAACTTTTTCTTAAAGGTGCTTTCTTGAGAATGTTCAAAATAATGTCTTGATTGGACAACCCTATTCCAAATTGTTTTCCTCTAAATTAGATTAACCAACAATTCTCTGTCAGCCCATTGGGACTTTGTGTGCTGTCTTGATAAATTCACAGTGGGACTGATGGGGAGCTGGTCTTTGGAAGACCATAGCTTCCTGAAAATTTAAATTCTACCACTTAAGACTTTTTTCTCTTTATGGTAGAAAAACAGGTTAGAAACTGTTAAAAACATAGTTAAAACAGGTTAGAAAACACAGAAACTTATTTCAATATTTCTCAACATATGTGCTATTAGCCATCAATCCTGCAAGGTTTGGAGTAAAGGTGTCCTATCTGTGGTCAAGTATATTTGTGAAACGGTGTATCTTTCTTCCAAAGAGTCACACTATTCATTAATATACTGAAGAGAACTCTTCCTTCATTGACATTTTTTTTTACCCCCTGTTTCTTAAACTCATGACATCATAGAACATTTTCTCCTTTGCTTATAATGATGGTTAATATTCCACAGGATTTATATTCCACAGAACACACTTAGGAGATGCTAAAATATTGAAAGAAAAGTACTGGAGGGAGCAGAAATACATTTAGGGATAAAACAAAGGTTTCTCAGTGTCTCAGAAAGAAAATAATTTTTATGATTGTAGGCAAAATTGGCTCGCAACTGTCCACTGTTAATGATGGAGAGGGAAGCATGGCATGCTTCTGTCCATGGGGTTGCAAACAGTCAGACAGGACTGAATGATTGAACTGAAAACTGAGGTCCTTTGAAGCCAACAGAAGCAACACAGTTGAGGTCTGTTGATAGGTACATATATGCAGTGCATTTAGTCACATGGCTGTCTTTCATATGCCCTGATGGACATGAGCTCTGCATGCTGTATGTTGGGATCTTATTTAGTCTGGCTTAAATGGTTATAGCAGAGATACCCAGCTCACAGGCCTGTGAGAAGTCCATGAAATGATGAATAATAAGTACTTACCACACAGTTATAATAGATTGAGCATGATCTATTATGCTCATATAATAGTTGAGCATAACAGAAACGTTATTATATAATATATAAATTTATTCTTTCTTCCTTGCATTAACCTTGGGAGAATAGCAGATTTCTGAAACAGGTAAATTCTGTAAGAGCTAAATAATGAAAGGCTTCATTATTTAGAGCATTTTATTTCATAAATAAAGTGTTGTTCTGGATTTATTGGCCCTGACAGACGTTATGTATTTCTGGTGAACCTGAAAATCCTACTCTGCTCCTAAATCAAATCAAATCAAATCATGTCAAGTCTAATCTAATCAAATGAACAGCTCTGTACCTGATTGTTTTTCAAGCATCAAGTTCAAGTGCACTGAATTTGAGAGATAACTTTAAGAGGCTTCCCTGAGTTATACTCTATTATAAATATTGCAAATATTTTGAATAAAAGATACTGTTTTCAAACAGAGATGGAGAAAGTCAGAGTTCATTTCTCGACTTGGCTTAATAAAAAAATATAATTTTAATAGCTTTGTTATTCATTCCCTGGAAGAACAATGAAGTTAACTAAGTTATCACAAGTAAGACTCACCTCTTAGGTGGAGCTATTTGGAAACTGCTAAAACACTAATAAAGCTGGTATAACATTTAAAGGAGTAGCTTTGGCCACCTCATGTGAAGAGCTGACTCATTGGTAAAGACTCTGATGCTGGGAGGGATTGGGGACAGGAGGAGAAGGGGACAACAGAGGATGAGATGGCTGGATGGCATCACTGACTCAATGGACATGAGTTTGGGTAAACTCTGGGAGTTGGTGATAGACAGGGAGGCCTGGCATGCTGCGATTCATGGGGTCGCAAAGAGTTGGACACGACTGAGCGACTGAACTGAACTGAACTGAAGGAGTTCTTATGCCACAACTGAGACCCAATGCAGCCAAATAAATAAGCAATAATAAACATTTAAAGCCTGTAACTTTACTACATTATATGGTATCAGGTTGATATATATAAACATGTTCTAAATTTGGGGGATAACCTCATCTTTTCTCAGACACTCAGTACACATGATATTAGTGTGTCTAAGTTGGCATCACCAACAAATAAAAAATATCGTCTTTTTCTTTTGTTTGTTAGAAGTTAAACTAAAATAACATTTTATATATTACATAACTTTTAAAACCACTGATCATTGAGGTGAGAAAGGAAAATTTACTTCATTACTTGGATCATCATTATCTAGATAAAGCATAGTATTTGACTGACTGAATCTATTTCCCTAGGAGGAAGCTGTTTATTATTTTCTGAGGTGCATTTTCGTGTTGGTAAATACTGAGCGATGAGAGGTACCTCTGGGAAATATCAGAGTGACTGTTCCCAAGGTCCTTCTCACCTGTCATGCTGTTGTTTAGTCTTTGGGTCCAGTTCTTTGCAACCCCGTGAACTGCAAACATGCCAAGCTTCACTCTCCTTCACACTCTCCCAGAGCTTGCTCAAATTCGTGTTCACTGGATTGGTGATGCCATCCAACATCTATTGCCCACCTCTCCTTCTGCCCTCGATCTTTCCCAGCATCAGGGTCTTTTCTAGTGAGCCGGCTCTTCTCATCAGGGGGCCAAAGTATTGGAGCTCCAGCTTCAGCATCAGTCCTTCCAATGTATATTCAGGGTTGATCTCCTCTAGGATTGACTGGCTTGATCTCCTTGCTGTCCAAGGGACTCTCAAGAGTCTTTTCTAGCACCACAGTTCGAAAATATCAATTGTTCGGCGCTCAGCCTTCTTTATGGTCCAACTTTCCCATCCTTAGATAGCTACTGGAAAAACCATAGCTTTGACTATACAGCCCTTTGTCAGCAAAGTGATGTCTCTGCTTTTTAATAGGCTGTCTAGGTTTGTCATAGCATACAGTAGGTGTAAATGATGTGGCAGAAGGACATGACAGGCAGATGTCATGGTGGACTTTAAGTGTGCACTTTCCTCAGTTCATCCCAGCATCTCCTCCNAGTGATGTCTCTGCTTTTTAATAGGCTGTCTAGGTTTGTCATAGCATACAGTAGGTGTAAATGATGTGGCAGAAGGACATGACAGGCAGATGTCATGGTGGACTTTAAGTGTGCACTTTCCTCAGTTCATCCCAGCATCTCCTCCACTCTGTGGGTGAAGAACCAGGGGCAGAATTGGATGTCTCTGAAACAAGCGCTTTGAAATTTGAAGAGCATCAGGCATTTCCTTATGTTTCCTCCAGCCTCTCTCTTTTCTTTCTCCCTCTCCTCAAAACAGAATCGCAAACCCTTCAGCAAACTTGAGGAAATACACACTGTCCTGACTCCTTATTCAGCTGAACTTGTGGCAGAATGAATGTGTTATCAGTCCGTTTCTGAGTTTTTAGTTTATTTTCTTTACTAGTCGAAGCTTGATGCATAGCACTGTGATGTAATTGAATCAACATCGTGAGGCTAAATTGATCACCACAGGACAATTATTTGAGAGAGAAATGTGAAAATTTACTTTTTCCCTTTTCTGGGAACAAAAATTGGGGGCTGTTTAAAAGTAGATTCCTGAGGTGATTCCTGAGATGTGCTTATATAATAGATACCTGCTCTTTGGCTGTTGCCGAAATATGGCCTCTGTTCACTGGTGCTGAATAGAAACTCAGAGAGTTTTGTGTGAGACAGAAAAGAATAACTTTATTGCTTTGCCAGGCAAGAGGGCACAGTGGGCTAGCGCCCTCAAAGCTGTGCTTCTGACATGGAGAGGGTAGTGAGTTTTATAGCAACAGGTCAAAGAGGGCATCGTGAGCTTGTGGACTTTCTTCTGAATGGTTGGTGGTGAGGCAAGTGGGAGTCCACATCATTAACCTTCTGGTTGGAAGTGGTCTGGGATCTAAGTCCTTGTGGCAGCATATAATTAACTTTTCCCATCTGGTGGGGGTTTCAGTGTCTGCAAAACAGCTAGAAAGAGCTCAAAACATGACTTGAATATTTATCTAGAGTCCTTGAGGAATAACTAAAGGAGCCTTGGACTATTTTTAATGGCTAAAGTTGGACTGTGAAGAAGGCTGAGGACCGAAGAATTGATGCTTTTGAACTGTGGTGTTGGAGAAGACTCTTGAGAGTCCCTTGGACTGCAAGGAGATCCAACCAGTCCATTCTGAAGGAGA
>SJYX01011736.1:0-13939 GCA_006410675.1 Oreotragus oreotragus
CCCTAGAAACTATCACAACATTGCAAATCAACTAAACTTCAATAAGATATATTTTAAAAAATATTGCCACGGGTCAGCGGGTTCAGATGGGGCTTGAGGCTGGAAACAGTGAACATTAAGAGTGGAACAGTGGATTTCCCTGGTGGTCCACCGGTCAGGAAATCCCATGGACGGAGGAGCCTGGTGGGCTGCAGTTCATGGGGTCGTTAAGAGTCGGACACGACTGAACGACTTCACTTTCACTTTTCACTTTCGTGCATTGGAGAAGGAAATGGCCCCACTCCAGTGTTCTTGCCTGGAGAGTCCCAGGGATGGGGGAGCCTGGTGAGCTGCCGTAATGGGGTCACACAGAGTCGGACACGACTGAAGCGACTTAGCAGCAGCCACCGGTTAAGAATCCACCTGCTAAAGCAGGGGACATGGGTTCATCCCTGGTCTGGAAAGATTCCACATGCCACGGAGCAACTATGCCCAGGCACCAGAACTACTGAGTCCACGCGCTGCTGTAACGACTGAAGCCCATGTGCCCAGAGCCGGTGCCCCACTAGCTCCCATTCTCACAGCAATGAGACACCCACACAGCACACGGAGGAGTATCCCCCACTTGCTGCCACCAGGCCTTCAGAGCCTGCACACAGCACCAAAGACGCAGTGCAGCCAGAAATAAATTCACATAAATAAAAATTTTAAAAAAGGAACATCTCTTGACAAGGATGCTATGAACAGTGTGGTCAGTCAGGACTCTGTTTTCATTGCAAGTGACGCAAAACTCATACTGAAGTGGCTTCAGAAAAAAAACCAAAACAACAATACAACTTATATCTCATATCATCAAAAAGTTCAATGATTCAGGCACCGCTGGGGGCAAGGACTCAAATATTAAGATCACAACTCTGTCTCTATCTCTTGTTCCACTTCAAGCTGTCCACCCTCAGACAAATTCTCTCTTCCTGCTGACATGAGGTCTTCAGCAGCTTCAGCCCCATATGAAGCTAGGTGTTGATATATGGGAAAGGAACATGGGGGCATCTCAGAAGTTCTTGTAAAACTGTTGCATCTCATTGGCCCAATCTGAATCCCATACTCCTACCTGAGCCAATACCCTGGGAGGAGGTATATGATGATCTAATTGGCCAATTCTGAGTCACATGACCACATCTGGAGCCAGTCAAGACCATCTGACTCACATGGACTGGGAATGGGAGAGGGTGGTTTACACATATAAAAAGAGTGGTGAAAACCACTCAAAACCATCATGGATAGTTACCGACAGAGTATTTACTATGCTTTGAAAAATGTAAATGGGACCCATCTTTAGGAAAACAAAATTATTAAAAATGCTGCAAACACTGCAAGTTCCCCATCTTATTTCTGGCTGGGACGAGCCTTAATCCAGGGGCTTCTAACTGCTATTGGTCATGAAGGTGACTTGAAATCTTGCTCTCTGAACAAACCTTTTTCATCTTATAAATCTTCTAACTTCGCACAGAGCTCTTACGTCTGTTCCTTTAGTTAGTTAGCAACACTCCTGTGAGTCAGAGAAGTTAAGTAACATGCTTAAAATCACACAGCCATTCCAGAATTCTTGCTTCCTAACTTATAAACAGAGCACTGGGTCTACCCATTCTGATCCTTGTTGCTAAAAAGAGATACTGGGAAGATAAGAGAGGGGAGGGGTAGAAATATGGACTAACTTAAATATGAAAGATCCTGAAGGCAGGAGATGAACCCGATAGACTTAGGCCCTGTATGCATAAGCTCCAATTTTGGTGTGGGCACAGACAAAGAGGCAGACCCTACTGTTCCCTGTGCTTATCACATAGGTAAGCACAGAGACGTCTGGGAGATCCAGCCAGTTTTGATGGTGACAGCATTCTTCAAGGGAAGACGGGAACAAGAAAGTCTGCATCTTTAAGGATCGCATAACCCTCACTTTAATTATTAACTTGCTGCATTATTAACTGACCAGGTGTGTGTGGCAGAAAACCAAGGGTCAGAACTCCACAGCCACGATTCATTCCTGGTGGGAACTCTAGGACCTTCTGAGACCTTCTTAGGGCACATTTAGGACCCTGAATTCTGATGACTGATGGCGACCTTCCTTCCAAAAAAGGGAACAATTTGTTTGCAGTTTGCTGCTGCTGCTAAGTCGCTTCAGTCGTGTCCGACTCTGTGCGACCCCATAGACAGCAGCCCACCGGGCTCCTCTGTCCATGGGATTCTCCAGGCAAGAGTACTTTAGGCTTCAGCTAAGATGATAGCTCTGGGATCCCCCAGGGGCTCAGCGGTAAAGAGTCCACCGGCAATGCAGCAGCCGCAGGAGACACCAGTTTGATCCCTGGGTTGGGAAGATCCCCTGGAGGAGGGCATGGCAACCCACTCCAGTATTCTTGCCTGGAGAATCCCATGGATGGAGGAGTCTGGCGGGCTACAATCCATAGGGTTGCAAGGAGTTGGACACAACTGAAGCAACTTAGCATGTGTGCAAGATAATGGCTCTAGGTATTTCCTCCCAGGGTCCTGAGTGGCTAGTGTTGTCCCCCATTAGGCCTAATGTTGTCCCAGGTCCCCCATCTTTCCTGGTCTCTTTCTGGACAATAAAGGCAGCCTTGGGAAAAGAAGAAGGGGAGGAAGTTAGGAGGTGGGGTTTAAGGGCACAGACCTAAAGTATATTAGAGAAGAGAGGAAAATAGAGTGCTTTTTGCTGAATTGCCTTTCACAAGACACTGGCAAAACACAGCTCGAAGCAGCTATTCCCAGGGATGAATGTGCACTCAGGCTGCTTTCAGACATTCAAGTTTTCATTCATTCCCAAATGTCAATCACACAGGTACCATCTTCAAAATTTTGGCTTCATTCCACCTGCACTTTTACATTTTTTGCCTAAAACAATACACTTGAACTTAACTTTTTTTTTAAGGAAACTTTCTACCCCCACCACAAATGGAGAGCCACGACTACTATTTGAAAAAAATGATGCATTCAGAAAACCAAACAAAGTCATTAAATCCTAGTTGGTCTTGGTAGCTGTCCTTAGTGCTAAGCCCAGAGATACTCTGTTAAAAAAGAAAAGAGGGGAGCTTCCCTGGCAGTTCAGTAGTTAAGACTCCACTTTTCCAATGCCGGGGGCATGGTTTCCATCACTGGTTAAGGAACTAAGATCCCATATGTCCTGTGGTGCAGCAAAAAGAAAACAATGAGAGGGGATAGTAAGGAGAAGGGGTGGTAGTATGGTAAGGAGGGGAATAGCAAGTATAAAAGATGCTATTGTTGCTTATTGTTCAGTTGCTGAGTCATGTCCAACTCTTCATGGACTGCAGCATGCCAGCCTTCTATGTCTTTCACTATCTCCTGGAGTTTGCTCAAATTCATGTTCACTGAGTCGGTGATACCAACCAAACATCTCATCCTCTGTCGCCCCCTTCTCCTCCTGCCCTCAAACCTTCCCAGCACCAGGGTCTTTTCCAATGAGTCAGCTCTTTGCATCAGGTGGCCAAAGTATTGGAGCTTCAGCTTCAGCATCAGTCCTTCCAATGAATATTCAGGGTTGATTTCCTTTAAGACTGGCTGGTTTGATCTCTTTGTTGCCCAAGGTACTCTCAAGAGTCTTCTCCAGCACCACAGTTTGAGAGTATCAATTCTTCTGCATTCAGCCTTCTTTATGGTCCAGCTCACATCCATACATCACTCCTAGAAAAACTAGAGTTTGACTATACATCTGTCAGCAAAGGGATATTTCTGCTTTTTAATATGCTATCTAGGTTTGTCATAGCTTTCCTTCCAAGGAGCAACTGTCTTTTAAATTCATGGCTGCAGTCACTGTCAGCAGTGATTTTGGAGCCCAAGAAAAGAAAATCTGTGACTGCTTCCACTTTTTTCCTTCTGTTTGCCATGAAGTGATGGGACCAGATGCCACGGTCTGAGCTTTTTGAATGTTTAGCTTTAAGCCAGCTTTTTCATTCTCCTCTTTCACCGTCATCAAGAGGCTTTTTAATTCCTCTTCGCTTTCTGCCATTAGATTGGTATCATCTGCATATCTGAGGTGGATATTTCTCCCAAAATCTTGATTCCAACTTGTGATTCATCCAGCCTGGCATTTCACATGATGTACACCCCATATAAGTTAAATAAACAGGGTGATGATACACAGCTTTGTCATATTCCTTTCCCAATTTTGAACTAGTCAGTTGTTCCATGTAAGGTTCTAACTGTTGCTTCTAACATTTCTTGGGAGACAGGTAAGGTATCCTGGAATTCCCATCTCTTCAAGAATTTTCCAGTTTGTTGTGATACACACAGTCAAAAGCTTTAGTGTGTCAATTAAACAGAAGTAGGTGTTTTTCTGGAATTCCCTTTGCTTTCTCAATGATCCAATGAATGTTGGCAGTTTGATTCTGGTTCCTCTGCTTTTGCTAAGCCCCATTTTTACATCTGGAAGTTCTTGACTCACATACTGCTGAAGCCTGGCTAGAAGGATTTTGAGCATAACCTTGCTAGCATGTGAAATGAGCACAGCTGTACAGAAGTTTGAGCATTCTTTGGCATTGCCCTTCTTTGGGACTGGAATGAAAACTGACCTTTTCCAGTCCTGTGGTCACTGTTCAGTTTTCCAAATTTGTTGACATGTTGAGTGCAAGACTTTCATAGAGTCATATTTGAAATAGCTCAGCTGGAATTCCATCACCTCCACTAGCTTTGTTTGCAATAATGGTTCCTAAGGACCACTTGATTTCACACTCTAGGATGTCCGGCTCTAGGTGAGTGACCACACCATTGTGATTATCTGGGTCATTAGGACCTTTTTTGTATAGTTCTGCTGTGTGTTCTTGCCACCTCTTCTTAATCTTTTCTGCTTCTGTTAGGTCCTTACTGTTCTTTTTCTTAATTGTGCCCATCCTTGCATGAAATGTTCCTTTGATATCTCCAATTTTCTTGACGAGATCTCTAGCCTTTCTCATTCTATTGTTTTCTTCTATCTCCTTGCACTGTTCACTTAAGAAGGCTTTCTTATCTCTCCTTGCTATTCTCTGGAACTTCACATTCACTTGGGTATATCTTTCCTTTTCTCTCTTGCCTTTCACTTCTTTTCCTTTCTCAGCTATTTATAAGGCCTCCTCAGACAACCACTTTGCCTTCTTGCATTTCTTTTTCTTTGGATGGTTCTAGTCACTGCCTCCTGTACAATGTTATGAACCTCCGTCCATAGTTCTTCAGGCACTCTGTTTATCAGATCTAATCCCCTGACTCTATTCATCACTTAGTTGCACTAATACCAAACTTGGATCCCTGATATTATCAGAGGTACTGTGATGTTGGGAAGGCAATGACTTTTTCACCAAAGGCTTCACTCTTACTTCATTCTCCACCTGGATTGGGGAATACCATGACTTATTGAACAGATATTTATCAAGTTGCCAGCTAAGTGTTCTTAGCCCCAGAGGAAGAGGGATGTGTGCGAAGATATATAGGGCTGGGAAAATCTTCACTGGGGAGAAAAACAAGGCCACGGAAAATAAAACAATTTCAAATTGGGTTGAGAACAACTAAACAAACAAACAAATAAAGCAAGGACAAGGGTTATAATAGTGAATTGGAAACACATGGGATGTACCAGGGTGGACTTCACATACTCGAGCCAAGGTCAGAAGGCAGTTTGGTTTTTGACTGATTCCAAGCTGAGCTTCCAGTAGAAAACTCACGTTCCAGATTGGATTCTTAGGAGTGGGAAAGTGGTTGGCAGCTGTAACTGGATTCCCCAGGCATAATCTCAAGGACACTAGAGAGGCCTGCTCTTTGCCCCTGATTCAATTGGAAAGCAAAGCAGATGTTGTCTTAATAGTTTTCCAGCCCAGTGGCCAAGAGAAAACAAAATATGTCATACATGTGGTTATGTTTAAAGGCAAGAGTATAACACATGTCCAGCCAACACTGGATGTTGCTGGAGCAAGGGATTCCATCTGTAATCGCAACTGAGTTAATCTAATTAACTGCAAATGAAGACGCCTGTTTTCAAGTTCAGCCAAAGCAGTCACAAGGATACAGGATTTACAATGTTTTCCTTTCTTTTCTCTTTGTAAAGCACCCCTCAACCTGCCATCCTGTTTTTAAACGGCAAAGTGCTGGTGACATGACATGAGGGTTTGTGTTTGCTGTTTGGGCTTGATCATCACACAGGCTAAGGTTCAGTTCCCTTAAGACTGTAGATCTGAGAAAAAAAAATTGGTACAACTGCTTTGGTCACAAAAAATTGATCTATATTGGGTCCCCAAGATGGAGACTGCACAATCCATCAACATATTCCATTCATGGAAGCCCTGCCTCCAAGTCCTTGCAGAGAGCCCAAGCTTACATCCGAACAGCCTGTGTTTCTGGGATTCACTTAGAGGGCTCCGGACATGGGTGTTGTTGGACTCTTAAAAGCAGTTCCTGAAATCTCAGGCTTTACACTGGTCTGGTAAGTGCTGGTGATTCCCAGGGGAGTGAGGAGTGGGAGGTGGCAGGGATGAAAGGCTGACTGTAGCTCTGCTTTTGAGGTCTCTTGAATCAGCTCTGAAGGTTGGGGAGACTGGGGGAGGATCATGGATTAAGTTCATTCCATTTAAAAGAGCTCACTCAGCTATAAGGAAAAAGCCAGATGATGACAGAACTAGGTTTATAAACTGCAGGAAGATCGGGCCCCCATTCCCTACAAGATTAATGCTGCAGGGTCATCACACTTTAGGTTTCCAGAGGCAGAAAGGTTAGGGGAGGGGCTTTGTGCTCAGGCAGCCCTGGGTGTAAATTCCAACTCTGTCACGTACTTACTACATGTTGAAACCTGTGTAAATTGTTTTTGTAGGGGGAGGGATGGGGTTTGTTTTTATTATAAAAGAAAAAGCAATTCCTCCGGAAACTTAACAAAGGAAGGGAATATTTCACACTCAGCGAATAGACATCAGGATACAAAATTATGAGTGATTTGACTCCAGACCCGGCCCCTCTCTGAGCCTCTGTTTTCCTCATGGATGAAATGGGGGGACTTCCCTGGTGGTCCAATGGCTGAGACTCTATGCTTCCAATGCAGGGGGCCAAGGTTAGATCTCTGATTGGGGAACTAGATCCCACAGGCCCCAACAAAGAGTTTGCATGCTGCAACTAAGATCCAATACCGCCAAATAAATAAAAAGTAAGTATGAAATGGGCATGACACCACCTGCCTCTCAGAACTGCTCTGAGGATGGGGGATGATGCACATGGAAACGTCAGGGTCAGTGCCTGGCTTGTCGTCTGCATCTAACATTCAGCAAACACGGCTTCTCTGTGCCACTCTGCCCCTCCCCCAGATCTGCCCTCTTCTTTCCCTTTGCTGGTTTCCTTTGTGGCTGCCTGCCCCCAACCCAGGCAATCTATGATGTCATCCAACCCTGATGTTTCCCATTCTTCCTGAGGTCATCTGCTGTTCAGGGACCACTCTGGGTGACGGCCGTCAGTACAAGCTGCGGCTCCATCTCTGCAAATGGCAATTCCCAAGTGTGTTTCGTGTAATCATAACCAATGCCTGTGAACATTCCTTAAGAGAATTAAACACAAAATGGAATTCGGGGGTCATATCATTTTCCAAAATGCTTAGAGATTCACAGTGCACATCAGCGTATTAAAGGAATCCTGCAGCAAATAAACTCATTTAGCTTTGTTTACTGTCATTCTCCCACTTTATGTGACCTCGTGGCAGCCTATTATCCCTAGTCTTTTCTCTAAGTGCTTTCCTTTAAATTCTCTCAGTTCATCCCCCCAATAACTGCCCCCCCTTTAGAAATGCGGAAATAGGGTTCAGAGAGGTTAAATGATTCGCCGATGGTCCAGCTGGGTAGCCCCGGAACCAGCTATGTTCTCTCTGAGTCAAGGCTCTTTTCTCCACATCTGGAAGAAATGGCTTACTATATTCCTTTCCTGCTAAGCAGCCATAGAATCTATAAATCACTGGATGGGCTCCTAGGATTACATTGCCCAACAGTTTCATTTTCTTGGCAATGAGATAACCAGGAAGGAGAAGCGATTTTTCCCAAGAATTAGGAGTGGCAGAGCCAGAATTGGCACTGAGCCAAGTAACCTGCAAGCCTAGCTGCCTTTTCCTTACACCCAGGGTTCACACGTCTGGCTCACACTCCTCAGCCATCTTTCATTCTGTCTTTCCTTTCTGCAGAGCTAGAGCAATGCTGCCCAACAGAGCTTTCTGAAATGATGATGGAAATATTCCATACTGGTAGCCACGAACTCTATGTGGCTACTGATCACTTGAAATGGATCTAGTACAAATGAGGAACTGAACTTTAAAAATTTATTTATTTTAATTGGAAGATAATTACTTTTTAATGTTGTGTTGGTTTCTGTCATATATCCATCAACATGAATCAGCCATAGGTATACATATGTCCCTTCCCTCTTGAACCTTCCTCCAAGGAACTGAATTTTTAATACCATTTAATTTTAATTAACTTACATTTAAATAGTCACATGTTGCTAGTGGGTGCCATATTGGAGAGGGCAACTCTAGAGATCAGAAACCATAGTGAGTCTATAGACCTAACCCATGCAGTTACTAGGTGAGTAGATTTTTGTGATAAAAATCGAATCTAAACTACTTGGACCTTGTTATGGGCAACATTCCGTTTCATTTAATGTCAGGTAACAACGTGGGACACCTTTGCTCAAATATATTCCTCCCATCCCTGGCAATATACTACCCATCTTTCTAATACAGGTTCAAAGGCATCCCCTTCAGGAAGCCTTTAATGATTTATTTTTTCTGTCATGAAGCAGAATGAAGGAATTCTTCTATGGACTTCCACACTCCCTATACTTGTCCCTAGATGGATGAGCGAGAGGAGAGTTTCTGTTTTGCTGAAAGCTATTTTGTGAGCAGGTGGATGAGCGAGGAGAGAGTTTGCCTGTGGGGAGGGAGCTGTAGAAGAGGCGCTAGGGGAATGGTGTGAGAGAGATAAGCAAGACTTCATTAAAGAAGGTAAGTGATATGTAACTTAGCCTTCTCCTCTATCTCCCCTATAAAATCTTTAGCAAATGTAGGCATTACAAATTACAGTGACATACGGATAAATCTCACGATGTTGAGAGAAAAAAACAAATCACATGCTTCACAGTACAAACACTCAACAAACTAGATATTGAAGGGAATTTCCTCAGCCAGTTAAAGGGTATCTGTGGAAAACCCAGAGCTAACACCATACTTAATGGTGAAAGGCTGAATGCTTCCTCCTAAGATCAAGAATAAGACAAGGGTTTCTGCTCTTGCCAATTCTACTCAACATTGTTCTGGAAATTCTAGCCAGGACAATTATTCAGGAACCCAATTTTTGGGAAAAAAGGCATCCAGATGGGAAAGGGAGAAGTAGAACTATATTTGCAAAATGACACAATCTTGTGCATAGACGATCCTAACGAATCCACCAAAAAAACTATTCGAGTTACTAAACAAGTTCAACAGGACTGGAGGATAAAAGAGCAGTATGCAGTAAGCAGTTATATTCCTTCTATACACTGACAATGAGCAAATTGAGAATGAAATTAAGAAAACAGTTTTATTTATAATAGCATAAAAGAATAAATGCTTAAAAATAATTTTAACCAAAGAATGAGACTTTTGAACTGAAACGCTACTATATAGAAAGAAATTAAAGAACTAAACAAATGGAAAGACGCCCCATGTTCATAGACTGAAGATTTCATACTGTCAGGATGGCAGTACTCCTCAAACTGATCTATAGATTCAAAGCAACCCCTATCAAAATATCAGCTAAGGGCCTATGAAATTGACAAGTTGATCCTAAAATGCATATGGAAATTCAAGGGATCCAGAAGAGTGAAAACAATCTTGAAAAAAAAAGAACAAAGTTGGAAGACTCACACTTCCTGATTTTAAAACTTATTACAAAGCTTATTAGAAATCCAGAAAGTGTGGAACTGGTATCATAATAGACATATAAACCAAGAGAATAAAGCTGAGAATCCAAAAATAACGCCATTCACTGTCAATTGATTGTTTTACAAGGGAGCCTAGACAATTGGATTCAACAAACAGTGTGGGACAACTGGCTAGCCACGTGCAAAAGAATGAAGTTAGACCCTTAACTCACACCATGCAAGTGAAAGTGTTAGTGAATAAAGAAACTGTGATGGACACTTCTGATGCCCCACGCAGACCTGTTTTCACAAGCCACTGTACCCATAGCCAAATATTGACTGCTGATGACTCTCAGCTGATCCCTGCTGGCTCCCTGGCCTCAAAAGTGAAGGTGTCAGTAGCTCAGCTGTGTCCAACTCTTTGCAACCCCACGGACTGTAGCCCATCATGTTCCTCTGTCCATGGAATTTTCCAGGTAAGAAGACTGGAGTGGGTAGCTATTCCTTTCTCCAAGGGATCTTCCCGACCCAGGGATTGAACCCAGGTCTCCTACATTGCAGGCAAATTCTTTACCATCTGAGCCATTAGGGAAGCCCAATTCACACAATAAACAGGAACTAATAAAAGTGGATCAAAGACCTAAATATAAGAGCTAAAGCTATAAAACTCATAGAAAAAACAGAGTAAATCTTCATGACCTTGGAATAGGCAATGGATTCTCGGGTATAACAACCAAAGTACATACAAACAAAGACAAAGTTGATAAACTGGACTTCATCAAAATGACAGACTTTTGTATTTCAAAGGCAATATCAAGAAAGTGAAGACAATCCACAGAACATGAGAAAATTTTTGCAAATCATATATCTAATAAGAGACTTGTATCTAGAGTATATAACAAAGTATTGCAACTTAATAATTAATAGACAGCCCAGTTACAAAATGGGCAAAGGATCTGAGTAGACATTTCTCCAAAGAAGGTAAATGAATGGCCAATAAACACATGAAAAGATGCACAACATCATTACCTACCAGGGAAATGCAAATCAAAAGTGCCATGAGATACCAGTTCACACCCACTAGGATGACTATAATTAAAAAGGCAGGCAATAACAAGTGCTGGTGAGGATACAGAGAAATCGGAACACTTGTGCACTGCCAGTGGGAATACAAAATGATTCAGCCACTTTTTGAAAACAATTTGGCAGTTTCTCCAAAAGTTAGGCATAGAGCTACCACATGGCTCAACAATTCCACTCCTGGGCATTGGATTGACCAGAAAGTTCATTTGGGTTTTTTATTAAGCAAAAACCTGAATGAAACTTTTGGCCAATCCAATACATAGAAAAGAAATGAAAAGATGCCCCCACAAAAATTTATGCATGAATGTCCATAGCAACATTATTCATAATGGTCACCCAAATGGTGGAAAACACCCAAATGTCCGTCTGCTGATAGATGAAAAAAAATTATAAAATGTGGCATATCCATACACTGGAATATTATTTATCAACAATAAAAACGGATGCACGCTACAACATGGAATGAACCTTGAAAACGTCAGGCTAAGGGACAGAAGTCAGACACAAAAGGCCAGAGATTCCATTTGTGGAATGGCCAGAAAGGACAAATCTATAGAGACAGGGAATTAGTGGTTGTCAAGGTCTGAGAGGGGATGGGGAGATAGGGGGTCATGGTTAAGGGGGTGGCAATTGGAGAAGGCGATGGCACCCCACTCAGGTACTCTTGCTTGGAAAATCCCATGGACAGAGGAGCCTGGTAGGCTGGGGTCCATGGGGTTGCGAAGAGTCGGACACGACTGAGCAACTTCCCTTTCACTTTTCACTTTCATGCATTGGAGAAGGAAATGGCAACCCACTCCAGTGTTCTTGCCTGGAGAATCCCAGGGATGGGGGAACCTGGGGGGCTGCCATCTATGGGGTCATGCAGAGTCAGACACGACTGAAGCGAGTTAGCAGCAGCAGCAGCAGCAGTGTTCTGTTGTAACTTAAGTTGACTCTGGTGATAGACACACAGCTTATGAATATAGTAAACATTTGTACATGGATACATTGAACTGTACATCATAAATGAGTGTATGGTATCAATAAAGCTGATTACAAAAAGCAAGTTGCAGATGGATACATAACATGATATCATTTATTTGTGAAAGTACAGACATGTGCAAACCACACACTTCTTTCAGGAACATGTACAAATGCAGAGAAAACATAAAGACGTGTATGTGAATGAGAAACACATGAATTCAGGATGGTAAGTCACTGCCAGGGAGGGACAGTTAATGGATGAGGGATATGCACGGTGCTTCTACTGTATTTGTAACATTGATATCTTAAGCTTGGCAATTGGGTGTTTCTGATATTGATCCATATACCTTTTTTTTGTTAGTTTGTTTTTTAAACTTTTTGTTTTGTGTTGGGGTATAGTTAATTGTGTTGTGAGAGTTTCAGGTGAACAGTGAAGGGATTCAGCCATATGTAGATGGGTGTCCATTCTCCTCTAAACTCCCCTCCCATTCAGGCTGCCACATAACATTGAGCAGAGTCCATGTGCTGCACAGTAGGTTCTTTATGGTTATCCATTTTAATATAGCAATGTGTACATGTTCATCCTTATCTCCCTAACTACCTCTTCCCCTCACCCTTCCCCCAGCAACCATAAATTCATTATCTAAGTCTGCGAGTCTCTTTCTGTTTTGAAAGTTCATTTGTATCACTTCTTTTTATATTCCACATATAAAGGATGTCATACATATTTCTCCTGTCTAACTTACTTCACTCAGGATGACAATCTCTAGGTTACTGCTAATGGCGTAATTTCACTCATTCTTGTTAACAGCTGAGAGTCCTTTGGACTGCAAAGAGATCTAACCAGTCCATCCTAAAAGAAATCAGTCCTGAATATTCATTGGAAGGACTGATGTTGAAGCTGAAACTCCAATACTTTGGCCACCTGATGCGAAGAACTGACTCATTGGAAAAGACCCTGATGCTGGGAAAGATTGAGGGCAGGAGGAGAAGGGGATGACAGAGGATGAGATGGTTGGATGACATCACTGACTCGATGGACATGAGTTTGAATAAACTCCAGGAGTTGGTGATGCACAGGGAGGCCTGGCATGCTGCAGTCCACGGGAGTCACAAAGAATCAGACACGACTGAGTGACTGAACTGAACCGAATATTCCATTGTACATATGCTTGTTTGCTTAAATCCTTTGTAAAAAACTTTCATAGACATTCTCCAGCATTTTGGAAGTTGACCATGTATGTCTGATGCAGTGAGGTGGGAGGCTGGTCTCAGGAGCCCTGGACTAGGTGAGCACAGGCCTGGAGTGAAGAGCGCTGGGCCCACACTTGGTAGATACTTTTTAAAAATGCAGTCAAACAGGGTTCCATCCCTGGAGCATTTTGGTTGGCATTTTTGCAGCAAAGAGCTGGAGCTCTGCAGACAGTCAGTCCCTGTTTGAGTATCTCCTCTGCTGCCAGTAGGGTCATGACCTTATGCAAATTACTTGACCTCTCTGAGCTTTACATCTCCAACTGATCAATGGGAAAAATACCACCTACTCCTCAAAACTGGTGCAGATGGAACACACAAGCCTGCACAAGGTACCCGGCTGCCCCCCTGCTCTGGCCAAGGCTCCCATCTGAGCCCCACTCACCTCCCATGTGTTCCCTCCTTCACTCCTTTGCAGGGTGTGTGATCAGCTGTCAGTCAAAAATCGCTGAATGGAACCGACTTTGAGAGCCAGGTTTTGGGTTTTTGCTTGGCCTATATTGAGTTTTTAAAAAACTTAGAAGTTTTGTATGAAAAGCTAGCTTTTCCAACTTTCCTTGAGACACCGAGTCGTATTCCTGCATAAGTACAGCTGGCTGGAGCTGAGCACAGTGCCTCCCTAGGCAGATGTTCCTTGGGGCACAGTCTCCACCACTCTCTGTTGTCTCACAGCCAGCATCCAGCATCCTTCCTTATTACATTACCTGCCTGGTACCTTCATGCTCCTGGGTTGCCTGTCTAG
>SJYX01011741.1:7027-56414 GCA_006410675.1 Oreotragus oreotragus
TATATATGGTACTGTGTTTTTTTAGGTTAGCACATAATGTGGCTATCTCCATTTGATGTGTTAACAGCTGTTAATACTCAATGCCTAGATCCGATACTTTGTTAGGAGTTGTAGAACAGTGATGTTCTTAGTCTTCTCGTTTAGTTAACTAAAGATGAGATAAATGCTTGGTTAACTAAAGATGAGATAAATGCTTGGTTCTCTTAATTAGCTTGTTTTCATAATGAATTGACTCCTTATCATCTTTCAGAGTGAATCATTTCCTTTTTGAAAGGTCAAAATATCATTATTAACTAATGAATCTAAATATATTTGGTATAGTTCAATCCATTGCAGTTCTTATCCTAATTGAAGCTGAAATTATCTCATCTTTGATGAATTTGAGGCTCTGCAGGTTAGCCTTGGCATACCATACTATCTTTAATAGCTTCATCACTATCTGGTATGAGAAGATGTTTCCAGTTCAAAGTGTGCATTTCCTGCCCTAGACCTGGAAGTAGCCATTTCTCCAAGAAGCCTGGTTTCTTTTAGTAGGAAGTAGTATTTCCCGCAGTCTGGGATGTAAGGCGATCTGGTTGTGACATCTGTCACCCTGTGCAGCAAAAACCGGCTGACTGGGCAGGTGTTTCCTCCCTCCCGTACAGCTCCATGTGTGGGCCTCCCAAAGCTGTGCGGTCGGTCGAAGGGGATGACCATCCCCGATAGAGGAGAACCAGTCTTTGGTCAAGGGTATATGAGTAGCTGTGCTCTCTGCTACGGAGAAGGCAATGGCACCCCATTCCAGTACTCTTGCCTGGAAAATCCCATGGGCGGAGGAGCCTGGTGGGCTGCAGTCCATGGGGTCGCTAAAAGTTGGACATGACTGAGAGACTTCACCTTCATGCATTGGAGAAGGAAATGGCAATCCACTCCAGTGTTCTTGCCTGGAGAATCCCAGGGACAGCGGAGCCTGGTGGGCTGCCGTCTGTGGGGTCACACAGAGTCAGACACAACTGAAGCAACTTAGCAGCAGCAGCAGCTCTCTGCTAGAACCTCCAAGTAAAAGGCACTCAGTCGTGTCTGAGTCTTTGTGATCCCATGGACTATCAAGTCCATGGAATTCTGCAGGCCAGAATACTAGAATGGGTAGCTGTTCTCTTCTCCAGGGGATAGTCCCAACCCAGGGATCGAACTCAGGTCTCCCACATTGCAGGTGGATTCTTTACCAGCTGAGCCACCAGGGAAGCCCAAACAAGCTCTCAAAACTACATTCTGGGTATTAAGAAATACTCATTGCTGTTGGGGTGATCATTGATTCTAGGCCTGTTAAGTGGGTGGAGTTCATACTGATATTTCTCATTTAAATTCAATACCCCAGTGTTTTTACTTCTTCTGTTTTATATCTCTTTTCTTTTATGTCAAGAATTCTGGTTCTTAAGGACAAAGAGAATGCCAGATTAGACTATTTCATTATTACTCATTTGCTTTATTCCACATTACACTAAAACAGTCTCAGTAATAGTGCTATAGTTGAGAGTCCCTTGGACTGCAAGGAGATCCAGCCAGTCCATTCTGAAGGAGATCAGCCCTGGGATTTCTTTGGAAGGAATGATGCTAAAGCTGAAACTCCAGTACTTTGGCCACCTCATGCGAAGAGTTGACTCATTGGAAAAGACTCTGATGCTGGGAGGGATTGGGGGCAGGAGGAGAAGGGGACGACAGAGGATGAGATGGCTGGATGGCATCACCGACTCGATGGATGTGAGTCTGAGTGAACTCCGGGAGTTGGTGATGGACCGGGAGGCCTGGTATGCCGCGATTTTCATGGGGTTGCAAAGAGTCGGACACGACTGACTGAACTGAACTGAACTGAACTGAAGATTACTGAAAACAGTTGGCTTTGCATATGCTCTTCCTATTCTCCCATTTGAAAAACAGTTATAACCGTGTTGTCAGATTATATGGCTATTACATTGCTATGCACTCTTTATTTTTCAAACACTCTCATTTAGTCTTAGATCTGTGTGTAACTAGATATTTAATGTTCATCACTGGTCCTTGTATTCTAATCATTTTAGTGTACTGAAGCTTGTTCTTTTGATCATAGGATTAATAGTCTCTTGAGTTCTTGCTTGTTAATATAGTAGTTAAAACTGTGTTATTACACTTGAAAGTCTGTTTATCTGAGTATAAAAATCCTTGGCAGACTTTTTTCTTGAGGGTTTTAAACATATTACAGTTGATCCTTGAACAGCATGGGTTTGAACTACGTGAGTCCACATATATGCAGGTTTTGTTACTATATGATGTGCAGTTGGTTGACTCTGGTGCAGAACTGTGGGTACAGAGAAACTGGATATGGAGGGCCAGCTGTAAGCTAAGTGGACTTTCACCTGGGGAGAGGGTGTACTCCTAACCTGAAGTTGTTCAGGGGTCAACCATAGTCCATTTTCTTCTAGCAAGTAGTGTTGCTACTGAAGGCAGAGGGCTGATGACACTTTGCTTTTAAGTAATTTGGTCTTTAGGTCTAAATGCTGTGAGGATGATATGGAGGGCCAGCTGTAAGCTAAGTGGACTTTCACCTGGGGAGAGGGTGTACTCCTAACCTGAAGTTGTTCAGGGGTCAACCATAGTCCATTTTCTTCTAGCAAGTAGTGTTGCTACTGAAGGCAGAGGGCTGATGACACTTTGCTTTTAAGTAATTTGGTCTTTAGGTCTAAATGCTGTGAGGATTTCATGTTTTTGTTAAAAGTCTAGTGATTTTACCAGAATAATAGCTTTTGATTGCTCTGGGTCTGAATTCTCAGGAAATAAGTAGTTTTTGATCTTTTTGTTTGTTGTATGAAAGTATTCTTACGGTACAATTCTTAGTGTTTGTTCCATTACTTTGCTTTTTTTTTTCCTTCAAGCACTCCCATTCTATATGCATTATTAATAGATTTTCTCTGACTATTCAGTATTATCACTTTCTTGAATAGTTTTTTATTTTATTATTTCTTTTTGATCTAACAGTTTTTTCTCCTTTTTGCCTTCTGTTTATCTTTAGGACATCATCTTTTGTTTTTATTCATCCTTACATGATTTCTAGCTTAAGCTTAGTTTCTGAACTGATTTTTTTTCCTTTTATTCCTGATTCTTTCCTGAGTTTGGTCACCTGATGTTTGATATTTTCTAGTTTTGATTTATGTTACTCTTTAATACTTCGCATCTTTGTACACGAGGCCTTGGCCTCGTTTTCGGTGGTTGGCTAGCGTGCTCCTGGGTGTTGTCCTCGTGTCTTTCTTGGGTGCATTTGTTGTCTGAGCGCAGGTTCTTTTGCACTCCTCTTTCCTGGTCTAGTAACTTTGTTACAGTACCTTGTATGTGGCTCATTTTTATGTGAAACTCATTTTCCTAAGCTTTGGAAGGCGTAGCTTTTCTAACTCCTCATAGCTCCTTCTTCTGTTGTTTTGTGTAGTGTTTTTTTTTTTCCCTTGAGATACGGTTGGCTCTTCCCTTTCCCTGTTTTTTCCTGATGTCTTTGTCTCTTTCTTTCTCAATTTTCATTTACCCCATCAATATGGGTTCTCATCCCAAGATTTCTTTTCTCTGCGGGACTCTGCCTTAGAAGGGAGCTTCAGCTGATTGGTTTTGAGAGATTCTAGTGTCTAGATTACTTCAGCCCCCTCAGATCTTACACAGGACCCCTTGTATTCATTTGGAATGTATAACCCCTGGTTTAGTTTAAACAGCTGTTCTCAAATTGGTTTTTTGTGCTTTCCAGTGAATACCTGTTTTGGGGGGCTTATTTTTTCTTTGGGTCATCAGATTAACTGTTGTTTCTCTCTGCTTCCGTCTGCATAGATGCCCATATGGTGCAAGTCTTACTGCTACTGATAGTCTGTCCCTAGCCACTCGGATTTTGTTGTCTAGTGAGGTTACTTACTTTTGTTAGATGTGTTGTCCATAGATTTTTTTAAATTTTGCTATCAAGTTGCTTTATTATTAGGAGGCTTTAACAAGACAAAAGTCATCTCACCTCTTTTTTTTTTTTTTTAATTANCCTCTTTCCTGGTCTAGTAACTTTGTTACAGTACCTTGTATGTGGCTCATTTTTATGTGAAACTCATTTTCCGAAGCTTTGGAAGGCGTAGCTTTTCTAACTCCTCATAGCTCCTTCTTCTGTTGTTTTGTGTAGTGTTTTTTTTCCCTTGAGATACGGTTGGCTCTTCCCTTTCCCTGTTTTTTCCTGATGTCTTTGTCTCTTTCTTTCTCAGTTTTCATTTACCCCATCAATATGGGTTCTCATCCCAAGATTTCTTTTCTCTGCGGGACTCTGCCTTAGAAGGGAGCTTCAGCTGATTGGTTTTGAGAGATTCTAGTGTTTAGATTACTTCAGCCCCCTCAGATCTTACACAGGACCCCTTGTATTCATTTGGAATGTATAACCCCTGGTTTAGTTTAAACAGCTGTTCTCAAATTGGTTTTTTGTGCTTTCCAGTGAATACCTGTTTTGGGGGGCTTATTTTTTCTTTGGGTCATCAGATTAACTGTTGTTTCTCTCTGCTTCCGTCTGCATAGATGCCCATATGGTGCAAGTCTTACTGCTACTGATAGTCTGTCCCTAGCCACTCGGATTTTGTTGTCTAGTGAGGTTACTTACTGTTGTTAGAGGTGTTGTCCATAGATTTTTTTTAATTTTGCTATCAAGTAGCTTTATTATTAGGAGGCTTTAACAAGACAAAAGTCATCTCACCTCTTTTTTTTTTTTTTAATTCAATTACCATAAATCTGTCTAGCTTTTTTTCAGTTAGTGTTATAGAATGTGGGTCATTTTCCTATGTTGTGTTTATTAATCAAAAACATTTTAAATTAAAATATAGCATTATGTCTTAGGTGTATATAATAATTTATTAAACTGTTCACTCATAAATGGCGTTAATATTTTTTGAGGTTGAATGATTCAGAAAGTTATGCTAACATAATTAATGTTGTGAATGTTTAGACGTTTTCATTTTCTTTATTGGTCATATTTTCAAAAGATTTGATGTAAAGATACATATCTCTGTGTTTTAGCATGCTTCATGGTGATCCAAGCAGAAGAATTCCTGCTGAAATGGCATTGTGCAGTCCATTCTTTAGCATTCCTTTTGGTAAGTTGCACACACTTTTATTTTTTCTTGGTTATTTTATAATCAAGTAAGATATCAGAACTGATTTATATTCCCAAGCTCCTTTCCCTAATATTCATCTGTTTATTCGGGGGAGTTTGCATTTAACCACGTTGTAATGAATTTAACAGCCCCTCATATTGAAGATTTGGTGATGCTTCCTACGCCAGTGCTAAGGCTGCTGAATGTGCTGGACGATGATTATCTTGAGAATGAAGAAGAATATGAAGGTCAGGGCTTCCTAAATTTTATTTTAATGTGTCTTTCCTGTGTAGAATAGACATACCATTTCATAGCATTCTCATGTTTTGCTCGTTTATATAGTGAGGATATGGAACTATGTGATCTCTAAAATACACTTACTTTTGACTCCTGCTGTGTATTTAATGTGTCCCCCACCAATTTCCTATGAGAACACTCTAAGCCCCAATGTGATAGAGTTGGAGACTTTAGGAGGTAATAGGATTAGATTAGGTCATGAAGCTGGGGCCTTTCTGATGGAACTAGTGGCCTTTAAAACAGAATAGACAGGAGAGTAGTCTTTCTCTTTCTTCTCTTTCTGTCTCTGCCCATGTGAGTATTCAGCAGGAAGGCAGCTGTCTACAGTTCATTTCAGTTGCTCAGTCGTGTCCGACTCTTTGCGACCCCATGAATCGCAGCACGCCAGGCCTCCCTGTCCATCACCATCTCCCGGAGTTCACTCAGACTCACGTCCATCGAGTCCATGAGGCCATCCAGCCATCTCATCCTCTGTCGTCCCCTTCTCCTCCTGCCCCGAATCCCTCCCAGCATCAGAGTCTTTTCCAATGAGTCAACTCTTCACATGAGGTGGCCAAAGTCCTGGAGTTTCAGCTTTAGCATCATTCCTTCCAAANCATGCAGCGACTGATTGGGTCACAAAGAGTCAGACATGACTGAGCAACTCTACTGAACTGAATAGCCAACAGGCAAGGAATTTATTTACTAGAGGTTGTATTTCCTACTGAGCCTCTCTTCTGAGGGGGATATTGTTTCTGGTTAGGAAACTGAGTGGGATCTCGGAGGACAATGATGACCATTTCAGCCTGGTGGGCTTGTCCAGGAGTCCCCTGGTCCCACACCTGGGGGTTAATTTTGTCCTCCCATAGTTCTTGGACCCTCTCTATTGGAGAAGGTGTAATGGGTTCTTCAATAGTTACCAGAAGCTATAGGGCTCTAGGGGCTGAAAAGTTTCCCATCACAAGGGTGGTCCCCAGTTTATAAGGGAGTTATTTACTAGAGGTTGTATTTCCTACTGAGCCTCTCTTCTGAGGGGGATATTGTTTCTGGTTAGGAAACCGAGTGGGATCTCAGAGGACAATGATGACCATTTCAGCCCGGTGGGTTTGTCCAGGAGTCCCCTGGTCCCACACCTGGGGGTTAATTTTGTCCTCCCATAGTTCTTGGACCCTTTCTATTGGAGAAGGTGTAATGGGTTCTTCAATAGTCATCAGAAGCTATAGGGCTCTAGGGGCTGAAAAGTTTCCCATCACAAGGGTGGTCCCCAGTTTATAAGGGAGTAGGACACTCAGGGACCACTGGAAACTGGTGGGAAAATATTTGTCCTTCCCAGTAACAAAGAAGTGCTTGGGTGAGTCTTTTAGTAATTGTTTTTCTTGTAGCACCCCAAATGGTACAGGTTTGGGAGGAGTAGCCTCCATAGTAGGAGGTCAGGACAGAGTAGGTAGCTCCTGTGTCAACCAAGAAATTCTTGGACCTACCTGTTGCATCCAGTTGCACCCTTGGCTCCAGCCCCATGATGGTTATCTGGAACAGGTGGGCTGGTTAGAGTGAGCTGCTTCAGTCCTGTTGAACCACTGTGAGGGAAGGCTTGGCACTTGACCTTGAGGCTTTTGGATCCCAAGGACAGAGTGCCACCCAATGTCCCAATTGATGGCATTTGTGGCAAGCTGTTTTAGGAAATTTATCATAGTTTGAATACTATGGCCTAATGTCTCACCTGTCTACAGATTAAGCATTTGCCTCGTGACTTGTCCTTTAAGGACTCAAGGTTTGCAATAGGCTTCACTGCATGGTGGCCAGCATCTGGGCATACCTTGTCTCTTTCCCTTTCTCCCTATCCTAGGCCTTGGCCTCCCTCTCCTGTTCTCTGTTATAAAATGTATTGGTGGCTGTCTGAACCACCTCACCTAAAGAGGCAGCAGGATCCTGCTGCTGTAACTGCTGTAACTTTATCTTGATCCCAGATGCACACTGAGACAGGAATTTGTCCTTTAAAATCACCTATCCCTCATAAGAATCTAAGTCCAGACTGGAAAACTTTCAGAGGGCCTCTTTTAGCCTTTCCAGAAAGGCAATGGAATTTTCATTGAGCTCCTGAGTTGTTGCTGAGAGCAGGCACAGTGGCACAAATATTTCCATGGGTGGACTTCCTTTGGGGTGAGTCTTTCTGAAGCTTATCCTACCCAGTACTGATGCAACCTGAGATCCATGTGTCCTTGGGTCAGTGTGCAGATCCCCAGGCAGGCTGAGGAGTGACAGCCTCCTGAAGATTGAATACCCAGGCAGGTCGAGGCAGGTCAGCCTCCCGAGAACTGGATCCCTTGGCAGGTCAAGGCATGTCCACCTTCTGGGACCCCTGGACTGGTGTATCCCCAAGGAAGTTGAGGGATGACAATCATTCAAATACCTGATCCCTAGGCAGGTCCAAGCAGGTTGACCTCCCGGGACCCCCGGACTGGTGGATCCCTGAGCAGGATGAGGTGTAACAACCTCCCAGGGACCAGATCCCTAGGCAGGTTGAGGCAGGTCAACTTACTGGAACACCCGGACTGGAGTTGGGCTTCCTCAAGGTCTCCAGCATGACCAGTGCTGGGTATGATTTAAGGGGTTGTAATCTTAACTCATTGCCAGTTTGTTCACAGCAGATGTAAATAGATAGCAGTCCAAGCCTGTGCCCTGAGACTGGGAACCTGGTGAAACAGTCATGAGGCTTACCCTCTTACTGCTCTAAGGGAATGTAAGTCACTGATTTCCTCCCCTAGTCCTCAATAAGAGCAGCTTAGGGTGTTTCTAATGGTAAACATTTCATTGTCAGAGACCCACTTTAGGCAATAACAGAAGTAATGACAAAAGAGTGGGTTATCTGGCCCTGTTAGGGGCATTGGAGTATTTTAATAATAAGCAGCATGGAGCAATGTTGCCTACTAGCGGGCAGGGTTCTGGTTGCAGGAGTTAGTAAGTGGCTTAAGAACAAATTGACAAGAAGCAACAGACCAGATATTTCATAAATGTGGAGTTGAGGTTTGATCCAGGGGTATGTTTGTAACTTTAGGAGAAGGGTGCTAAGGGTTTGGGCTGAAAAGGCCTGCAAGGCTAACTCCCAAAGTGTCAAACATTATCCATGGAAGCCCAATTGCCTTGGAAGGGATGCCAACAGATGGACTTCTAGCAGGCATTGTGTGCCTGTCTCCCAACCTAGTGGGTTCACTGAGAGATGGTGATGTTGCACATGTTGTAGGAAACATGGAAGATGAAAGCCTGAGTATCTAGAGGGAGTAGATATTACACAGTATTTCCCTCCCAAGAGCCAGCTATTTTCTGGTTGTCCCTCCAGAAGATTGCAGAGGCAACGCTGTGGGCCTAGATGGAGCTCAGGAAAAGAACATGAAACAGGAGGGAAGGGGGCAGGGGACAACTTTTGAAAGAATCACATAGCACAAGGGCATGATATAAACCAATTAAAATCAAACGGGCCCAAGACGACAATTCAAATTAAACTAAACCTTGATCCCCAGTCTATAAGCTAAATGATACACCCAGAGGTGGCAAGACAGTTCCAAGTCACTATCAAAAGACGGAGGAGTGGGTGGTTTCCCAATGGTTGAGTTGATCCTCCCACTCATTCGGTTCAGTTCAGTCACTCAGTCGTGTCCGACTCTTTGCGACCCCATGAATCGCAGCACGCCAGGCCTCCCTATCCATCACCATCTCCCGGAGTTCACTCGGACTCACGTCCATTGAGTCCGTGATGCCATCCAGCCATCTCATCCTCGGTCGTCCCCTTCTAAAAAAAAAAAAATGTGTTTGAACAGAAACCATCCTCACAGAAAATGTATTTGTCTGGCTATGGTGTGGAGCTAGCGATTAAGAGTACAGAATACAAAGCATTGGATGATACTCAAGTCAAAAGTAAGTTTATTCTCTATATTTGAGTAAAAAAATTTGGAGGGTTACATACTTCCATTTAATCCTACACATGTTAATTTGAGTCTGGAGGCAATTTAATTTTAAACTAAAATGTATTTCATGTTATGCTCTCAGAAATTTCAAAAATTGGAAGTAGCATATTATTTTGGTTATATTCAATGGCTTCCCAGTCATTTTCAGCAACATATGAAAATTGATACTACATGTAGGATGTGTAGAAGCAATAGGTGAGGCTGCTTATGACTACGAGGGGGTTCACCCAGTTCAGACTGGCCTATGATGTACCTAATCATCCCCTGGGGGCAAAGATTGCGGATATAAAGGGGTTGTGTCATGGTAAACCTGAAACTCATTGGTAGCACTGCCTTACAAAGCTTGGTCTGAAATATTTATTTTTAATAAAGTTAGTTTTGTGTTGTGTTTTTGTTTTGAAATAGGATGGGAAAGTCCTGTGAATATTTGTTTAGATTGATTAGATCTGCAATCTTACCAATCCAGGATCTATGTTCTGTGTACTGAATGCATGCTCTAGATGAAAGAATCTGGAGACCTAAAAACAATAAAGAACTTTTCAGATTCTTATGGGAATCTTTTATTACCTGGCTCATTGGAAATTTATTTATACCTGATTCTTGGTTAAGAATTTCTAATTCGTTCTGTTACATGCTCTCTGATGCTGCTTCTGCTTCATTTTTGTTTTTCTATTCAAGCTCTGGTCCTGAAGGCCTTGCTTTGATTACAGCTTAGCTATAGTCCCTCCTACTGAGTGTGTTACAGATCAACATCTGTATTATTGCAATTGAAATCCTGCTGGTTGCTGAAAAAACGTAGCAGAAATAGTAATGCCCAGATTTTTTATATTTCCATATAGCTTGTATATTGCTCTACAGTGCTTTATAATTTAGTACCTTGTTTAGTGCTTCCCATAGTTCATCAGGAACTCTTGTCTATCAGATCTAGGCCCTTAAATCTATTTCTCACTTCCACTGTATAATCATAAGGGATTTGATTTAGGTCATACCTGAATGGTCTAGCGGTTTTCCCTACTTTCTTCAATTTAAGCCTGAATTTGGAAATAAGGAGTTCATGATCTGAGCCACAGTCAGCTCCTGGTCTTGTTTTTGTTGACTGTATAGAGCTTCTCCATCTTTGGCTGCAAAGAATATAATCAATCTGATTTCGGTNTGTCTATCAGATCTAGGCCCTTAAATCTATTTCTCACTTCCACTGTATAATCATAAGGGATTTGATTTAGGTCATACCTGAATGGTCTAGCGGTTTTCCCTACTTTCTTCAATTTAAGCCTGAATTTGGAAATGAGGAATTCATGATCTGAGCCACAGTCAGCTCCTGGTCTTGTTTTTGTTGACTGTATAGAGCTTCTCCGTCTTTGGCTGCAAAGAATGTAATCAACACCCAGGCACCAAATCTGCCTGCACCTTGATGTTTGAATTTCAGCCTTCAGAACTATGAGAAATAAATGATTGTTGTTTAAGCCACTTAGTGTGTGGCATTTTGTTACAGTAGTCCCAGCAGACTGGAACAATTCCTAAGGTCCTTTCAACTCTTTTACATCTGATAAACCTTTACTAAGTAAATAAAGATTATCTTTCCCAGCAACAACTTCTTTCTGTCTGTGCTAATCCTGCCCTACACTTTCACTTCTTTTTAGCTCTTATTTATTTTGCTTTTAACAATTCATTAATTCAAAACATATTTACTGAGTATGCACTTGCCACTGTGGATTTATTTCCTGTCTTTAGTGTAATAGGGGAGACAGTTATGTAAACAATTACAAGTATATAAATGATTACTTATATAAATCTGGAGGTTACAGTAAAGTACTGAGGCAGAGAGGAGGGCTGTTTAACTCAGTCTGAGTGACACATGAATGGGCATCTCTACAGACATATAATATCTGAGTTCTGTTAGTAATTGAAGTTGCTTGACTAAAAGTTGAGGGGTTGAGCTAAAAGTAGCTTAGAGACACTGAGTTGAGAGAAAATATGGCATATTCAGAGAACAGCAAATTGTTCGGGATGGCTGTCTCTTAGGATATTTAACAGTCAGTTAAAGCTAAAAAGGTAGCCAGAATACAGGTATCTAATAGACTTGTTTGATATGTTTAAGAATTTGGACTTTAATCCCAGAGATAGTAACACTAGAATATAAATTACACAAAAGAACTTTGTATCAAGGGTAGAATAGTTCCTGGCTTCTGATAAGTATCCAATACATATTTGTCCATTGTAAAATGCAATAAAGAGCTGTTAAAATTTAAACTAGGTGAGTGTTATAGTCAAACTTGGGTTTAATAAGAGCATTCTGGAAGCAGAGTGGTGAATGGACTAAAAAGCAGGACCAGGCTTAGAAATATCGATTGTGTGCATGCTAAGTCGCTTCAGTCTGACTCTTTGCAACTCTGTGGACTGCAGCCCTCCAGGCTCCTCTGTCCATAGGATTCTCCAGGCAAGAGTACTGGAGTGGGGTGCCATTTCCTCTTGCAGGGGATCTTCCTGACGCTGGGATTGAAGCCTAGGTCTTCTGTATCTCCTGCGTTGGCAGGTGCGTTCTTACCACTCCCCCGACTTGGGAAGTTCAGAAATATCAGTTGCTTAGTACTGAGCATTTTCTTTATGGAAAATTAAGCTGTCACTGATGGAGCTAGTTTTACCACACTGTTTCTTGTAAGGGTAAGTCGTTTTATGTCCCTCAGCTTTGTATAGTTCCCTAAAAAATGAAAAAAACCTAATTTCTTTGAATCTGTGACAGTTGTAGGAATCTCCAATCTATACTTTTTAGGATGCCTTTTTATCTGAAAGAATAGTCTTACCCTGGTTACTGTTTTGGAATTCCCAGGTGGCTCAGTTGTAAAGAATCCACCTGCAATGCAGGAGTGAAGTGAAAGTCACTCAGTCATGTCTGACTCTTTGCGACCCCATGGACTATACAGTCCATGGAATTCTCCAGGTCGGAATACTGGAGTGGGTGATATGAAGTGAAGTCACTCAGTCGTGTCCGACTCTTTGTGACCCCATGGACTGTAGCCTACCAGGCTCCTCCATCCATGGGATTTTCCAGGGAAGAATACTAGAGTGGGTAGCCTTTCCCTTCTCCAGGGGATCTTCCCACCCCAGGGATCAAAGCCAGGTCTCCCGCATTGCAGGCAGATTCTTTACCAGCTAAGGCACAAGGGAAGCCCAAAAAGGGGTCACTGTGGCTGCATGGGCCAGGAAATGAACCTGGGCCTCCCTCATGGCAGGCGAGAATTCTACCACTGAACCACCCATGCACAATTCAGGAAATATGGGTTCAATTCCTATGCTGGGAAGATTCCCTGGAGAAGGAAATGGCAACCCACTCCATTTTTCTTGCCTGGGAAGTCCCATGAACAGAGGAGCCTGGCGGGCTGCAGTCCATAGGGCTGCAAAAGAGTTGGACACAGGACTTCCCTGGTGGCTCAGATGGTAAAGTGTCTGTCTACAATGCGGGAGACCTGGGTTCGATCCCTGGGTCAGGAAGATTCCCTGGAGAAGGAGACGGCAACCCACTCCAGTACTCTCGCCTGGAAAATCCCATGGAGGGAGGAGCTTGGTGCAGGCTACTGTCCATGGGGTCACAAAGAGTTGGGCATGACTGAGCAACTTCCCTTCCAGCAATTAAACAACAACAGCGTTTTTTAACTAGGTCATTATGGTACATTAGTTCTAAATAATCCCTTGACATTTTTTTCAAATTATTACTTAAGCCTTTTAAGTGTCTACCTACTGTATTCTGTTTCCTCCTAATAATTTTGATTGCTGTAAAATTCAAGTGTGAACTTTCTTGAATAAACCTTAGGGTAGACTGTATCTGTTCTTTCCCGTGTATCTTGCTGTGTAACACCTTTTTTTGTACTTCTAAATACATTAAGCATTTAAATGCCGAAATGTTAAACATTTAATGGCATTTAAACATTTAAATGCGTAAATGCTATTAAGTCTTACTATTTAAGAGTCTTACATGGACTAAAGTGCAACAGACTCTTTAGTAGCATTAAACACCTTTGTCAGTTCTGATTAGCAAAGTCACCTTCAGATTACACTAGTTTTAGGTAAGCTTGCCTTGCTCGAAATCATGTGTGAGGACAGCTGTCTTGTAATCTTGATGGCAGTGGGGAAGAGGTTAGATTCGAACCTGCCACTGAGCCCAAAATGAATTGAAAGTTTTGTATATGTTAGAGTGGGCTTCCCTGGTGGCTCAGATGGTAAAGCATCTGCCTGCAATGCGGGAGACCCGGCTTCGATTCCTGGGTCGGGAAGATCCCCTGGAGAAGGAAATGCAATCCACTCCAGCACTCTTGCCTGGAAAATCCCATGGACGAAGGAGCCTGATAGGCTATGGTCCATGGGGTTGCAAAGAGTCGGACATGACTGAGCGACTTCACTTCACTTTAGAGTAGTAAAACAAGGAAGTAGGGAGAGGATAAGGAGGGAAGGAAAAAGGGCAGGCAGGCAGGAGAGAGTAAAGGAAAAAAATTTAGCTAAAAAATCATAGGAGATTAAAATATGTATATTCTAGGAGTTGAGAAGGCCCAGTGTGCACTAGTGTGCACAGAATTCAAAATAATGATTCAGCAAATTTTACTGTGACGTGAACCACCATTTAGAAAATATTAACAGTGCTTACCACAGAAAGAACCCCTATAAGGCAAACCAATAGATAGTGGGTAAAGGATACAAACAATTTATATGAAAGGTTGTACAATATATCTCACACACATATTTCGTTCTCATTTGTTGAAATATTAATATCTTTGTCACTTGTCACATTGACAGTGAAGATGTGGGTAAGGTATAGGAAAACATTCGCATATGTCACTGGAGAGAGTTTAAGTTGGTGAACCTATATGAAAAGCAAATTGGTAACTCTAGCAATTACAGACTCATATTAATTTTGACCTAGCAGTTCCATTTCCAAAAAGTTAACTTAGAAATACACAAATGAAATGAGATGTATATACAAGTTTATCTATTACAGTATTATTTATAATGGCAAGCAGTTTTGGAATAGTTTAATTATTCATCAGTAGGACACAGTAGAGAATTTATCAATCTTTTATAGAAGGAAATGGCAGCCCACTCCAGTATTCTTGCCTGGAGAATCCCATGGACGGAGAAGCCTAGTAGGTTATAGTCCACGGGGTCGCAAAGACTCGGACACGACTGAGTGACTTCACCTTCACCTTATAGAATGAAACATTAAATCACCATAAAAATAAATGAAAAAATTTTGTGTAATGATATTGAAAGGTCTAAAAATGTAGTTTTAAAAAAGATTGGAACTTTTTATTTAAAGCATATATGATTATGTTTGCTTGTGTAAACTTATAAGGTTTATGGAAAGTTACAGAAGAAACTAATAATGCTTATTGTCTTCAGGGGGAACAGAATGACATTTTGGAAAGTTGCAAGAAGACTTTTCTTTTGGATTTCAAATTATTTGAATGTATTAGCCAAAACATTTAAAATATTTAAAAAAATTATTAAATGCATTACATTTATATTATTCTTAACTTAAGCATAATTTTAAAAGTTACAGAAAATGATTTCATTACCTAGTTATGGATTCTTGAATTTAAAATCGGAAAATAATGAATGCTTGCAAAGTACATCAAAGCGATTACTTCTGTATTTATTAATAACCAGATGTTGTAGAAGATGTAAAAGAAGAATGTCAAAAATATGGACCAGTGGTATCTCTGCTTGTTCCAAAAGAAAATCCTGGCAGAGGACAAGTAAGTGAATGTTTATCATAATTTGAAAATGAATCAGTGGTTATTAAAATCCTGTACAAAATGTTTTAATTTTAAAGAAAGATACACACAGAATGTTGCTAGGAATTACGAATTTGCATTATCACGGTTTTTACTTTTTTTTACTTCTTTTTCCAAAAGTTCTATAATATGCCTGTACTTTTTAATCACTTAAAAAATTTTTTTTAAGTGTTAATCTACTTTTTCAGCCGTTGTATGCAGCCAGCTGAATCATATGCTAATTTAGGTCAGGGTCAGCTACAGAAATATTTGGCCCAGTTTTTTCTAATTAAGTACAGTAGGAAAACCATTTAGGTTAGGTTCTGATTGTAATAGAATTATCAGTGATAATTTAAACAAGGAGAATGTACTGGACTGAGAATCCTGAAAGCTGGGTTCAAGTTTCAACTTGGCTTGTTTTGTGAGGAACCTTAGTTTTTTCATCTATAGAATGTATAGGCTAAAAGTATGATCATAGTTTCTGAAGAAAACTCTGTGATCCTAAATTAAGTCTTTCTTTTATCTGTAGTTTTTTTTTTTTCCCCAGAAAATAGAATATTGTTTTATTCTGTTTCTTAATCTTAGCATCACTGACATTTGAGCTGGGTAATTCTTTGTTTTGGGAGCTGTCATGTACATTATAGGATGTGTAACATCGTCCTTGGCCTCTGCTCCCTGGATTCGCCTCTTTCCACCATCCTTCTTAGTTGTGACACCAGAAACGTCTCTAGGCAACTGAAAAAAAAGTGAAAGAAATTTCACTCTCGTCTTAACGAAAAGTTATTATTGCCAGTCTAGTGATAACAGCATTTACCTCATTCAGTGTCAGGACCATACTAATAACTGCATCCTTGCTGTTTATTTATTCAACCAGTATTTATTGAGCATAACAGTTAGGATACAACAGTGAACGAAGTAGACAAAAGAATGTATAATGATAAGTGCTATGGAGAAAAACAGATTGGAGAAGAGATACAAAGAGTGCTGTGGAGGGGTGGATGGCAGTTTTAAATAAGCAGGTGAGGAAGAACATAATGGATTACACTTGAGTCAAAATTAGAAGGAGGTAAGGAAGAGAATTTTAGCAAAGAGAACAGCAAATTTCAAGGCCCTGAGTATTCCTGGTAGGCTTGAGGAGGACAGTGTGGCTATGCAAAATGAGAAGAATGGAGAATAATGGGAGATTAGATCAAGGAAGTATGGGAGTATAGGATAGATCAAGGAATGAGAAGGAAAGGTATTGGAAGGTTTTGCGTTAAGAATTAACATGATCTAACTCAATATGAGTGGCAAAATAGAGAAACAGGAAAAGTCTTTTCAGGGGGAAAGTGTCCATCTTGTAGCCTACTAGGCTCCTCCGTCCATGGAATTTCCCAGGCAAGAATACTGGAGTGGGTTGCCATTTCCTTCTCCAGGAGATCTGGCCGACCTAGGGATTGAACTCAGGTCATGAAAAAAACAAGTTTGACCAAGAAGAGTAACAGCAACGTGGTGCAGCTGAAGCGTGCTGGGCTGTAACTGAAGGTTGATGGACCGAAACCATCCTCTGCTGTCAGTGTAGCTTTGGGCTTCCCTGGTGGCTCAGCTGGTAAAGAATCTGCCTGCAGTGCAGGGCACCTGGGTTCCATCCCTCGGTTGGTAAGGTCCTCTGGAGAAGAGAATGACTACCCACTCCAGTATTCTGGACTGGAGAATTCACCCCTACACATTCCATGGGGTCGCAGAGTCCAGCACGGCTGAGCAACTTTCACTTTCAGGAGCAAAAAGACACTGGCTTTATCAGTGCGAAAGAATTGACGCTTTTGAACTGTGGTGTTGGAGAAGACTCTTGAGAGTCCCTTGGTTTGCAAGGAGATCCAACCAGTCCATCCTAAAGGAAATCAGTCCTGAATATTCCTTGGAAGGACTGGTGCTGAAAGTGCAACTCCCAATATTTTGGTCACCTGATGTGAAGAACTGACTCATTGGAAAAGACCCTGATGCTGGGAAAGATTGAAGGCAGGAGGAGACGGGCGACAGAGGATGAGATGGTTGGACGGCATCATTGACTTGATTGACACGAGTCTGAGTAAGCCCCGGGAGTTGGTGATGGACAGGGAGGCCTGGCGAGCTGCAGTCAGTGGGGTCACAGAGTTGGACACAACTGAGCAACTGTACTGAACTGACACGACTGAGTGAAAGAAATAAGCTTATCAACAAAAGAAATAAGCTTCTTAGTGGAGAGTGAATGCAACTTTTGATAAATTCTTAAAATCACAGATTTAACTTCTTTCAGTTATTGAAGATGTTGCCTAGTTGGTAAAGTTAACATGAATTTTTCAGTTCAGACATGTTAATTTTTTAAGAAATATTCAAAAACTACTGGAAAATAGATTATGGGATGCTTCTTATAATTATAAACAGTAGTCAAGATTACAGTGATAGAACTCTAATTAATTACATAATAAGTTATAAAATGTGTTTCCTCTATTTAGTTTACAGTGATATAATGTGTAAAACTGTAGGCTATCTATGAAGCAAGGAGTAAGATAGGAAGCATTGTATTTCTTCTATAAGTGCATGTCTACTCATTTATTGAACTTTGGTCAGTAGATTTTGGAGTAATTACTAATCGATTTAAAAAATCAGAAAGAGCTTCATATTCTCATTGGACATCATCTAATCTTCCTTTTATATTTAATGAAGAATTATTTATTGCTAGAAACTATAGCTAAACACATTGGTTTTTGGAAGAAAAGGAGATATAAAATATCAACTATATCTAAGATGAGTAAAATGAGCATCAATTTTTAGCACTGGATGGTCTCAAACTTTGTCTTTAAGAGTAATGCAAAGCTTAAAATGTCATAGAATGGAAGAGGCAGAGTCAGTTCTACATGTCCATTTTACAATATTAATGAATTCAGAGAATCCCATCATAGGCCAAAATATCCTAGGTCTAATTATCACACTTCATCCTTAACAGAAATATTTGCATGACCAGTCATAGGCAAGGCATGAAACTTTGTTTACCAATGCAGGCAGAGTCCATTAAAAAAAGAAAAAGTATTGGATTTAAAGTTGTTTCTTTTTATATCCTGGAAGTTTTTATGCCATTTGGAAATACTTTGATTTTTCAGCTAGGAAAAGGGCTCCTAAGAGAGAGGAAATGAAAAGGGATAACCTGCTTGAACTTATAGGTAGATCCAATTTTAGGAAAAGGTACAAATGAAAGTTAAGAATCTAGAGATTGATGTCTGTCTGTTCTTGCCTCTGAAAGTGTCTGAGTGTCCTAGGATGCTCCCACCTCAGTTTGAAGAATATTGATGTAACAAAGGAGGCATCCAACTGAGGTGAGAGAGGCAGTTCTTTTCCTGGTTCACATACTTACACTAACTGAGGAACAGTCATTTCACTTGCTTGTAACTGTTGCTTTAGATTGTCAAAATAAATTAAATTAGACTAGTAAGGTATTTCAGCTACCTAGGAAAGGAAATTACCTAGTTTTAAATTTCTTCCTTACTACAGTTATGAGACACACATACACACGAAGTTGGAGAAGCACTGTTCTGAAACAGTTTTGATGAAAAGGAAGTTACTTTGTTTTCTCTATTCTCTTACAGGTCTTTGTTGAGTATGCCAATGCTGGTGATTCCAAAGCTGCTCAGAAGTTACTGACTGGAAGGATGTTTGATGGAAAGTTTGTTGTGGCTACATTTTACCCGCTGAGTGCCTACAAGAGGGGATATCTGTATCAAACTTTGCTTTAATCAGTAACCTGAGGACTGTGTTCTGTTTCTTCCCTTCTATCTCCTGGTTATTCTATATCTGAATGCAGGAGTACCCCCCCTTACCATTTTAAGGGAGTACTTTGTATATCTATTCAGTCCTGCTAACGTGCAGCCGTTGCTCAGGCAGTGGCTGCCTTGCAGACAGTGGGCACTGCGTAGGACAAGCCCTCTTGGCTATGCATTGAGGGCTTGGAGAGCATCCATGTGGGCGCCTTTCCCTTGTGCAGTAGGGCAAGTGCTGCTCTTCAGTGTGTGACTTAAAAGATAGTAACTGTTGCGTGTGATCATGAAGCGGGGATGAATGCTGTCCTGTCATAGGAATATTAACAGATTTGTTAGTGTTGGTGACATCACTTACAGATTATTCCTTTATGTTAGATGGTTCTTCCTTATCGATATCCGTAGTTGGCACTGGATGCTCTCAGTAATTTAAAGTAATTGTCAAGCAGCAGTTCCCTACTGTGTTCTTAACACTGAGTTAAGATTTTTTTTAAAGGAGTACTGTAGTACTGAATATTCCTTTAAAGAAACTGCGGTGAGCCGATCTATATATATATTTTTTTTTAATTAAGGCTTTTAAAATAGAAAGCTGATGCTTGATCTTGCACAATTTTTATGTCTAGTACGTATGCTCGAGTGAGTGTGCAGGTATGAAAGGTTAGAGAATATTTGAGTAGCATTCTTTAGAGTGTGAATCCTGTGGGTAACAGTCTATGCCCATCTCTTCCCTACCTGTTTAATGACTATAAGATTTAAGATACAGGTTTTTTGGGAGTTGGTGTGTCTGAAAGAATGAAATGAGAAAATAGTCCATTCCTGAGAGGCCCAGAACACACAAGTCTAGACTGGATTACATTGAAACTCTCTTAAAGTGAGAAAACTCTTGTAAGAGTTTTGGTAGACATGGATTGCCCCATCTTTCAGGGTCTGATTTTCACCCTGCATTAGCTCATCTGTTTTGTACTGACTCTTCTAGGATCATTGTAAGATTTCTCAAGATAGAGTTCTGCCTACTATGATGGAAAATTTATGTTGGTTAAAAAGAAAGAATTAGTTATTCAGTGAAGGGAAAAGAAAAAAAAATAGGTGAAGGGTGCATAATCAAGGATTCTTTATTTCTTCCTTTTTCTCTCATCTCCCTCCCATACCTTCTTTTCCTCTTCCCCCATTCTTTCCCTCTATCCTTAGCTGAAGAGAAGTTAGAGGAAAGCATCCTAGCTGATCAGGTGGTCTGACTTTTGACCGCAAGGAAGTTAAGAAAGGTGTAGCTATAATAAGGTGGAAGTAGAAAGAATGAAAAACTCATGAATTCTTAAAAAGATTCATAGCAATCTAACGTGACCCCAGATAGAGGCTACTAGTATTCATGAGTTCATGGGCGCAGATTGATTACATGGTTTTAGGAATGATAATTATGGATTTCTCTCACTTTACAGTAGGTTGTCTTCAGAGGTTTAAATCTTAGGAAATCTTTATAAAGCACTGATTATACAAAAAAAGTTATATACAGGTTATGAATTTTTTGTTTTCTTAACTGAATGAAAAGTTTATTTATTTATTTATTTTCCTAAGGAAAACACTTTTATATCTTTCCTTGCCAGAAGGCTCCTCATATAGTTTTTCCCTGTGGGTGCCATGCAGGTTATTGAAAGCCCGATTAAGAATTTATGTCCTAGAGGATGAATTATTTTACCCTATTCACACAGTTACTATTTGATATTTTAGTTAATCATAGTTACCTAATTCTTCAGAACTCTCTTTAATATTTATTATGAAGCCAAATTTGGTATAAGGAGGATAAATAATGAATTGCCAAAAGACCTTGTGGCCTGGTGCCCAAAGGAAGATTGTATAAGTAACTTCTAATATGTGCCCTTAGGAGGAAGAGCTATTCTTTTTCATTTTGGCCCTTTCAGAGGTTTATTAGCTGGTTTGGTTTTAGGTGAAAATTCGCGAGAGTATTATGGAGACCTAAGCTTTCCTAAAACATAAATGTTGGTCTGGGTAGCAGCTTCTGTGTTGATTAAAAACACCAGGTCCTTCCATACATACTGATGAACCCAGTGCAAATGAGTTCTTTTTAAGGGCAAGTCTTTTAGGCTAGCACATAGACCTTTCTCACTTCCCTTCCCCACCACCACCAAAAAGAAAAGTCCTTACAAGTAAGCTGCAGCTAGGCTCCTAAGCTTAATGATGCAGTGTGCTGCTAACATCTTGATGCTGAATTTCACAGCATTCTTTGATCGTCTTATTGTTGATGTATTCTTCATAAGTATATGTAGTGTTTAACACTGTAGAGTTTTATTACAGAAGAAGCTAACTAGATTTTAAGTGTGCTGAGGGAATAACTGATGAGCCTAAGTAATCATGCATTGAATTAAATGTTTTATATTTAAGCCACAAAATTGAAAAAAGATGCCTCCTTTGATTTAAATTATTTTATAGCTCTTAGCCCATTACTACCAAAGATGACATTTGCAGATTTTTCTCCCTCTTCTAATATTATAAGAAGTTTAATCTTGCTAACTTTTTTAAACCTGAACCAAATATTAAAAGATGCAGTTTTCATCATCCTTTAGGATGAAATATATACACAGAGATTTTGATTTCTTGAAGTTTTAAGAACAAATTTTCTTTTGGAGAGGTAGGGTAGACATGCGAAGGTTCATGTTCACTTAACCCTTACCAGTTTAGGAAAATTTTATCTCAGGTAATTTTTCCTTCCCTAAATTAATATCTGTGCTTCCTTCCCTCTTGCCTTCAAGTTTCTTCTTTATTGTCCCATGATGTTGTCCTGGTACATTTTTATCCCAGAAAAGGCATGTAAATTGATTATTCTGTAGGAAATCTTTGGTTCTTTGGAAACATATTTGGAGGAGGTGGCTAGTTGGCCACTTTCGAAACTTTAATGCTGTATTTAGAGAAGAGTAAATGGGGTTGGGTGCCTCAGTAAAAGATAGCACTAGCTAAAAGAAACTATTTGCTGCATTTTAAAGGCATAATAACAAAATGAGCCTCTTGCAATAAGAGATTGATTGCATTTATTATTACTGTATGTCTTCCCTGTTTTGTGGCCATCAATATAGCACGTCTCTAGAAAAAATTCTCTGCTATGCCTCGAGCCACTGCTATGGCTGCTTTTTAGAGCAAAACCATGGATACAGTTTTTCTCATCCTTCTCCCTGTTTTCATTGAAACAGATATTGCCTTCTTTTTAAAGGTACTCTGGCTGCTAAATAAAAGAGTGCTGAGCTATGTTAAATTAGCCTTTTAAAAAAATCTGAATTACTATTAACTTCTCTTCTAGAATCATATTACTTGTACTTAAATTTTAATCTTTGAGCAAATTTATTATAAGGAATGCTGCCAGAAAGAGTCCTGCCATGTAAAGGAAGTTGAAGAGAAACTATGGGCTAAGGTTTGTTTCTGTCTTAGTTCACTGGGCTTTCACCCTGGTAAGGGAGTCAGTTATCTTTCTGGAATAAATTATAGTCAGAGTTACAATACACAGATGCTGTGTTCTGACTCATTTGAGTTACTTCTCAAATGCAGGTAACTGACATTTTGGCATCATTTTCTTAGGCTTTTATCCTAACTGTATAAAATTAGGCCTAGCTTACATAATTTCTGCTATTAGTTATACTTGGCAGCGTGACATTTTATTTTTTATAATTTAATGAAAATCAGCACCATAATAGCTGATGGTAATTATACTGACAGAATTACTGGGTGAGGGGGTGGGGGAGACACTCAGTAACCACATATTTTACCTGGACTTTCATGCAAGGGTACGTGCTAGGTGGCTTTATTCAGATTAGGGTACAGATGGAATCGCATCATGACTTTTAGTCTGGTGGATGTGTAGACAGTCAAAGATTTAAGCAAGTGCCTTGTGTTTCCTGGAAAATTTTAAAACTCATGTGGGTGAAACTTCCCAGATGATAGTAGTTACTGCTCCTTTGCTTTTTCCTTGGAGTAGCTTTTAGTTTGAGTCATGTAGTATAAAACTTCAACATTTCCTTGGTTTGCCTTTTTTTTTAATATGTGTAAAACTGTTCATATTTGTTTTTTTCCCCCCATTATTACATATAATGGAAAGCCAGAGTTGTCTAGCAGAATCTAATTCTTCCTTGGATGTAGTTCCATTTTTAATATTACGTTCCTTCTTCAAAACTTAGTACTCTAGCTCTCTGATAAAATTTATTTCTTGTTACTTGTGGTCACAATACAGACCAAACTTTGGTCACAGCTCAAAAGAATTTCCATTTCTTAAGGTGCTCAATAAATCACCTTTACTTTTGAGATGTTAGCCTTTTCAGGTTAGTATCACTTTCTAGCTTTCTCAGTGAATAAAAGAATGTTGAATCTCTGTGAAATGGAATTCATCTGAGCCTCTTGTGGTATATTTGGGTAAGTTACGTTGTCTTCGTGATAGAGGAGTATGATTGTTTTAGTTTTTGAAGTACCCAAAATTTTAGAGATTTTGTTTTGTTTTAGGTTAGTGTCTTCTCTGACACCACAGGAGATATCATGTTTGTTATCCAGTGTTTTTCACTGCTTTTTAATTTTAAATTCCCTCAGTGAATGACCAGTAGATTAACACAGTGACATATGATTGACAAGCACTTAGGGACATTTAAGAAGGCATATAGTTTTAACTTTTTGCCGCAATTTTGGGCTTTTATAGGAGAAATGGGCTGTAAAAGAAGTACCTGTAAGCCAGAGAGCATTTAGGAAATTGTTTATGGGTGGTCATGAAGGTGATCTTCAGGATATGAGATACATAGTTTACATAACCTTTGTTCTCCTGATGTGAAGTTTGTATTCATTTTCCTACAACTCAGCACTTTTGTTGTCCGTCACACTATTTAGAAGGATTAATGTTTTATTTGCTTTATTTTTGCTTTTCACAGAGTTGTCATAATCATGGCAGTTACGTTTGTGGCACTATCAATGCCAGAATTCATGGGAAATTCATCAAATGATTGCAAGTTATTTCCCATTAAACAGAGTAACTGTCACAGTATCCTAAAGGAAACTGAGGGCTTTTTTGAAAGTCATGTATGTTTTATGATTAGCTTTGTGATCAGAGAGAACATTCTGTCTTGTTTTGCCTTATGTGACTGTTGATCCATGTGACTGTTGATCCTTGTTGTGAAGTAAAAGAGCTTATTTTGTTATACAACTGTGTATGATGAAATAAGTCACACTCTGAAGGAAAAAAAACCCAAAACTGGAATTGTCAAAATTTTTATTCCTATTTGCAAAACTCTTAGGTAATAACATCAGAGCTATTTCTTATCATAAACTCTTGATTGTCAGCAAGAGAATTATATGTCATTGGTTCTGTCCCAGTTGGAATTCCCTTCCCTTTCTAAGCTCTCTCCTTAATATTATTCATGATGTCAGGATAGTGAGTGTATAAAAGAAAATGTAGTGAGGTGTTCTGTATCACACATCCACAATCATGCATTTATGGACTCAAAATCTTTTCAGTTATTTGAATTATCTATAGCTATATTATTTTATTAGCATGGGTTGTCAAAAATCTACCAGATTTAAGAGTAAAGAGACAAGTAATATAAACAAAGAGATGAGGGGAAGAAAATGGCTTCCTTTTTAAGGTATTATTAATTGTTCATATAGTTTTATGACCTAAAAGTGATATTTATTTTTCAAAATCCAAGTTTGGTACCTGTAACGTAGAAACATTGCCTTTTCTATACATTCCTCATCCTTGTTTCCCCAGAAAATTATTTTTAAGAGTGTATGAGACCAGATTAAATATCCATATTCAGTTTGGTCAAATTTTTGAAAATAAATATTTAAATGAGACTATCTTTTGTGTATTTGGTGTACATCAACACTTATGCAAATCAAGGATCAGACAGAAACTGGGGATTAGCCATCTCTGTTTCCCTTTGCACGTTGGGTACAGTGGGTGGCATTAGTATGCACTAGCTGCAGTGTTGTAGCACCTTATGAAAGTAAGTAGTGTTAAGTACAATAAACCGTAAATAATTTAACATTCCTTTATATCCTCCAATCAGTGTCACATCTGGGGTAGAACAGATTTTTTTCCCCCCCAAAGGACTCCATCTTTGTTCTTCTGTTCACTCTTTGAAATCCAGTTATGATCAATAGATTTTGAGAATTTGTGGCTTCCTCTATCAGCACTGGAGTGGTTGGTTGTGAATATTAAAACCTACTACTGTTTTCCCTCAATAACATGTAATAGCCGTGTTCTTGCTTAGAAGGTATGGTTAGAAAAATGTGAACGATCACTTAAACCAAAGCCAGTTATAAGGAGTATTCTCTCCTGTTGGTTTACCTTCACCTCAGAACTACAAGAATATTACAGTACACAACAGCTGTCTGTAACATTTCTACCAGTTGTTTCAGTAGTTTATTGGTCTTGGCATTTCTTGGCACTATGGTTCTGTTCTTGGTGATGTCTTATTTTTTTGTGATTTTTTTTTTTAAATAACTGAGTGGGACTATAAATGTAGATGTGTATCAGTACCAAGAAATTCTTTTTTCAAATCTCTATATTTCTGATTTATATTCAAGTCTTTTAAACATGTTTTTTCTTGCTGAGTAGCAAAGAACTTTTATTTTCCACTTTCCTATATGCTAAAAATGTATGGACACAGCATTTCAATTAACTGAATTGCATATAGTTTTTTTGCTGAAAACTTTTATCTGTAAACACGATTGCCTTGTTCAGTTTTGTTGTAAACTGACTTACCATAAGATGCACTGTTGATATGCTTTTTGATGTGTGTTTGTTTGATAAGGGTGATAAAATAAAGCTTAAAAACAAATGAATTGCTCTTTATAGTTCAACTATTTCTGTGTTTAGTATAAATATTCAAGTTTAGATAACAGGTAAGTATACTTATTTTATGATTTAATTTTTACTGAGAGCTACCATTGAAAACTTTTCATGTAGCTTCATTCATTCATTTCTAAAGAATATAATTTTTCACTTTTGAAAATAGTGCATAAACTGACAATACCAAAATGTAATTTTTAATTTTGGAATAAATATTTTTGATTATGTAGAAACAGCCTTATCTCATAAGAAGAACCAGAATTCATAATTGAGAAACTTGTGTTCTAATCTTGGATCTTTTATTAAGTTGGATGACTTTGATCAAGTGACTTAATTTCTGACGGCAGTATGAGATCATAGGTTCAAGCATCAGTTGTGGAGCATCTCCTAGATGGATGGTACTATTTTAGATTATGTCATGTTTAATGTTTCCTTTTACATTTATGAAAAGTAAAGCCCAAATAGGATAAATAAACTTGCCCAACATTTACTGTGACTTACAGATGGTAATCATATCCTGATGTGGCATGTTTTTTAGGAAACCTGTGGCTGTATGATGAATTCAAGGGAAAGAGACTGCCGAGAAGGATACCCTAAGAGGCTGATGACTGTGTTAAGAGCTCAGGCTAGAGAAAATGAGTAATTTAAATTAGTAATTCTCACACTCCACGTATACCAGAGTCACCAGGGAGGGCTTGTTAAAATGTAGATTGCTGGACCCTAACCTCTAGAGTTTATAACTGTAGTTTTTGCTGGGTTTGAGAATTTGTATTTCTACCAAGTTGTTGGGTTATGCTGCTGCTGGTGCTCTGGAGACCATACTTTGAGAAGCACTGGGCTAAACAAAGGGTGTGGACTGTAGGATTGAAAAGCCAGACCAGATTCTAGGTAATAGGGAATCATTTTCAATCCCTTCTTCTCCCTGATAATTGCAGTAGTAATAGTAACTAATTGAGCACTTCTTTTATGCCAGGCACTGTGCTAAATGCTTTTTTGTACATTATCATTTTTTACCCCACATTTAATCCTTAATTACAAGCCTGTGAAGAAGATACTGGTATTCACTTCATCGGGCAGGGCAGGGAGGAATGCTCATTTAGATGATTTTACTGCCGATGGTTACACAGTAGGTAAATGAATGCGTGGCTCTAAAATAGTGCTCTTAACACCACTATGCTGGATTGCCTTCCAGGCAGCTCAACAGTTCCTCTCTGGTCCATCTTCCCTTTTCCATTTCCTCTGATACTACTTATTTTAGTCCTGATCTCTTTACTTTATCTTCTGACAAGAGCCTCATGTTTAGTCTCATGCTCTCCAGCCTCTACTTTGCAATGTTGACAGTTTTAATTCTTAGAAATAAACCTGGTCATGCTACTCTGCACTTCAAAAATTCTTCACATTATTTCCTATCTCTTTTCCTGCCTATTTGCCTTCAAAATAATATCTAATTCCCTCAGATTGGCACATAGATTTTTCACAATCTGGCTTCTACAAATCCTGCTATGTTTCCTCCCTCTCTCTGTTTATACTGTATGCTTTGTCCATACTAAACTACCCATCTTTTTACACATTCCATGCTTTTTCCTATATTTGAGGACAGGTACCGTGCATACAAAACCACTAGTGCAGATGTGTTGGTGGAGAACTCCTAAGGTTGGCACAGGGACCACTGTCGTCATGTATCTGGACCTGCAGTGGAAGCTGTCTGCCCAACCTCGCTACGACCATGAAAGCTTTATCACACACTTGGAATTTAGCATCGATACAGCAATATTCAATACATAGTCTGTATTCAGTTTGTTCCAACCGTCTCAATATCTTTTATAACTTTTTTTTTTTCTCCTCCCTAAGACCCAATCAAAACTCTTCTGTGTTTAAAAATGCCTTTTGGGAATTTGTGGGATGTTAGTGTCCTGCAGAATAGTTTGCAAAACACTAGCTTAGATTTATATTTAAGTCTGTCCCTTTTCTTGTAATAAATGCTAACGCTTCATTTAAAATATGTTTTCCAGCATTGCTTTCGCTGCCATGGTATGGGTTCAGTCCCTAGTCAGGAAATCAAGATCCCATAAGGTATGTGGCACAGCCGGAAAATTAAAAAATAAAATGTGTGTTTTTAGGGGAAGCAATATTGCCTGAACTGTATATTTTATCTTGTGGATTTCTCAATTCACAGGGGAAGTAGAATTATAGTAAGACTGTCTGACAAAATAGTAAATATCCTACAGAAAATTAACTATTTTCAAGACTGTGCCTTTTAATTTTTGAAAAATTTTATTCATTTGTTTTTGGATGTGCTGGGATTTTGTTGCTCTGTGGGCTTTTCTCTGGTTGCAGCGAGCGGGGCTGCTCTCTAGCTGTGATGTGCAGCCTTCTCATTGCAGTGGCTTCTCATTGTGGAGCACAGACTGTTGGGCATGCAGGCTTCAGTAGCTGTGGCGCATAGATTCTGTAATTGCGGCTCCCTGGCTCTGGAGCACAGGCTCAGTAATCATGGCACGTGGGCTTATTAGTTGCTCTGCGGCCTGTGGAATCTTCCCAGAAAGTGCAAGTGAAAGTCGCTCAGTCCTGTCTGACTCTTTGTCAGCCCATACGCTATATAGTCCATGGAATTTTCCAGGGCAAAATACTGGAGTGGGTAGACGGTCCCTTCTCCAGGGGATCTTCCCAACGCAGGGATCGAACCCAGGTCTCCTGTATTGTGGGCAGATTCCTTACCAGCTGAGCCACTTGGGAAGCCCAAGAATACTTGAGTGGGTAGCTTGTCCCTTCTCCAGTAGATCTTCCTGACTCAGAAATCAAACAAGGGTTTCCTGCATTGCAGGCGGATTCTTTACCAACTGAGCCACTAGGGAATTCTGGGATCTTCCCAGAACAGGGATCAAATCTGTGTCTCTTGGATTGGCAGGCAGACTTTTTACCACTGAGCCACAGGGAAGCCCTCTGCCTCTTAAATTTAATGTACAGGCAAGTACATTAAAAAAAAAAATTCTAATGACATAAATTCCATGGTCAAAGAAAGGTTGAAAGAATTAAAATATGTTTCTTTCCTGTCCTTTTTCTATGTCACTAAATATGGATTTGGGGCAGAAGGATTGGCATACTGAAAATGGCATATGCTTCAGGGCCTAAACTTTAAAAAAATATTTTAATGGAATATGTGACTTTAAAAGGAAAAGGAAAGAACAAGTAAGATCCAAGGAGCCATCATAATTGACAGATGTCTTAGTGATCTTTAATAAAAAAGATAAACTTTTATTGCACAAAGTTCCTTGACAAATAACGCTTAACACATGTTTGGGAATCGTACCAGACAACATCCCAGGGGCCCTGCTAATTTACTAGCTGTCGTAAAGTTTTGACCCATGAGGCATTTTGGTCATCATTTGTAACTAACTGGAGAAATCCTTCCCAAACTTTTTAGTGAAATCAGTTGTACTGCATCCTGACTTTCTGTATTCTGTGAATTCGGTGACAGGGCATCAAAGTTGTCCACTAGTAGCTGGGTTTTCCTGAAAGAAGATGGAAAATAGCATGAACATTCTTGCTCATATGGAATAAATGCTACTATGTCAATTTTGCATGTAGAAGTTTCTTTGTAATACTGTCTGCCATTACTCATCACTTACAGTATTATTAGATTATGTTTCTAGACTTTCATACTTAATAATTTGAAAAGTTAGGGAAAATTCTGTTTTTAACCACAGAAACCAAAGGATCTTTTTCATGCCCTTTGTGACCCCATGGACTGCAGCACACCATGCTTCCCTGTCCTTCACTTGTCTCCTGGAGCTTGCTCAAACTCATGTCTGTTGAGTTGGTGATATCATCCACCATCTCATCCTCTGTTGCTGCTTTTACCTCTCACCCTCAATCTTTTCCAGCATCAGGATCTTCTCCAATGAGTTGGGCCTTCGCATCAGGTGGCCAAAGTATTGGAGCTTCATCATCAGTCCTTCCAGTGAATATTCAGGGTTGATTTCCTTTAGGATTGATTGATTTGATCTCCTTGCTGTCCAAGAGACTCTCAAGAGTCTTCTCCAGCACCACAATTCAAAAGCATCAATTTCTTCAGCACTCAGCCTTCTTTATGGTCCAGCTCTCACATTCATACATGACTACTGGAAAAACCATAGCTTTGACTATACAGAACTTTGTCAGCAAAGTGATGTCTCTACTTTTCAATATACTGTCTAGGTATGTCATAGCTTTTCTTCCAAAGAGCAAGAGTTTTTAATTTTCTGGCTGCTGTCAACATCCACAGAAAATAATATCTGTCAACTATTTCCACTTTTTCCCCATCTGTTTACCATGAAGTGATGGGACTGGATGCCATGATCTTCGTTTTTTGAATGTTGAATTTTAAGCCAACTTTTTCACTCTCCTCTTTCATCAAGAGGCTCTTTAGTTTCTCTTCACTTTCTGCCATTAGAGTGGTATCATCTGCATACTTGAGGTTGATATTTCTCCTGGCAACCTTGATTCCAGCTTGTGAATCTTCCCACCCAGCATTTCACATCATAAGTTACAAGCAGAGTGACAGTATACAGCCTTGACATACTCTCTTCCCATTTTTGAACCAGTCTGTTGTTCCATGTCTAGTTCTAACTGTTGCTTCTTGACCTGCATACAGGTTTCTCAGGAGATGGGTAAGGTAGTCTGGTGTTCCCATCTCTTTTAAGAATTTTCCATAGTTTGTTATGATCCACACAGTCAAAGACTTTAGCATAGTCAATGAAGCAGATGTTTCTTTGGAATTCCTTTGCTTTTTCTGTGATCCAGTGGATGTTGGCAATTTGATCTCTGATTCCTCTGCCTTTTCTAAATCCACTTTATACATCTGAAAGTTCTTGATTTATGTACTGTTGCAGCCTAGCTTGAAGGATTTTGAGCATTACCTTGCTAGTGTGTTAAATGAGCACAATTGTCTGGTAGTTTGAATATTCTTTGGCATTGCCTTTCTTTGGGATAAAAACTGACCTTTCCCAGTCTTGTGGCTGCTGCTGAGTTTTCCAAATTTGCTGGCATATTGAGTGTAGACCTTTAATAGCACTTTAAACTTCTAAGATGATTATATTTAGCTCCTTTCTCATGATCTAAGTGACCATAGCCATTCTCACTCAACTTCAACCTATATGCCAAACACGTATTTATCAAATATGTATTTCATCCCAGCCATTTCCCCCCTTTATTGCACGCCAGACTAATATATCAAATAGCCTACAGATGTTCACGCTTGGATACTTCAAATTTTGATATGTCCAAAACCCAGTATGTGATCTTTATTCCTACATGACGCATAAAATAGAGCTGAATTGAATAGAGAAGAGGCAAAAAATATAAGGACACAGCTGAGGTTATGAAATACATGGGTAGCAATATAGCCAGGTCTTACACAGACATAAGGACCAAACGTGAGACGCTGCCAGTACGCTCTCAGGCTGTTTTCTCGCTCTGCTAGTTTGGGGGTGTGCCTGCTTTAGTTGTGTTTCTCTTCCTCTTCTTCCTGCTACTATTACTACTGCTGTTTTCTCTCTGGATATGGTTGCCCACAGCACAAACAATTAAAATTCCAGCCACGATTTAAAAACTTTGTCCTTCTATAGATCTGATCTCAAGCCATCAGAAAAGATTATCTATTTGGGACAGTATTTCAAGTGTCCATTCTAGGTCAATAAGATGTGACAGATGCTGCCTCCACTGTGCAGACTGTTGTGACTCTTCCTTTGGCAAGGAGCAGCCCTTGTAAAAGGGACAGTTGCTCATTAGCCAAGGAGATACCTCAAAACTTACCTTGGGGAAAAAAAAAAAAAAAAAACGGACTTCCCTGTTGGTCCAGGGGTTGAGGCTCCATGCAGGGGGCGTCGGTCTGATCCCTGGTCAGGAAACTAAGATACTGCATGCTGTGTGGCAAAACAAAAAGGAAAAACCCTGCCTTGATTGTCCTCTTTCCTGGTAATAGCCTATCCACCCGGTTACCTATGTCGGGAACGGGAGCCACCCAGTTTCTCCCTCATTGTCAGTATGCAGTCAGTTAAGTCCTGCCCATCCTACACCTAAGTATCATTTAAAATTTATTCCTTGACCTTTATGCAGTTCAGGTGCATGACTACAACAAGCTTCCTAATACCATACGACAGAATTAGGCTCAGCATCCAGTGACAGCCTCTCCCAGAAAGTGCAGAGGATTTGCTACTAAGCCTACCAAATGGCTGACATTTGCAGAAAACCTATGCTTTGTGCAGAGCCAAAAAAAAGGTGAGTTATGAATGCCCCACTTCTTATTCCGAAATTTACCATTTGGTTCACTCAACAGTCCTCTAGAAGTGAGTAGGTAAGAACATGGAATGATGGCAAGGGTGAAACTCTGAATGTGTTCCTTCTACATGGAACAGCAGCAGTGGGGACTAAGTGTTCACCCAGCACTTTGATTCAGAGATGGTCCCCAGCTTATCATCTCTTCTTGTCATTGCTGCATAGTCATCAAGGACCTCAGCGTCTGGCTTTTAGATTGTAGCCAAGAGAACTTGGGGGTTGGTGCTCTGATGAAAGGTAACATGGAGCTGTAGCCTCTGACCTAGGCTGTTTCAAAGTAGTGAGTTGGTGTCATTTTCAAGGTTTGGGCAGATTGGAATTCTGCCACTCTAAGTGGCTTCCATAAACTTATTCATATACCTATTTATGCACATAATCATTTTCTTCTTCCAGTCCAAAGGAAAATCAACTAATTGGCTAACCTTTAGGAATAGGGAAGATCTATCTGGTAAGGCTTTATTGATGGTGCAACACTGGTTGCTATTACCAGTTGGACATAATGGCCAAGGGTTAAAGGAACAGAAGGTTATTTTTCTTTTTAGTATCTGCTCTTCTCAGTGCTATATTTTCCCCAGTATCTTTTTGGACAGAACATCAGGGCTACTTGTCTGCTTATAAAGGCTAAATTACTACAATAAAAGAGATAATCTGATGCCATACATGTGAGTGTATGAGAGAGAGACAAAGAGAAGGACACGCAGGGATGGAATTAGACATTTAAAGACCAGGCAAAGGAAGTTTCTTGGAAATGCAGACAGACTGGTAAGTTTGAGTGATAAGGGATCGTATGATTCACCATCTCAGTTTTAGACTTGGAGAGACCATCACACGTTAATACTATGACTTGAGCAGCTTCTTGGGGCTTCCCTGGTAGCTCAGACGGTAAAGAATCTGCCTGCAATGCAGAAGACCCAAGTTGGATCCCTGGGTCAGAAAGATCCCCTGGAAAAGGGATGGCAACCCACTCCAGTGTCCTTGCTTGGAGAAACCCATGACAGAGGAGCCTGGCAGGCTATAGTCCATAGGGTCCCAAAGAGTCAGACATGCATGCAAGCAGCTCCTTAAACTCTCCAAGCCTTGGTTAACTCATTGTAACAGAGATAGTGGTTGTAATTACATCATAAAATTGTTATGATGACTAAATGAGGTAATTCACATGCAATGCCCCATTAAGAGTTTCTTCTCTCCTTTTGCTTTGTTTTCATCATCATCCTAATTAATCTAATCGTTATCAGGTGACATGTTAAACTTTTCACAGCTTTCTCCTTTCAGTATTATCTCCATTCACCATTTTTCCAACCCTGTTGGTTTAGTACACAGTTAATCCTGACCACATTTGATGTAAGAAACATCCTAAATAGAAGGTTTTTTTATTTTTATTTTGCAAATCCATCCTTTTTTATTTCTAACAAGTGTCCAGTTGGAAAACTCATTTCTACTTGGAATTGTTGGAAAATGAGTCAACTATGATGGATCCAGAGTATAATTATTAAGGCTTTTTCATTCTTTCCTGTTATCACTGTTATTATTATTGTAAGTTCTTAAACCTTCCTAGGAAATAAGTAAGTATAAACTTTATATTCTTTACCCTTTGATGTTGTGGGCAAAAAATAAATACTGCAACCATCAAATTTTTATTTCATATAAATTAAGTTAACCTCATTAATACAGTTTTGCTATCAGGCAGGTCTAAATGAAGATTGGAGCAAGATTTTTGTTTTGGATTTTAGTATTCTCTCTTTTGTCCAAAGATTTTGAGCATTTCACTTTGCTTATTGCTTATAGCTGTGTGCTTAGCTGAAAGAGGATTATTATTTCAGGATGAAAGATTTAGTAGGTTGCCTGATAATTAATTTACAAAAGATGTTTTTCTGTTAATGGAGGTGCAACCCTGCATGGGCTAATTTTTTTCTTAAGCTCTTGGTTTAATAGGTCAAGAGTAAAGTTTTGTGACCTTATTCAGTCTGTCCCCAGTGTGGCCAGAATTTCCAGCCTTAAGTCCCTCCTTAGTTATACTTTTCACAATTGGCTTCAACATAGCTGAACAGTTTTGTAGATAGGCTCCACATCCCTATGCTCTGTGTAGGCAGACTACAATGCTTGGATAAAATCCACATTTCATTCACTGCTTATGATATTTCTTTGAGTTTGAGAAACATGATCTGGGACACTAATTTTCTAGTTTCTCGAGAGAAAACAAAAATCACACACACTAGTAATGAGTGACCTCAGAGGATGTGAATGGACTCTGACCACGACGTGTCTCAGCCTCCGGTTGCCTGACTTCACAGGCCTTTCATTATTCTTGCACCACACCGCCGTGCAGCCCTTCTAAAGTTCCTCAGCAACATAGAGACTTGAAACTTTGTTTATGGAAAAACAAATTTGTTAATCAAGGTAAGTACGATAACTGATCTTTGTTAAAACAGCCTAGCAAATGCTCATAGCCCATCTACAGAAGAGGGCAGGTCTGCCTGACCATGCTGACTTAGCAGCCAAGCCTGCAGGATAACACAACCCTTCTATGATATATGAAGTTGCATTTCTCCCACCCAAAGATAATATTTGTAATAAAATAGGTACCATGTTAAAAAACTAGATGGAATAATTAAGATATTATATATAAGCTCTGAACAAGAAACCAGGGAATCCCTGATCATTTTAACAGAAGTGACCATCACAGATTGCAAAAATATTATGATTTTACAAGTTGCAATTCATAGCTCCAGGGAGAATTCGGCTTTTCTTTGGGGGAGCAATTTAATGGGCATTTGGGCTGTATAAAGGTAGTACTCACAGACTAGTGTGTCGAAATAAGAAGCCAAGCTGCTTTGTACAGCCAGGACTGCTTCTTGGGTACAGAGAAAGTTGAGCGGTCACCTGATTTTCTGCCAGTGGGGAATCCAAACACAAGAAATTGGGATGATTTTGTTTGGATATCAAAAATACGTTGCTCTCAGGAAGCTAAAAACCTACAGTATAGGTGCTGTATATATTGGATCCGCTGAGATAGTTTGGAACTCTGGTGCAGTAACAACATACATCTTAAGACTAACAGCTTCCCTAGAACTGAGTCAAGAGCAGATCCTCATCATGGCTACCAAATGGGTTTTCAGAATGCCCACTGACTGATCAGTCTCTTCTTGACCACACCCCCTCTTCCCTCAGTTTTCTGTTCTCTCTCAGCCTCTGCCATCAAACTCCCTCAATTGAATCACCCCACAGTTACTATTCTCTTGGGAAATTATAGTCCCACCTACTGAAGAAGTGTCAGGAAGCATTTATCAGGAGGCTTCCTGGGGGCTGTTTTGGATCTGTCATGAATCCTCTGTCCCTTATTAATTCCTGAATATTTGTTAGTTTTTCCATACGGTGATAAGTAACTATTTACGACCCTCTTCCTTTTTATGAGCCATATGGTAAAAGTGATTATTTACAACCCTCTCTCTTTGATATGGATTGCCTTATGATAATTTGTAAGTCTGGACTTTTGATTTTTATCTTTGCTGAAAATAGCTACCTTGTAAGACAGTATATATACCCACACTATGTTGAATAAAACACCTTTCCTCCATCAGAGCTTGGGTCCCCGTGTCTTGTTTTTCTTTCTCTTTCTCACTCTCTCTCCCGGCTAATTCTTTGGAGCACAGAAGCCCTCTGAGCTCACTTTCTTGCCCAGGCTTCTAAGACCCACTTGAGAAGGCACACTGTGCCTTCACTCCCTCGAGAGGGTACCGGGTGCCTACGTGAAGCAGCACAAGCTCTGTGCCAAGAGCTTTATTGGTTTTCTGTGTAAACCAAGGAATATCAGCCTCTTTCTCTCTCTTTTACTTTCTTATCGTCGACTCCAGACCACCAGGTTCCAGTCCATTAAAGGACCTCAACAAAGAAGGAACTTTTTCTTTCTGTCTTCCTCAGCATTTCAGGGAAATGCTCCCAGCTTTGGTTAGGTGGTGATGACGACTCCTTCCCACTCAGACTGTGTCAGCTCCTGGGATAAGAGGAACCAGCTGTTCTTTCTGGACTGAGCATGAAGAGGACGCTCCGGATCTAACTGTTTCCCCATCAACGAGAGTAACCAATGATTTCCTGTTGACTTCACCTGAAGAATGAGTAAGACTCAAACTAACCAAGAGTTTATTTTTTCTCTTTAAGAAACATGATGAAATATTAAAGATGACTATTGATTTGGTTGTTCCTTTCAACCAAAATTGATCGCTAGGTCAGGAAGATCCCTTGGGGAAGGAAATGGCAACCCACTCCAGTACTCTTGCCTGGAGAATCCCATGGAGGGAGGAGCCTGGTAGGCTACAGTCCATGGGGTCGCAAAGAGTCGGACACGACTGAGCGACTTCACTCACTCACTTCAACCAACATCCCCTTAGTTATTGAGGATTTGCTTTTTCGTAGGCCTGGCTGTAAATACCTTTTTTTCCTATAAAAAGGGAAGGTGGCACTGACTCAAGATGCTTTTCTTTCCTAGTCCAGGTTTTATCCTGATGATAGTCCATCCTACTGGCAATGATAGTTTTTAAGAGCAAATCGGTCTCAGTCCATGTTATATTTTAAAAGTTCTTAAAGGATGAAATATGCACCCACAAGGAAGAAAAGTTTTGCATATCAAGAGCAACTTAGTTTTTTTTTTTTTTTTTAATCTAAACATCTGGTTTCTTCTTAAAGAACAGAATCTTTGTTGATCTTTGTATAACCAAAATGTATGTCTTAGGCACTCTTCAAGTTGAGAGTGCTATAGCTTTCTCTTCTACCCCAGTAGTTGGTATGAGAAAAAAAGATTTTTTTACAAATCTTAGAATCTTGGAAGAGGGCTATGACCTTCAGACTAATAGGAGATTTATTTCCACCTCCTGAAGCTAATGTTAATACAGACACACACACACACACACACACACACACACAGTTTGAAAGGAGAGAAGGGGAGAGAGGATGATATTAAGTCTTTCTCTAAGCGGTATCATCATAAAATATTTCTGGAGAGAGGACTCTTTTCTGTATTGTTCAATTTTTCAAAAACAAGTGTATGTTGCATTTGCAGTGACAAAAAGCCCACAGTCATTATTTTGAAAAGAACTAGAGCATCAGAGACTGTATCATGCCAGTGGCCTGGTATATATGCTCAGTGAGTAAGTCTCTTCTTACCTCTGATGAAAAGGAACAAGCTGTACTTCTAGCAGGAAAAAGTTATAATGTGATATTCTAAAGCAATACGTTTCTATGATAGTATAGAAAATCACCTCTACTGCCCTGAGCAGCCAAAATTATAAAGGGTTCTTAAGTCAATGGCTGTTCTATGAGTTAATTCTATCAGAATATCTACTCTATATAAAACCACAGAGCAGTATTTCTAGCAGAAAATGTTCTTAAGAAACAAGTGTAAAACTAGACAAAATTTTCAAAAAACAATCATTTCAGGAGTCTGGGAAAAGACCAAAGACAACAAATAAGTATTTACTTGTGAGAAACTGCTGAACTTCTGAACAAGCAGTGGGAGTCTGCGGTATTCTTGCCTGGGAATGTTTCCTCTTCCCCAAGCCCAAGCTTGATAGTACTACCAAGTTAGGGCTGGCTGTAAAATCCAGCAGCTTCACTGCTAGAAGGGGCTGGGTTGATTTGGATGGAAAGTGAGAAATCCATATTCACTGGCATTGTCAGTAAAAATAGCAAATTTATGAGAAACGAGTGAATTTCATGTTCTAGAAAACGATCCTTCAAAATGAGGGCAAAGGAAAATGAAGGCAAATGACAAATATTCCCAGATTTAAAAAATGTTAGGAAATTTATTCCTAGTAGGCTTGTCTCTAAAAAATGCTAAAGGATATACTGCAGGCTGAAAGGATATTGTGATGCCAGAAGGCAATTTGAATCCATGCAAAGAAATGAAGAGTATCAGAAATGGTAAATTTGTGTGTAAATATGATTTAAAAATAGACTTTAATATTTTCCTCTCTTAACTTTTTTAAAAAAGACCTAAGATTGTATTTGTTGTTCACGCACTCAGTTGTGTCCAACTCTTTATGACCTCATGAGCTGCAGCACACCAGTCTTCCCTGTCCATCACCATCTCCTGGAGTTTACTCAAACTCTTGTCCATTGAGTTGGTGATGCCATCCAACCATCTCATCCTCTGTTGCCCTCTCCTCCTGCCCTCAATCTTTCCCAGCATCAGGTTCTTTTCCAATGAGTCAGTTCTTCACATCAGGTGGTCAAATTGTTGGAGCTCCAGCTTCACATCTGTCCTTCCAATGAATATTCAGGACTGATTTCCTTTTAGATTGACTGGTTTGATCTCCATGCAGTCCAAGAGACTCTCAGGAGTCTTCTCCATACCACAGTTCAAAAGCATCAATCTTCGGTGTTCAGCTTTCTTTATAGTCCAACTCATATCCATCCATGACTACTGGAAAAACCAGAGCTTTGACTAAACAGACCTTTGTCGGTGAAGTGATATCTCTAGTTTTTAATACACTGTCTAGGTATATCATAGCTTTTCTTCTAAGGACCAAGCGTTGCTTAATTTCAAGCCTGCAGTCACCATCTGCATATTGGAGCCCCCCAAAATAAAGTGTTATCACTGTTTCCATTTTTCCCCTGTCTATTTGACAAGGAGTTATGGGACCAGATGCCATGATCTTAGTTTTCTGAATGTTGAGTTTTAAGAGCTTTTTCACTCTCTTCTCTCACCTTCATCAAGATCTCTTTAGTTCACTTTGTCATTAAAGTGGTGTCATCTGCATATCTGAGGTTGTTGATATTTCTTCCAGCAGTTTTGATTCAAGCTTGTACTTCATCCAGATGGCATTTCACATGATGTTTAGTTCAGTTCAGTTCTGTTGCTCAGTTGTGTCTGAGTCTTTGTGATCCCATGGACTACAGCACTCCAGGCCTTCCTGTCCATCACTAACTCCTGGAGTGTGCTTAGACTCATGTCCATCGAGTTGGTGATGCCATCCAACCATGTCATCCTCTGTCGTCCCCTTCTCCTCCTATCTTCAATCTTTCCCAGCAGCAAGGTCTTTTCAAATGAGTCAGTTTTTCGCATCAGGTAGCCAAAATATTGGAGCTTCAGCTTTAGCATCAGTCCTTCCAATGAATATTCAGGACTGATTTCCTTTAGGATTGACTGGTTGGATTTTCTTGCAGTCCAAGGGACTCTCAAGAGTCTTCTCCAACACCAGAGTTCAAAAGCATCAATTCTTTGGTGCTCAGCTTTCTTTATAGTCCAACTTTCAGATCCATACATGACTACTGGAAAAACCATAGCTTTGACTAGATGGACCTTTGTTGGCAAAGTAATGTCTCTGCTTTTTAATATGCTGTCTAGGTTTGTCATCGGAGAAGGCAATGGCACCCCTACTCCAGTACTCTTGCCTGGAAAATCCCATGGACAGAGGAGCCTGGAAGGCTGCAGTCCATGAGGTCGCTGAGGGTCGGACACGACTGAGCAACTTCACTTTCATGCATTGGAGAAGGAAATGGCAACCCACTCCAGTGTTCTTGCCTGGAGAATCCCAGGGATGGGGTAGCCTAGTGGGCTGCCGTCTATGGGGTCGCACAGAGGCGGACATGACTGAAGTAATTTAGCAGCAGGTTTGTCATAGCTTTTCTTCCAAGGACCAAGCAGCTTTTAACTTAATGGCTGCAGTCACCATCTGCAGTGATTTTGGAGCCCAAGAAAATGAAGTCTGTCACTGTTTCCATTGTCACTGGATGAATGGATTATTGTCACTGATTGATGGATGGATCAGTTTCACTGTTCCATCCATCACATGATATACTCTGCATATAAATTAAATAAGCAATAAATATATACTCTGCATATAAATTAAATAAGCAATAAATATATACTCTGCATATAAATTAAATAAGCAGGGTGACAATATACAGCCTTGAAGTACTCCTTTCCCAAATTTGAACCAGTCTGTTGTTCCATGTCCTGTTCTAACTGTTGCTTCCTGACCTGCATACAGGTTTCTCAGGAGACAGGTAAGGTGTATTCCCATCTCTTTAAGAATTTCCCACAGTTTATTGTGATCCACATAGTCAAAGGGTTTAGCGTAGTCAATGAAGCAGAAGGAGATGATTTTTGGAAGTCTCTTGCATTTTCTATGATCCAATAGATGTTGCCAATTTGATCTCTGGTTTCTCTGCCTTTTCTATATCCAGCTTTTACATCTGAAAGTTCTTGGTTCACGAACTGTTTCAGCCTAGCTTGAAAGATTTTAAGCATTACCTTGCTAGCATATAAAATGAGCTCGATTGTGTGGTAGTTTGAACTTTTTTTTTGCATTGCCCTTCTTTGAGATTGGAATGAAAACTGATCTTTTCCAGTCCTGTGGCCACTGCTGAGTTTTCCAAATTTGCTGACATATTGAGTGCAGCACTTTAACAGCATCATTTTTTAGAATTTGAAATATCTCAGCTGGAATTACATCACCTCCACTAACTTTGTTCATAGTAGCATTTCCTAAGGCCCACTTGACTTCACAGTCCAGGATGTCTGGTTCTAGGTGAGTGATCACACCATTGTGGTTATCCCAGTCATTAAGATCTGTTTTGTACAGTTCTTCTCTATATTTTTGCCATCTCTCCTTAATATCTTCTGGTTCTGTTAGGTCCATACCATTTCTGTCCTTTATTGTGCCCATTTTTGCATGAAATGTTCCCTTGGTATCTCTAATTTTCTTGAAGAGGTCCCTAGTCTTTCCGATTCTATTGTTTTCCTCTATTTCTTTGTATTGTTCACTTAAGTAGGCTTTCTTATCTCTCTTTGCTATTTCTTGGAACTCTGCATTCATAGGGATATATCTTTCCTTTTCTTCCTCGCCTTTTACTTCTTTTCTCAGCTATTTGTAAGGCCTCCTCAGACAACCATTTTGCCTTGTTGCATTTCTTTTTCTTGGGGATGGTTTTTGTCACCACCTCCTGTACAAAAGAATAATTTTAACACTCTACTTTTGGATTTATAACATATCAATATGTAATATATATGAGAAAACGAGGCTATATTGGAGCAAAGTTGCTAAACTTTGCCAGGATTGTTACTATTAATCAAAAGTAGATTGTAAAAACTTAGAAAGCATACTGACTGTATTTCTTAAAGTAACCATAGGAATATAGCAGCAAACAATTATAGTCAAACCAGCAGAGAAATTAAAATGCTGCACAAAAAGTATTTAACATAGGGAGAGCAAGAAAGGAAGACCAGAAGTCAAAAAAGACATGAGACATAAAGAAAACAAATAGCAAAATGTCAAGTATAAATCCAACCATATTAATAATTCCATTAAATGTAAATGGGCTAAACACTGATTAAGTGGNAACAATTATAGTCAAACCAGCAGAGAAATTAAAATGCTGCACAAAAAGTATTTAACATAGGGAGAGCAAGAAAGGAAGACCAGAAGTCAAAAAAGACATGAGACATAAAGAAAACAAATAGCAAAATGTCAAGTATAAATCCAACCATATTAATAATTCCATTAAATGTAAATGGGCTAAACACTAATTAAGTGGCAGAGGTTGTCAGACTGGACAAAGGTCAAGACACAATTATATGTTGTCTATGAGAGATAAATTTCATAATTAATGATACAGCTGGCTGAAAATAAAAAGATAAAAGAATAATATACCAACCCAGTTCTTAAAAAATGCCCGAAAGACCTTATCACCTCACCAAAGAAGATATATAGATGGTTGATGAATAAACATGAAAAAATGCTCCCCATTATATGTCATCAGAGAAATGCAAATTAAAACCTTAAGATATCACTACGCTACTGACTAGAGGTATACAGATACTTAACTAGTCACCATTGTCTTTCTTAGACATCACCATGCAATATTTGTGCTTCCCTGGTGGCTCAGCTGTTAAAGAATCCACCTGCAATGTGGGAGACCTGAGTTTGACCCCTGGGTTGGGAAGATCCCAGAGAAGGGAAAGGCTACCCACTCCAGTATTCTGGCCTGGAGAATTCCATGGACTATATAGATCATGGGGTCACAAAGAATTGGACACAATTGAGTGACTTTCACTTCACTTCATGCAATATTTATCTAAATGGATGATGAATGGTGAGAAGATTACTTATTATTTTGGAAATCAAAAGGTTGGAGATATATGGATTTATTGAAATAGTGATTGAGTGAGTGAAGTCACTCAGTCGTGTCTGACTCTTTGCGACCCCATGGACTGTAGCCTACCAGGCTCCTCCCTCCATGGGATTCTCCAGGCAAGAGTACTGGAGTGATTAAGAACATGAAATTTTAATCAGACAAATATGGGTTCAAATTAAAAATCTCCCACTGGTATGAAACCTTGCAAAAGCCACTTAACATTTCTAGTGAAAGTGAAAGTCCCTCAGTCGTGTCCAACTCTTTGCATAGTTCATGGATACTTTTATTGGATCAACTGTGAAGAGAATAGACAATTAAAAAATGACCAAAATAATTATTAGAAAATGTTCTTAAATTTTTGTACATGTTTGGAAAGATTTCATGTTGTTTGTTAATTGTGTACTATCCTTATTCTAAAAATAATCCAAGCTGACTATATAATCAGATGCTATAATCAATGAGTCACCAACTGCCATTTGGAAAGTTTCATTTATATTTTTAAACTTCTAAATTACTTTTTGTAAAATTACTATTTCTGTCTACTAAATTGTGAGATAAAGCTGCATCTTTTATGGTTAACAATAAATATCAGTCTTTAAACAGTTATTTAAACAAAAATGATGATCTTTGAACAAAATATAATTTTTTAAATAGTTACAATAGAACCTAATAAAACCTAATACTAGTAGGATAGTATGAAAAAGTGAAAGTCAGTCAGTTGTGTCTGACTCTTTGTGACCCTAAGGACTCTGCCAGGCTCCTCTGTCCATGGAATTTTCCAGGCAAGAATACTGGGGTGGGTAGCCATGTCCACCTCCAGGGGATCTTCCTGACTCGTGGATTGAACCCTCAACTCTTATGTCTCCTGTATTTGTAGGCAGGTTCTTTAACATGAGTGCTTACTGGGAAGCCCATAGGATGGTATAGTACATATAGGATAGTATAGCCCATATAGGATAGTACAGTGACAGATAAATAAAAGGAAAAAAATAAACTTTCAAAAAACACAGAGATCAGTAGAATTCTACCCTGATGTAATTTAATAGTATTTTGGTGAGAAGATGAGAGTTTGTATGTTCATTTCAATCAAGGGTGTTCTGTTCTTGGGTGGCCCGTTTATATTTTAATCACTCATTCATTATAACTGCTGAAAATATAGTACAACTAAATTTATCCTTTTTCTGTCAAGAGAAAAAAAAACCCAGAATCTTTTTAAAAATCAGCCTTATGGCCAAGACAAAACCTAGTCAGAAGTTATTTGAGTGAAATGTCAGAGAGGTCACAGTCTCTTTTTTTCTTTAAAAAAAAATTATTTATTTTAATTGTAGGATAACTATTTTACACTAGTGTGGTGGTTTTGCCATACGTTGATATGAATCAGCCATGGGTATACATCTGTCCCCATCCTGAACCCCCCTCCTGCCTCCCTCTCCGTCCCATCCCTCTGGGTTGTCTCTGTTTCTTTGCATCGAACTTGGACTGATCATCTGTTTCACATATGATAATATACATGTTTCAGTGCTATTCTCTCAAGTCACCCTACCCTTGCCTTCTCCTACAGAGTCCAAAAATCCATTCTTTATATCTGTGTCTCTTTTGCTGTCTTGCATATAGGGTCATTGTTATCATCTTTCTTAAATTTCATATATATGCATTAATATACTGTACTGGTGTTTTTTTCCCTGACTTACTTCACTCTGGATAATAGATTCCAGTCTCATCCACCTCATTAGAACTGATTCAGATGGTTCTTTTCAATAGCTGAGTAATATTCTATTGTGTATATGTACCACAGCTTTATTATCCATTCATCTGCTGATGGACATCTAGGTTACTTCCATGTCCTGGCTGTTGTAAACAGTGCTGTGATGAACATTGGGGTACATGTGTCTCTTTCAATTCTGGTTTCCTTGGTGTGTATGCCCAGCAGTGGGATTGCTGGGTCATAAGGCAGTTCTATTTNTTGATTTTTCACCTTTGAGGATAATGTTTGCTGTGGGTTTATCATATATGGCTTTTATTATGTTGAAGTATGTTCCTTCTATGCCTGTTTTCGAGAGTTTTTTTTTTTTTTTATCATAAATGGGTGTTGAATTTTGTCAGAAGCTTTCTCTGCATCTATTGAGATAATCATATCAGATAAAATAGACTTTGAAATAAAGACTGCAAAAAGAGACAAATAAGGACATTACATAATAATGAAAGGATCAATCCAAGAAGAAGATATAACAATTATAAATATATATGGACCCAACATAGGAGCACCTCAATACATACAGGAAATGCTACCAAGTATGAAAGGGGAAATTAACAGTAACACAATAATAGTGGGAGACTTTAACACCTCACTCACACCTATGGTTAGATCAACCAAATAGAAAATTAACAAGGAAGCACAAGCTTTAAATGATACAATAGACCAGTTAGACCTAACTGTTGTCTACATCTTTTCTGATCACAATGCAGTAAGATTAGATATCAACTACAGGGGGAAAAAAAAAAAAAACTATTAAAAACACAAACATTTGGAGGCTAAACAACACATTTCTGAATAGCCAACAAATCATTGAAGAAATCAAAATATGCACAGAAGCAAATGAAAATGAAAACACAAAACCTATGGGATTCAGTAAAAGCAGTGCTAAGAAGGTTCATAGCAATACATATTTACCTCAAGAAACGTGAGAAAAATCAAATAAATAACCTAACTCTACACCTAAAGCAACTATAAAAAGAAGAAATGGAGAACCCCAGGGTTAGTAGAAAAAAAAATCATAAAAATTAGAGCAGAAATAAATGAAAAAGAAAGGAGACTCTAGCAAAAATCAACAAAACTAAAAAAGCTGATTCTTTGAGAAGATAAATAAAATAGACAATTAGCCAGACTTATGAAGAAAAAAAAAAGGGAGAAGAATCGAATCAACAAAATTAGAAATGAAAATGGAGAAATCACAATAGACAACACAGAAATACAACACAGAAAGGATCATAAGAGACTACTATCAGCAACTATATGCCAATAAAATGGACAACTTGGAAGAAATGGACAAATTCTTAGAAAAGTATAACTTTCCTAACAGACCCATCACAAGCATGGAAATTGAAACTGTAATTAGAAATCTTCCAGCAAACAAAAGCCCAGGACCAGATGGCTTCACAGGTGAATTCTACCAAAAATTTAGAGAAGAGCAAACACCTATCGTACCCAAACTCTTCCAGAAAATCGCAGAGGAAGGTAAACTCCCAAACTTATTCTCTGAGGCCACCATCACCATAATACCAAAACCAGACAACGATGCCACAAAAAAGAAAACTACAGGCCAATATCACTGATGAACATAGATGCAAAAATCCTTAACAAAATTCTAGCAATCAGAATCCAACAACACATTAAAAAGATCATACACCATGACCAAGTGGGCTTTATCCCAGGGATGCAAGGATTCTTCAATATTCACAAATCAATCAGTGTGATACACTACATTAACAAATTGAAAGATAAAAAGGTCATGGACTCTTAAACCCCAGCAAGTCTTTTCCAAAACTTGTGCGTGAGAAGTGAGCTCAACTAGGGCAGGGTGTGGCATCCTAAATGAAGTCAGAACTTTAGAGGGGAAGGCACTGTTCCTCTCACTTCCCTGGGGAGAATAACCAGGGTGGTGGCTTAAAAAATACTTTAACATAATTACTAATAGGACTTGTTCTGTGTAGCAGGCTCTTGGGATGATTTTGTTTCCCTTTTCTCTGTCTCTGTCTTTTCTTTCCCTTCCTCCCTCCCTCCCTTCCTTTCTTGCTTTTCTTCATTTCTATCACTTTTTCTTTCCCCCTTTCTCCTCCTTCCCTCTCTCCTTGCTTCCTTTCTCCCTCCTTCCTTCCATATCTCTTTTGTACGTTCCAAATTTTAATATTTATGATACTCGTATAATACAAAAAAATTAAGAAAAAACTTTTAAAAACTGAAAATTTCAGTCTTTAAATTTTCAACTTTTAATCTTTCTTTTGGATAAAAGTAAAGTAAGTAAAGTCACTCAGTCGTGTCCGACTCTTTGTGACCCCGTGGACTGCAGCCCACCAAGCTCCTCAGTCCATGGGATTCTCCAAGCAAGAATACTGGAGTGGATTGCCATTTCCTTCTCCAGGGGATCTTCCCAACCCAGGGATCGAAATAAAAAAAATGAATCTCAAGCCCCACAAAGGAATCTTTTATTTCCTTGCTGGGAGCAGTAAGGCCCATTACAACAACTTCATAATAGTGCAGTCTGTGATATTAATGTCTATCATTTGCCCTATGTTATAGGCAGAGAAGATAGAAAGATGGGTTATAAAACATGTCAGGGCTTCCCAATGCCCTCAGGACAAATTCTAAGCTGTAGTGTGGCTGGTGGCTGGTGAACTAGGGCAGAGTATGGAGAACATAATTGGGGGAAGGGGGAAAGTTAGAGAAGGATTGTATGCAGGGGCCAGGGTTGGGTAGCTGAGACCTTGTATAACTTTGTGGGTCTTTTGATGATTTTGCCTTTTATTCCCAGTGAGATAAAAAGCTGTTAGAGGGTTTCATGCAGAAGAGTGATTAATTCCAGAGATCATTCTGGCTGCTATAATTGAGGGGCAAGGGTGGTAGCAAGGAGATCTGTTGGGGGCTATGGCTCTATATAATTCAAGTAAGAGATGATACTGGATTAGACAAGGATGGAAACAAGTGATAGTGAAAACTAGTAGGATTCTGGATACATTTTGATGAGGAGCCCATGGGATTTACTGTAGAGTGGATCTGGGACTAGAGAAAGTGACAAGTATGCCGGTTCTGAGATTATCTATGAGGAATTTGTGATATCTTTAAGAAGGTATAAGGGGATGGGACCCAGCTCATAGGTGGAGGGACTGGATCATGATAGTTTATTTATGCACTTAGAAATAAGATAAAAATATGGGTACAGATATGCTAGATGGGAGCTTGTGGAGCTCTTTTCTGATTGTTTCTATTTTCTCAATGAAGAGAGAAGCAAGGTTATGTGCTGCGAATGAGCATGGAGAAGGTTATACAGACTTTTTTTGCTCTGAGAGGAAAAAAAAAAAAGATGTGAAATAGTTCAGTCAGTGTCTGACTCTTTGCAACCCAATGGACTGCAGCAGACCAGGCTTCCCTGTCGGTCACCGACTCCCAGAGCTTGCTCAAGCTCATGTCCATTGAGTCAGTGATGCCATTCAACCATCTCATCCTCTGTCACTTCCTTCTCCTCCTGCCTTCAGTCTTTCCCAACATCAGGGTCTTTTCCAATGAGTCAGATCTTCGCATTAGGTGGCCAAAGAATTGGAGCTTCAGCTTTAACATCAGTCCTTCCCATGAATATTCAGGACTGATTTCCTGTAGGATTGACTGATTTGATCTCCTTGCAGACCAAGGGACTCTCAAGAGCCTTCTTCAACACCACAGTTTAAAAGCATCTATTCTTCAGCACTCAGATTTCTTTATAGTCCAACTCTCACATCTGTACATGACTACTGGGAAAACCATAGGTTTGACTAGATGGACCTTTGTTGGCAAAGTAATGCCTCTGCTTTTTAATGCACTGTATAGATTGGTCATAGCTTTTCTTGTAAGGACCAAGCGTTTTTTAATTTCATGGCTGCAGTCACCATCTGAAGTGATTTTGGAGCCAAAGAAAATAAACTCTGTCACTGTTTCCATTGTTTCCCCATCTATTTGCCACGAAGTGATGGGACCAGATGCCATGATCTTTGTTTTCTGAATGTTGAGCTTTAAGTCAAATTTGTCACTGTCCTCTTTCATTTTCATCAAGAGGCTCTTTAGTTCATCTTCGCTTTCTGCCATAAGGATGGTGTCATCTACATATCTGAAGTTATTGATATTTCTCCCAGCAATCTTGACTCCAGCTTGTGCTTCATCCAGCCCAGCATTTTGCATGATGTACTTGGCATATGAGTTAAATAGAGAGGCTGACAATATACAGCTTTACTGTACTCCTTTCCCAATTTTGAACCAGTCTGTTGTTCCATGTTCGGTTCTAACTGTTGCTTTTTGACCTGAATACAGATTTCTCAGGAGGCAGGTAAGGTGGTCTGGTATTCCCATCTCTTTCAGAATTTTCCAAATTTTGTTGTGATCCACACAGTCAAAGGCTTTGGCGTAGTCAATAAAGCAGAAGTAGATGTTTTTCTTTGCTGTTTCTATGATGCAGTGGATGTTGGCAATTTGATCTCTGGTTCCTCTGCCTTTTCTGAATCCAGCTTTTACATCTGAAAGTTCACGCACTGTTGAAGCCTCGCTTGGAGAATTTTGAGCATTACTTTGCTAGTGTGTGAGATGAGTGCAGTTGTGTGGTAGTTTGAACATTCTTTGGCATTGCCTTTGCCTTTCTTTGGGATTGGGATGAAAACTGACCTTTTTTCTAGTCCTGTGGCCAGCGCTGAGTTTTCCAAATTTGCTGGAATATTGAATGCAGCACTTTCACAGCATCATCTTTTAGGATTTGGAATAGCTCAACTGGAATTCCATCATCTTCACTAGCTTTGTTCGTAGTGATTCTTCTTAAGGCCTACTTTACTTTGCACTCCAGGATGTCTGGCTCCAGGTGAATGATCACACCATCGTAATTATTGGGTCATGAAGATCTTTTTTGTATAGTTCTTCTGTGTGTTCTTGCCACCTCTTCTTAATATGGGCTCCCCTGGTGGCTCAGACAGTAAAAAATCTGCCTGCAATGCAGGAGACCGGGGTTTGATACCTGGGTCAGGATGCTCCCCTGAAGAATGGAATAGCAAACCACTCCAGTATTCTTACCTGGAAAATTACATGGACAGAGCAGGCTGGTGGGCTACAATCCATGGTGTTGCGAAGAGTCAGACATGACTTTCACCCACTTCTTTATTTCATCTGCTTCTCTTAGGTCCATACCATTTCTGTCCTTTATTGTGCCTATCTTTGCATGAAATATTCCCTTGGTATCTCTAATTTTCTTGAAGAGATCTCTAGTCTTTCCCATTCTTTTTCTCTATATTTTTGCATTGACCACTGAGGTAGGCTTTCTTATCTCTCCTTGCTATTCTTTGGAACTCTGCATTCAGATGGTTATATCTTTCCTTTTCTCCTTTGCTTTTTGCTTCTCTTCTTTTCACAGCTATTGGGAAGGCCTCCCCAGACAGCCATTTTGCTTTTTTGCATTTCTTTTCCATGGGGATGGTCTTGATCCCTGTCTCCTGTACA
>SJYX01011741.1:59728-70119 GCA_006410675.1 Oreotragus oreotragus
CTCTGCATTCAGATGGGTATATCTTTCCTTTGCTCCTTTGCCTTTAGCTTCTCTTCTTTTCTCAGCTATTTGTAAGGGCTCCTCAGACAGCCCTTTTTCCTTTTTCATTTCTTTTTCTTGGCAATGGTCTTGGTCACTGCCTCCTGTACCATGTCAGGAACCTCTGCCCATAGTTCTTCAGGCACTCTGTTTCTCAGGTCTAATCCCTTGACTCTGTTTGTCACATCCACTGTGTAATCGTAAGGGATTTGATTTAGGTCATACCTGAATGGTCTAGTGATTTTCCCTATATTCTTCGATTTACATCCAAATTTTGCAACAAGGAGTTCACGATCTGAGCCATAGTCTGTTCCCAGTCTTGTTTTTGCTGACTGTAGAGAGCTCCTCCATCTTTGGCTGCAAAGAATGTAATCAATCTGATTTTGGTATTGACCATCTTGTGATGACCATGTGTAGAGCTGTCTCTTGTGTTGGAAGAAGGTGTTTGCTATGACCAGTGCGTTGCTTCATTTTGTACTCCAAGACCAAATTTGCCTGTTACTCTAGGTATCTCTTGACTTTCTACTTTCGCATTCCAGTCCCTATGATGAAATTTTTGGTGTTAGTTTTAGAAGTTATTGTAGATCTTCAAAGAACCATTCAACTTCAGCTTCTTTAGAATTAATGGTTATCAAGAAGAACTGCAAAGTGAAACAGTTATCTGGAAGAATTGCAAAGACTAAAGAAGTACAATGTATGGTGTTTGCATAGTTGGGCTTCCCCGGTGGCTTAGCAGTAAAGAATCTGCTGCAGTGTGGGACACGTAAGCTTGATCCCTGGGTCACGAAGATCCCCTGGATTAGGAAATGGCCACCAGCTCCAGTATTCTTGCCTGGAGAATTCCATGAACAGAGAAGCCTGGCAGTCTATAGTCTATGGGGTCGCAGACAGTCAGACATTACTGAGTGACTTTCACTATGAATTTAAAGTGACTCCAGTCAGAATGGTTGTGTGTTTTTCTCCAACTTGTTCAGCTCCTTGGGGCATCTGGTTCAGGGTCTCTCAAAAGGCTGTGATGTTGGCCAAGGGTTATTTTTATGCTTCAGGGTCTCACTGGACTGCAATCAAGGTGTCAGATGGGCTGCATTCTGGATGCTCAATTGGAGTAGAGTCCACTTCCAAGCTGTCAATTTTTAGCAGAATTTATTTCCTTATGGCTGTAGGACTGCACATTTCTGGATTTTTTTTTTGTATCTTTGCTGGCTGGAGGCCACTCCCAGGTCCAAGACCATGTGTGACACTCCCTGCCATGTGGCTCTCTCTGTAGGCAGCTGTCAACATAGTTTGTTTCTTCAAGGCCAGTAGGAAAGTGAAAGTACGTCTGCTAGCAAAATGCCTTAAATAGTACAGCCTCATAATTGGTGTGACATCCTAACACTTTGGTCATATAGCATAGTATATTCACGGGAATGATCATCTCATCACCTTTTCCATATTCTGTTAGAAGTGAGTCACAGGTTCTGCCCACCCTGAAGGGGAGGGGATTACACATCCTGGAGGCAGGGGTCACAGAGTCACTTTAGAGTCTTCCCGCTGCAGCATTCTTGTCCTGATACTCAGTACTCAGTAAGCCACCCTGAGTAAATATTATTTTTTAAACAAAACTTACCGAGCTCTTATTCTGAGTCAGAAACTGCTCTAAGTACTTTAAAAATATTAATCCCCACAGCAACCGTAGTAGGTAGGTGTTAACATTATCCCCATTTTACAGATTGGGGGGTAAGGGACAGAGACATCAACTAACTCAGTTCAAGGTCATTTAATTAAGTAACTAAATAGGACTCAAACTCATGCTCATTGGCTTCAGAGTCCGTATTCTTACCTATTATGCTAAGGGACCAAAACCAAAGTGAATGAATAAATGAATGCTATTGAGAGATATAAGAAATAGTTACCCAGCAGCTCTGAGAACCAAATAAGTTTTGACACTGCATTTTGTAGTTCAAATTTGATGCTATGCCAGTTGATACTATCAGAGAGTTTTATGATTTTAGGTCTTTTTTTTCTAGTAAGTAACACAAGTGGAGATGTGAAGCCTGGAACAACAACAACAACAAAAAAAAAAATGTGAGGAACTTCTACTGTGCCTGAGGTTTTCTGGAGGTGACATGCCATTTTTTATCTTTTCCTTAAACGTATTACCTGGAAGATATAAGGTAAATTTCAGCTATAGTAGGTTCATAAGGAAAGAACAGGTGACTAGGAGTTACCTCCTACAAGAATAATACTGTGCCTTGTGTTTGTCATTTACATTGAGTTGAGACGCATAAGAAAACAATGACCAGATAGGTGGTGGGACAGGTTTAGAACATAGGTAAATTTCAGCTATAGTAGGTTCATAAGGAAAGAACAGGTGACTAGGAGTTACCTCCTACAAGAATAATACTGTGCCTTGTGTTTGTCATTTACATTGAGTTGAGACGCATAAGAAAACAATGACCAGATAGGTGGTGGGACAGGTTTAGAACAAAATATGTTACAGTTCTGGTTTTGGTGCTGGCCAGATGCCATTCTAGGCTAAGTTTCTGTGGAATTTCCCCTGGGGACAGCCCCACTGTGCGTTAGAAATACCAGTCAAGTGGCCTTCCAAGAGCGGGCATTAAATTGACCACTCAGAATGGAAGGGAGCCATTTGGCTTGAAGAGATACTCCAAACATTTATTAGGGTGATTGATGTTTTTAGTGACTGGATTATTTTTCCATTCATTAAATCCAGAAAACCCCTGTAATACAGCGATAGGCTTCTGATACTGATTCCGGTCCTTAACTCTAGGGGGGATTTATTTATTTATTTATTTATTCATTCATTTTTTTGGCTGTGCTGCATGGCACGCAGTGTCTTAGTTCCCTGACCAGGAATCGAAACCGTGCCCCTTGTAGTGGAAGCATGGAGTCTTCCACTGGACTGCCAGGGAGGTCTTATTTTTTCCTTTTCTATGAATTAAGGGAGATGGACCAGACAATCTCTGGCTAAAAGCACTGGAAGAGGTGAAGGAAGGAAGGAAGGTGAAGGCACTCAGTCGTGTCTGACTCTTTGCGACCCCGTGGACTGTAGCCTACCAGGCTCCTCTGTCCATGGGATTCTCCAGGCAAGAATACTGGAATGGGTTGCCATTTCCTTCTCCAGCGGATCTTCCCGACCCAGGGATCGAACCCAGGTCTCCCGCACTGGGGGCAGACGCTTTAACCTCTGAGCCACCAGGGAAGCACTGGAAGGGAATTTAAACTCCATTCTCCCACACCATAACAACCTACTCAATTTGGAGTCCTGAGGCTGTGTATCTCTGTAAGTGTTACACATAGTCAGTTTAGAGGGGCTGTACTTTGAGTAAAAAAAAAAACAAACTTTTACAGGGTGTATTTGTTATTTCATAATATTTCAAAACACACCCTGAACTACAGAAAATTTAGAGAGTGGGAGGAGTGATGAGCTAAGTCAGGATGATTCCAAGTGAGAATGAAGTGTTCAAGTCCTAGGAAACTGTCAACAGGAAAGTTAGAGCCCTAAACTCCTCCACTGCTCATTTGTTTGTCTCTTGGAAATAGTGATCTAATGATATGCTCAGGCTTGTCTTCAAACAGCCTTGAGCTAAGCAAGAGGCTCCTAGTGCTGATAAACTGCTGGGAAATAACCTTGGTCCTTTTAGTTGTTCAATAGCCTTGCTGAGGCCATCACGTTCAGGACAGTGAAGGGAGGACTCTGGTGTATGCTCACTAATACCAGCCTACTGTCTGAAAAGTCTGCGTGGGTCCTCACTCACTGTACAACAAGAGGAAGTATGGACAGGCTGGCACATATCTGACACGACTGCAGGGAAAGACAAGCAAGCAAATAGCCTCTTTAGTTATTAAGTAACATATCTGCTTTTCTAAAATTAAAAATATATATTCTCTTAAATGTCAAACAATTTTCGCTTTAGTAAATTTAGAAAAAAAACACCCCATAGTCACCAAAATCCCATTGTCCCTGAAAGGCAACACATAAGGCCTTCTTTTGACTTCTGAATTTTTGAATGTGTGTAATAATAGCCCTCTTGCAACATCTTACTTGGCTTTCTCTTACCTTGGACGTGGGGTATCTCTTCATGGCTGCTCCAGCAATGCGCAGCCACTGCTCCTTACCTTGGACAAAGGGTATCTCCTCACCGCCGCCCCTCCCGACCTTGAATGTGGAATAGCTCCTCTAGGCCCTCCAGCTCCTGCGCAGCCACCGCTCCTTGGACGTGGGGTCGCTCCTCCTGGCTGCCGCCCCTGAACTTCGACGCAGCGTAGCTCCTCTAGGCTGCCGGCCCTGACCTCAGATGCAGAGTAGCTCCTCTCAGCTGCTGCCCCTGACCTCGGATGCAGAGTAGCTCCTCTCAGCTGCTGCCCCTGACCTCGGATGCAGAGTAGCTCCTCTCGGCTGCCGTCTCAGACCTCGGACGCAGGATAACTCCTTTTGGCTGCCGCCCCTGACCTCGGATGTGGGATAGCTCCTCTCGTTGCAACCATGCCGTGTGGGGCCAAGATGGGNGAAGGAATCAAATCTGGGAGATAAGATGACTTTCTAAAGACTACACAAAGACCATTCTCTTAGTTACTAAGCATGCTGACCCTGAGTCCAGTCCTTTTTCTATCATATCCAAAAGCTTTAATACTTTTTACAGTCTTAGCAAAAATTTTCCATGTTCCTGTATTTCTTTGTTCTTCTGCAATCATCTTCTAAACCACTGGCCTTGAACTTACATAGAGTACAGAAAACCTCATCTGAGGTGGTACAGTGGGAATGACCCAGAACAGATCTCATCCTCTAAATCTGACTTGTGTTTGTGACTATTAGTTCTCAGGTTTTGGTGGGTACTGTCATATAAAAGCTAAGCTCCTTCTTAGGAGATGAGACCTGAGATGCTAGTAATAACATAGTGCTATTGATAAACCAAGTTTTGTTTCTTTTTCATTTTTGCTAAAGAATGTCACATTCCTAGAAGAAGGGTCAGGTCCTGAAGGGGCTATTAGTGGCATCCCAACCAAGGTCTTTCCAGATATGATGACTTTCCTCTGTGGAAGTTTGGGTTGTCCTAGCACTCTTGAGTGTGCAGTCCATGGTGCTGAGGGTCCAGTGCTAAAAATAGCTGTTACAAATTCCTCTCCCTTCTGGCGGAATTCATCTTACCGTGTGCTTCAGAGCTTTGCAGTTGCCTAGAGGAAGCTATGAAAGCTCTGCAACCATTTAAAAAACATAACAGCTCAAAAAGGTAGCTTTCAGAAAATCCTGTTTATGACAGCTGAAGTTGAAAAATTCATATCACCAGGAGAAACAGATTTAAATTTTTGTAACTATTTTGGTTTTTCTGAAATAATACTCCTTATATGTTTTTAAAAATTAAAACAAGAGCTTTGATTGCTGTGTCCCTAGTTATATTTTTCTCCAAAAATTCGAAGTAGTATAATATGATATAGAGTAATTATCAACCAAAAGAATAAAAACTATCCAAAGAAAATTAAATACAGTTCACTCTGTGGATACAGGAATACTATATAAGAATTAAGAGGCCAGCTGCAAGTTGGGGTCTATATAAAATGATCAAGCAGGAGCAGTCAGACAAAGAAAGATGTGAATACCTTTTATGGTATGAGTTAATGTAAGTTGCATGGTGTGAATAATTGCATATTTAGAAGATGCCCTCTATCTATAGTCCCTACATATTTAAAAAAAAAAAAAAAGCTCCTTATTCAGCTGCTCGACCTACTAAAGTGAATATTCATAGGGGATATACTACTGTACTTAATTACTCCAAAATAGCCTTGGATGCTTTCCTATTTTTCTGGGGAGGGGACCCTTATTGTAAATGGAGTCATTCTCTATGATGAACATAGTATCAGAAATTTAAACTGTACTTATGCCCTCTTATCCATCTCTGATATACATTGATAATATTTTTACTGACATTCAAGCCTCCTGACCTTTGTCTCTGCTAGTGGAATGTGATATCCCCCCCCAAAAAAACCCTCTGCAATGTGAAATTCTGTGCCTAGTTGAGATTTGCATCTCCATCTCATGTTCTGTTTGTTACTGCTTTTCATTTCACATAAGGTAAGAGGTTGTCCTAATATGAATTCCTAACAGGTAGTTCTAAGATAATCCTTGGAATACTCCACTATGCTATTTTACTCATCATGCTCAGTCTCTTTATGAGTTTTGAACTGTCTAGACCCTGAAAGCAAACAAATGGGAGAAAGTAAGGCCACCAGAAGCACTAATAATCATAAATGTCACTGAAAACTAGGTACTCAAAGGCCCTCCCTAACTGTATTACTTGCCAGTTATTGAAGATCTCTGTAAACACTTCTTTTTACACTTTTCTCTGCCTACTGATGCTTTGGGTATTGCTGATACTTCTTAGGAGGTGAGTCTATTTTTATAAATCTTAACAATTGATGATGTTACTTTTCTCATTCTTGTTGTTTCTCAACTTACACTATCTCTGTTGATGAGCATTTCCTTATCAGAGTTATAAACGTTTTATTAGGCACTAGTGGAAACAGTGTCAGACTTTATTTTTTTGGGCTCCAAAATCACTGCAGATGGTGACTGCAACCATGAAATTAAAAGATGCTTACTCCTTGGAAGAAAAATTATGACCAACCTAGATAGCATATTGAAAAGCAGAGACATTACTTTGCTGACTAAGGTCCGTCTAGTCAAGGCTACGGTTTTTCCAGTGGTCATGTATGGATGTGAGAGTTGGACTGTGAAGAAGGCTGAGCGCCGAAGAATTAATGCTTTTGAACTGTGGTATTGGAGAAGATCTTGAGAGTCCCTTGGACTGCAAGGAGATCCANTGCAGCCATGAAATTAAAAGATGCTTACTCCTTGGAAGGAAAGTTATGACCAACCTAGATAGCATATTCAAAAGCAGAGACATTACTTTGCCAACAAAGGTCCGTCTAGTCAAGGCTATGGTTTTTCCAGTGGTCATGTATGGATGTGAGAGTTGGACTGTGAAGAAAGCTGAGAGCCGAAAAATTGATGCTTTTGAACTGAGGTGTTGGAGAAGACTCTTGAGAGTCCCTTGGACTGCAAGCAGATCCAGCCAGTCCGTTCTGAGGGAGATCAGCCCTTGATTTTTTTGGAGGGAATGATGCTAAAGCTGAAACTCCAGTACTTTGGCCACCTCATGTGAAGAGTTGACTCATTGGAAAAGACTCTGATGCTGGGAGGGATTGGGGGCAGGAGGAGAAGGGGACAACAGAGGATGAGATGGCTGGATGGCATCACTGACTCAATGGACGTGAGTCTGAGTGAACTCTGGGAGTTGGTGATGGACAGGGATGCCTGGTGTGCTGCAATTCATGGGTTGCAGAGTCGGACATGACTGAGTGACTGAACTGAACTGATAATAGCCCATTTAAAACACTTGTCTTCTGATTTCATGGTTTATTTAGTACCATTTTCTATGTAGATCTCTTGCCTGCTAAGTTCTCTGAGTACAAATTCCTTGGTTTCTTCTGCTGAGGAGGCATCAGGTGTTGCCAGTATGAACACAAATAACCATCTCATCTTCAGCCTAGGCTGAACACCTAGGGATAGCCTTTGTAGAGAGTAAGGCTTCTCACCTCCTGCTGCTGCTGCTGCTGCTGCTGCTGCTAAGTTGCTTCAGTCGTGCCTGACTCTGTGCTACCCCATAGATGGCAGCCCACCAGGCTCTTCTATCCCTGGGATTCTCCAGGAAAGAACACTGGAGTGGGTTGCCATTTCCTTCTCCAATGCATGAAAGTGAAAAGTGAAAGTGAAGTCGCTCAATTGTGCCCGACTCTTCAAGATCCCATGGACTGCAGCCTACCAGGCTCCTCCGTCCATGGGATTTCCCAGGCAAGAGAATTGGAGTGGGTTGCCATTGCCTTCTCTTTCTCACCTCCTAGCTCTCTCTGAAACTCTACTGAATGCATGTCCTTTTAAGAAATGTCTTTATTTCTTTATTCTCTCCCTCCTCTGAGCTCTGAAATCCTTCATGTTGCATTCACCATGGCACTTACAGCCTCTGGCCTGGAAAAGGAATCTCTCCCCCACATTTACTTTTGCAGTATATATTCCCTGAAGACCGACCCAGACACCCTAGCTTTTGATTTCCCATGGTTTCCATCACAAGGACCCACACAGAACTACTTAATAAACATATTCTGAATAAGCACCTGTTTGTTCTTGATTGAATGCTGAAAAAAAATGTGTCAGTTTGTTCTTAAGAGAATAGTTCAACCTCAGGTTCAGGCATATAAATATCCAGGGGTTCCAGGCCATTCCCCACTCTGCACAACATGTTCCCACACCCCTCATCTAAGCCTCACTGTTTTCAACTGGAAGGTTGAGAATTAGAGAAAAACACTTTCCTAGGATTATTCCTGTCCCAGGGGAGTACAACTGCCACCCAAAACAGCACTGGGTGGTATTTACAGCTCCCCAAGTGATGTGACTTTCTAACCTGGTGGAGGAGGGCTTGTGATAGAGTCTCTCACCCTTGGCCCTTTCTTCCAGGGTTGAGTGCTCCACGGGATAAAGATTTTCTTTTGGACTGACAATGACGACTCAGCATTAGTTGTATTTCAATTTTTTGAACTTTAAAATTTGTATGTAATTTCAGCCCTATGGAGAAATTGTTGAGCAGTATAAAGTTTCACATACCTGTTACCCAAATTATTTAACTGATAGTTCACCCCCCACCCCAAATATACAGTACTACCACATATGCCCATGTATCTATGCCAATTCTGTATTTGGATGAATAATCAGGAGTTCATGCTAACTTCAATTCCAATCTTAAGAGGTTATTCTAGTCTCACTCCCTTTCCATATTTGTAATTAGCTCACATGCGTATGGTAAAAATTAAAAGATAAAGACTTTATAGGGCTTCTTTGGTGATCCAGTGGTTAAGGATCCACCTTCCAATGCAGGGGATGTGGGTTTGATACCTGGTTGGGCAACTCAGATCCTACGTGCTGAGGGACAACAAGAGAGAAACCTGCATGCCTCAAGTAGTGAGCCCTCAAACTCTAGAGCCTCTGTTCTGCAACTAGAGAAGCCTGCATGAACCAATGAAAGTCCCTCGCCCCACAACGAAGACCCAGCAAAGCCAAAATTTTTCAAAAAGATGCCGTGTGCTGCAATGAAAGATTCTGCATGCCCAACCAGAACCGAGGACAGCCAAACAAATAAATAAACAAAAATAAATAACACTTTTTTAAAAGAAAAATATCTTTAAACAAGACTCTATAATAGTGTCTGGAGTATTATAGGCATTCTATTAATTTTAGATGAATGAATGAATAAAGAGAAAAATCATTAGTAAAGAGTTCATTTATTTAAAATAAAAAGGTAGAATTAGTCCCAACACAAGTGTTTCAAATGAACTATTATAAACATTAATGGGAGCAATTTTGTTCTTAGTTATGAAAGGTTTAAGAGAAATGTCCTTTATAGTATCAGGGACCAAACAATGGAAAGTTTTCCAAATGATGAGAAGGTTTCCAGGATCTGACAGCATGCACACTCATATAAATACAATTACAAATTATTTAGTGTGTACTCTGTTCTACATTCAGTTATTGTATTGACTTATTTAGTTCTCACAACAACCTTAAGGGGCATCTTTATTATTGTCTATATTTTATAGATAAGAAAACTGATGAGTAAGAGTTAATCAACTTGCCAAAGATTCCAAGCAATAAAGAAGTTGGAATTCTGTCTGTAGATGTTATGTTCATAACCACTATACTATAAATCTTTCAAACAAATGGATGACATTCTGGGATGATGAAAGAATATTCAACCTCCTGAATGTATTACTACCAGCAGTACTTATCTGGTGTAAATTTTTCTGTTACTTAATGCAGTGGATAATTTTGAAAGTGATAAAGAAAATTAAAAGGCATTTTCACTCAAGAAGGCAGAAGAAAGGCACCTAAGTAGCTGAATTCTCTCAGGTGTTTTGTTAAATCTAGATGTTTTGATATTTCAACATATTGAACTTCTTGCAAAAGCTGTGCTACACGTAAACACAGCTTTTATATGTCAAGCGTATAATCTGCAGGGCACATCCACACAAAGATATCTGGTACACACCCAATTATAAGCAGTTGCACTGCCTTGGAGGGCCTTGGAGGTCAGCCAGCCCAAAGACTATTTTCCTGTCATATAGGGAGGCCCAGGGAGGTTAAGACCACAGTCACACAAAGCTGATGTGCGGGCTCAGTCTCAATGGCGCGCTTTTCATTTCCTCGGGCTACCTAATACATTTGCTTGCATTTCCTATTTGTGTATGTGCTTATTTATGCAAAAGTAAATGGGCCTGATTCACGCGCTTGGGAAGTAAACCAC
>SJYX01011741.1:82277-131434 GCA_006410675.1 Oreotragus oreotragus
TTTTTTTTGGCTGTGTTGTGCTGCTTGCGGGATCTCACTTCCCCAAGTAGGGATTGAACCTGAGCCCTAGCAGTGAAGCACTGAGTCGTAACCACCAGGGAACTCTCAAGACTTTTTTTTTTTCCTTAATGTACTCATTTTTAGCAGGAAAAATTTCTTTAGGTTTCATTGTTGGCCTTTGACCTGCTATTGGTTGCTTTTCTCTTTCAGGTTTACAGGTGCAGAAATTACACCTCCATTATCACAAAACTTGGCTATTAGAGCATTATGAATGTTAATGACCTCAAACTCAGGTTGTCCAAAGCTGGGCAGGAACACTTGCTGGACTTCTGGAATGAGTTGGAGGAGGCCCAACAGGTAGAACTTTATGCGGAGCTCCAGGCCATGAACTTCCAGGAGCTGAACTTATTTTTCCAAAAGGCCATTGAAGGATTTAACCATTCCTCCCAGCCAGAGAAAGTGGATGCACGGATGGAACCTGTCCCTCGAGAGGTGCTGGGCAGTGCTACCAGGGATCAAGATCAGCTGCAGGCCTGGGAAAGTGAAGGTACTGAGCCTGGAAAGATTTGCTCTAAGGTTTTTTTTATGAGATATACCATTTAATGGATTTAAATCCACTAAAGTAACTTGAGTCACATCATTAATATTTTGACTTCGCTAAGACCTTAAACCAGGTGACTGAGCAAGAAGTGACAGATTGTGTGGCCAGGACATTGTGGTAGTGCCTGTCGCCAGTCCCTCCATTCTCTTTTCACTTCTGGTGCCTCAGTTCAGTCGCTCAGTCGTGTCCAACTCTTTGCGACCCCATGAACCACAGCACGCCAGGCACCCCTGTCCATCACCAACTCCCGGAGTTCACTCAGACTCATGTGCCTAGTTCATGGCTTTTCTCCTTCAAGTCCAAAATTAACTCCAGTCTCTTTCCTTTCTCATTATCTATACTACTGTTAGATTTCCCTTCCTGGAGCACAAGCTAAATGTTTCAGTTCATGCTGGCTTACTCCAAAAACCCTCCCTAACCCAGCCCTAGCTTGCGTATCTAGTCTTGTCTTTTATGTTTCTCTCCGATTCTACTGCCCCACACATTTCAGCTGGAACCCATAATTCATCTTTCTCTGAACATTCTGTTATGCCTTTCCTGCCTTTGCTGGTGCTTGTCCTTAGGTGTGTCTGGCCTTTGCACCTTCTCTATGTGACTGGATCTCCTTGTGAGGCTGCCCGTCTCCTGGAGCTGTGTAGTGCAGTGGTTCATTCTCCATGGTTCATCACCTCTTTTTCAGTGTCCCAGGCTGGAGTTATTTGTGCACGCTTTTCTTTCATTCTTTCTTATAATAAGGGTTGTTTATGTCTGTCTTCATTGTCACAATGTAAACTTTTAAAGAGCAGCCCATGTCCTAGTTTCTGTGTATATCCATAGTATTTAGAACAGTATTTTGCAGTTATAGGTTGATTGATAAATGTTTCCTGAATTACTCCAGTGCTTTCTCCTCTAAAGCATATCATAAAATCTAACTCTAACCCCGTAATGAGTACTAATGAATGCTTTTGAAAATGGTAAAATAACTAAAATTTAGTTTTTCTTTTGGTGAGGTTAAGAACTGTGGTTTTTATAATCTACTACTCTGTGGTTTTTATAATCTTCTACTCTGTAAGTACAAGTGACTAAATATCGCAGCCCAGGCCCTTGAGTATTTGTCCATGCTTCTTGGCAAATCTGGACCTTATTTCCTCAGCTGTAGAAAGAACAGGCTGGACTAATACTTTTCTTTCCTTTTTTAAAAAAACATTACTTTATGGCAAAAATATTAATAATATCAAAGAAACAGAACTAACTGTAGAGAAGTTGCGGATAACCTCATCATATTTGTGTTTTTATTTGCCCGCATTGCCACCTAGTAGTTGGTAATATACATGTTTACTTTTATGGATACGATTTATAGCCTGTATTCACACTACACTGTGGCTCTTTTTGTTTTGTCTTTTGCTATTTGGCACTCTCTGCATCTTCCCAGAAAAGAAACATAACTACCATTATCAACCTTCTTCTGTACCATTATCTTCATGTCTTTCTCTGGGCTTACAGATTTACTCTTTTTCAAACTGTATTCCAAAGACCTCTAGGGTTTTGACTGCTGGTGAGACTGTTTCATGTGGGAAGGGCAGGAACAGCTGCTAAACAGTAGGTCTCCAACCCCTTCATGTCCCCACTCCAGGAGCAGTTCTGCTTCGACTTATTTTGATACATACATATCAAATCTTGATATCTGAGGTTTTATTTAAAAGGGCTTGGAAATTAAAAACATTGAAATAATTGGATGATCTTCAGGGAGGGCCCTTGCAGATTTTAAAATGTTTGTTAGTGTCTAATGTAACTTCTCACTTAGAACAGGGCTCTGCCACTAAGATGTGAGAGGGACTTGCAGGCAGATCCTTCTGAATGGAGGACTGTGGGGACACTCTGACCCTCACTAACTTTGGATTCATTAATCCTTCTCTCCCTCCCTGCGTTTCAGAAAGGCTTCTACTTCAGACTAAAAGCCACACAAGGCCTTTCTTACCCTCTGTTATGCCAGCTGCCTATATTTCTCCCTGTGTTTTTATGGGGATAAAGTCTTAGAATTAACTCTTTGGAAAGATAAAGCTTTGACCTTGTATAATGGGGACCATGAGCAGCAATGAAGGGTTCTTATACTTGGAATCTATGTATAATTTAATTCTTCTTATGTTGGAATCCATGGAACAAGCCCAGTGACCTTTCATTTAAATTAAAATCCAGAACGGTTACAAGCAAGTCTAGTATAAGAAAGTACAAAGCAAACATCCTATTGGCTTACGGTCAAGGGAGCAATAGTCAATTGTGGCGTTAGCAGTAGGGGTGGAGAAGGAGACTTTGGAACAGACTTTACATCCTTTTCGCTTAGAAACTATCATATGTGTGCAAAGTTTGTAACAAAATGAAGTTTCTTCAGTTGAAGTTATCTAAGGAAAGAGAGTTCCATTGCAAAGATTAGGATGCTTTATTTCAGACAGTAGGAGATTACTGATTATTGTATCAGACAACCGGGCCCCAACCCCTGCACCCTTGCTGCCCCTGCCCCATCCCAGTGCCCCAGGAGAGGGAAAGTAAAAGCATTCTATAGTAACTTCAGAGTGTCTGGTGACTGTTGACATCAGACATTTTAACACCTAGGGTGGAAAATTATTGCTGAAGGATGAATACGTAAGTGACCACTGTGGTCCTTCCTGAAGAGAGTTCTTGTTTTAATTTAATTCTTGAAGCACAGAAAATGAAAAGTAGAGGAGTCTGAAAAATCGCTATCTTATAAAACTCAGATCTTGNGACATCAGACATTTTAACACCTAGGGTGGAAAATTATTGCTGAAGGATGAATACGTAAGTGACCACTGTGGTCCTTCCTGAAGAGAGTTCTTGTTTTAATTTAATTCTTGAAGCACAGAAAATGAAAAGTAGAGGAGTCTGAAAAATCGCTATCTTATAAAACTCTGATCTTGAAAGAAGTAATTTAGAAGCTTTGATGAGAATATTATTTTAGAAAGGATACTTACTCTGGAAAAATATATTTACTTAAAAAATTCCATTCTTTATAAAAGCAACCCATGCTTAAACTGAACCCAAAACAATCTTCTAACTTTATAATAAATTAGTAGTCAGTGTTAGCCCTTTTTTTTGCCTATGAGACATTTAAAAAATTAATTTATATAGCATTATGGTATAAAAGTAAATGGATTGTTTAGAAAAAATGTATTAACATTATTTCCTCTACATTTTCTGAAATCTAGTGCTCTGATATTTCTGATAGATTTGTTTTATTTTAAAAGTCACATATTTTGGAGAGGTTGGAAAATACGAAGAATTACAAGAGAAAAAAGATAAATCTCTGCTGTCTCACTATCCAGAGATATTCACTAGTAATATTTTATAGTATTTTCTTATATACACACACATACANGAAGAGAGTTCTTGTTTTAATTTAATTCTTGAAGCACAGAAAATGAAAAGTAGAGGAGTCTGAAAAATCTCTATCTTATAAAACTCAGATCTTGAAAGAAGTAATTTAGAAGCTTCGATGAGAATATTATTTTAGAAAGGATACTTACTCTGGAAAAATATATTTGCTTAAAGAATTCCATTCTTTATAAAAGCAACCCATGCTTAAACTGAACAAAACAATCTTCTAACTTTATGTTATAATAAATTAGTAGTCAGTGTTAGCCCTTTTTTTTGCCTATGAGACATTTAAAAAATTAGTTTATATAGCATTATTATTATTTTAGAAAGGATACTTACTCTGGAAAAATATATTTGCTTAAAGAATTCCATTCTTTATAAAAGCAACCCATGCTTAAACTGAACAAAACAATCTTCTAACTTTATGTTATAATAAATTAGTAGTCAGTGTTAGCCCTTTTTTTTGCCTATGAGACATTTAAAAAATTAGTTTATATAGCATTACGGAGAAGGAAATGGCAACCCACTCCAGTGTTCTTGCCTGGAGAATCCCAGGGACGGCAGAGCCTGGTGGGCTGCCGTCTACGGGGTCGCACAGAGTCGGACACGACTGAAGCGACTTAGCAGCAGCAGCATGGTAGAAAAGTAAATGGATTGTTCAGAAAAAATGTATTAATAACATTATTTCCTCTACATTTTCTGAATCTAGTGCTCTGATATTTCTGATAGATTTGTTTTATTTTAAAAGTCACACATATTTTGGAGAGGTTGGAAAATACTAAGAATTACAAGAGAAAAAAGATAAATCTTTGCTGTCTCACTATCCAGAGATATTCACTAGTAATATTTTATAGTATTTTCTTATATACACACACATACATTAGGTTCACAGTTTATGTATAGTCATGTAGCCTGCCTAAGAATTTATTATGCAGAAATTTCAAGCTTATTTGGAAACAGATATTTGGGACAAAAAATAGTATAATGAAATTCCACATATATATCACCTTAATTACATAATTTTCAAAATTCTGCTTCATATATCCCTCTTATTTTTCTCTGCTATAGTATTTTAAGGCAAATTGCAAACATTATGTTATTTTTATCCTCATAAAATTTAGTATGCATCTCTTAAGTACAAAGATATTTTCTTCCCCTAATTACAATGCCATCATTATACCTAATGAAATTTATAATAATCCCCCAGTATCTAAAACCAGTTCAAATAGAGATTTCCCTTATTAGTCTACTTTTTGTTCTTAATATTTTGGGGAAATAGTTAATCATTAAAATAATTGTTTAATCTGTGAAATGTGATTAAAAATTAAACTCTTAGAATACCTCCTCTTTCTTGTATAGTCTTCCTTTGTTTGCGCCAGTTGATTAGCCTGTTTACCCCACTACTTGTCCAGTAGTGCGGACAGTTTAGATAGAAAATTCTGATGATGCTGTATTTCTGAAGCACCTGTGCTAGCCTCTTTGTTTCAGGCACATGCCCAAATCAAAGAGTGTGGTTGAGAGGGACTAGTCCAAGCAGGAAGTTATCCAGGAAGCAGTTGACCTGGGAGAGGCTACTGTAAACTCCTCTCTGTTTTCTGTAAGTGTTACTAGGAAAACTGTTCAGACTCTGTTGGGCCCACATGCCTGACTCTCTGAGGAGAGAGCTCTACCCGTGTCCTGGAAATTGCTCACTCTGGCTTGATTTCTTTCCTCTTTTTTTTTTTTTAAACCTGTAATTTGATGTGTGTTAGGTCCTGATCTCTGTGGGAAGGTAATTAACTCTCCTGTCATATGATGAAAAGATGGGAAGGATGATATAGTATTGTACTTTTCAAGTTTTTTTCCCATATTTTTGTGAAAGTTTTGAAATAAAAGTTCATAATTTCCTAAGTGTCACATGAGTTAAGTATGTTTTAAGCCTGTTTGTAAAAACAGTCAACATTTTTCAGATAGGTGCAGTGCTGCCTATATAGAATTATACAGTTTGAAATCATGTGTATTGCCATGTAACTACCAGGCTTACAGAATTTTATTGGCTTACTTAATTTCAAGAAATATTTGGTCTGTCATAAAGCAGATACTAATTTATGCATTACACACTTTTGATAAACAATGCAATTTTATTGCAGTAACATGGATCAAGTAGATGAATACTTCAGCTCGGCAGGATTTGATATTGTTAACAACAGCTATAGCTGCATTTAGTTCTTGAATTGCAGCTGGCTTTAATACTCTAGGGACTGCTTTCTTTCCTCTTGTTTTTCTCTGTCTGCTCATAAGTCAGATGTATAAGCAGGAAGAAGTTAATGCAGATACCTTTTTATCACAAATATTTATGAATTGTGTTATAATTCATTATAATAGTTGTGGCTAGCTGGAGATGAGTTGTAAATGTAGATCTGCCTGTAAATGTACACCTGGCAAGCATGGTGTCAATGCTGTTTTTAAGACATAGTGATTATATGCGTTATCAGGTCCACAGGTGGAAAGAAGCATTGGAGAAAGTATGGAGAACGAATTGGAGATGTAAAGCAATTATCCTTCAATAAAAAATTACTCTTGATATTTTATTTTCAAACTTGAATAAGGTACAGTGAAATGCTGTGGAGAAAACAAGGACAGTCTCATCATAAGCAAGGAAGAGACAGAAGATTAGTTCTCAGGTAGCTAAGCTCTCTGCTTCATATCAAAGGTGAAAACTATGGAAATATCTAATGTGTTTTTAAATTTTTTGATGGAAAAAATTGCCAAAAGTTCCTGCATAATATCCTTGGCTATGCTTAGTTACTAGTGAAGACGGGTTGTAGAATCAGGATAGTTTTGATTTTATATGAGGTTTATTAAGAATATTTTTCTGAGTTCACAATGTACTAGTATATTAGCTGTAGGAAAGCCTAGGGCTTCCCTGGTGGCTCAGGATGGTAAAGAATCTGTCTGCCGTGCAGGAGACCTGGATTTGATCCCTCTGTTGGGAAGATCCCCTGGAAGAAGGGAATGGCTACCCACTCCAGCATTCTTGCCTGGAAGATTCCATGGACTGAGAAGCCTGGTGGGCTGCAGTCTGTGGGGTTGCAAAGTGTCAGACATGACTGAGCAACTGACACACATACACAATATATCAAAAACATGTAGGACCAAAAGATCCCCTGGAAGAAGGGAATGGCTACCCACTCCAGCATTCTTGCCTGGAAGATTCCATGGACTGAGAAGCCTGGTGGGCTGCAGTCTGTGGGGTTGCAAAGTGTCAGACATGACTGAGCAACTGACACACATACACAATATATCAAAAACATGTAGGACCAACCCACCCCCCGCCCCCCCGCCACACATGAAGCATAAAGTTGGTAATTTAGACTAACAAAAAAAATTGATACTGGCCACCACTGCTCCCTCTTGCTTAACCTACAATTATGGATGGTGACCTGCCTCATTCATAGAATCTCTGAGAAGTTTAATAAAAGTATGAAATTCAGAAAATAGAACAAAACCTATCAAGCATTGCTTTATCACATTTGACCTTTTACAGCTTTTCTAGCTTCTGAGAGATCCGCTCTGTATATTACCTCTTCCTGCAGATTATTCTACCTTTTGGTGCTGAAACTGTCCACCTAGAGAGATGAGATAGTTCCTAGTAATGGTATATGGCAAGATTTTATTTTTGTTTTGTTTTTTTCAAATCCAAACTGAGAGCCTCTGTCTTTTGATACCGTTTTTAGTTTTATTGTTTCACTTGCAGTTTCACAAGAACTCTGTGTCTCACATCCTTCTGAGCTGCAGTAGATGGCCCATTAAAAAAAAAGGCATTTTAAACAATTTTATTGAAGTATAATTACATGCAATAAAATGCACTAGTTTTATGAGTTTTTTTTAAAAATTTATACATCCATAAAACTCCCGTCCCAAACAAAATACAGAACATTTCCATCATCCCACAGAGTGTCCTAATGCCCTTTGGCAGGCACGTTCCCTAAGCTCATTCAGTTGAGTTTGGTTTCATTCCCGGGTGTCCTGACATCAGAGCCTGGCTTCTTAACCATTGCTCTACACTGCTTCCCCAACTCAGGATTTCTTGTCTTTCCATTTACTGGATGGCAGTTTGTCTAGTATATTTACATGCCAATTGATTAATCAGTTATTATTGATTGATTTGTAGGCTGGAGGTAAATTAATAGCATCATCATTCATCCTGACGTCTGGGGATCTTCTTCTATCCTTTTTCTTTACCTGCCGCAACTAATAAATTGTCAGGTGCTTGTAAAACATTTGCAGCATCTCTTGGTCTTTGCCTTCCAACCTTATCAAAATAACAGTTATTGGTTCATTACAGTATATTATTAATTATCTGGTGTTTGTTTGGATTATATAAACTTCATTTTTTAATAATAAATGTTTTTATTAACAATGTAGTCATCCACGATTACTTGTGAATTCCTTGTTCTTTATGCCTTATTTCGTTAGGGTGACTCTTTGCAGCTACCTTTCTATGTGTAACCCTAAAGTGTTGAATTATAGAATGATACAAGTGTTTTCTTTTTTAGGACTTTACCAGATTTCTCAGAACAAAGTGGCAGTTCTTCTTCTAGCTGGTGGGCAAGGGACAAGACTTGGTGTTGCATATCCCAAGGGGATGTATGATGTTGGTTTGCCGTCCCATAAGACACTTTTTCAGATTCAAGCAGAGCGTATCCTGAAGCTTCAGCAGTTAGCTGAAAAATATCATGGCAACAAATGCATCATTCCATGGTAAGATATCTCTCATTATTCATGGCAACAAATGCATCTTTCTATGGTAAGATAACTCTCATTATGGGAGAGTGTCTGAACATATATTGGCTTATAATATTCACAATTCATATATACTTTTTCATAAGCAGAGATATTTCCTGTTACTACAGATTTTCTTGGGAGCTATACTTTATATGTTAAAGTCAATATGTATTATAGCTAGGTAGATAATCACGATAGCCTTAATGAGCAGTATATATTTATTTCCAACTTTAACCCCTACCTGAGTACCTTTGGATCCTCAAAGGGTTCTCTCAGTCTGCAAACTTCAGACTGATGTGTAGTTTGTCTGTGTACAGAGTTTGATTGAAATTCAGTTTCCCTCTGAAATTTGGAGGCATTGGTCTGTTGTTCCAGCATTGCCTTTGAGAGCTCTGTTGCCATTCTGATTCTCATTCTTTTTTCTCCCTTTTCCCCCTGAAAGCATCTGGAGTCTCTTCTTATCTTTGGTAACTGAAATTCCATGATGATGTGTGGATCTGTTTCCAGTCACTGCTGAGGGCACTCAGTGAGTTCTCTCACTCTAGAAACTCGTGTCCTTAAATATTGGGTTATCTTGTCCTCCTGAAACCCCACCCTTTTGTCAAACAAAACAAAACCTGAAAGCCTCACTGATTTCTCTGCTGTGGGCCAAACTTGGATTTTGTCTCTGCTTGTATGCCAGCTCCCCAGGGCCTATCTCAGCCATTGTTCATCTTCTGAACACCAGGAGATTATGGGAATTCTGCTCTGTTTTTTAAAAGGTTTTGATTTAGCTCTTGAATCTGTTTCTCAGAGCAGCTTTGGAAGTTGTTCTGTTTTGAGGGGGAAACCAGCTGTGTGTTTGGAATCCTTGAAGTCACTAATCTTGTTATTTTAGCCCCAGGAGACTAACAAAAGCTCTGCTGGTTTCTCTGTCCAGCCTGGTCCAAGCTCAGATTCCTTACCACTGGCCTTTGCCCCAGATCAGCAAATACCCCCAGGAAAAGGCAGCTGCATATTTGAAGGTCTCCTTTGAAAGATTCTCACTATCTTAAATTTTAAGATCTAATCCATGTTGCTTTTGTAGCTCTCTGATGCCTTTAAAAATAGGCTTTTTATAATTACCTCAGCTTTTCTAGTTCTTAAGAAGGTTATTGGCCAGTTAACTTTTTTTTGTGTGTGTGTGTTTTTTTTTCATCTTGGTTCCCTTAGGGACTTTTGAGGGACATCTGTGTTTTAAGTGGCCAAAATTCTACTTACAAACCTTAGTTTCCCAACTTTCATGTTGGATTTTCTTCTCTTTCTTTCTCCTCACAACTCAGAGTTTATTTTTCTTACGTGAAACAGTTTAGTCCCTTTTCATTTGAATCATGATGCCCAAAGTTTTTGTTTCCAGGGTTCAAATATCCAGGATAATTCGTTAATCAGGCAGATACTGACTGTCCTGGGAATTTTACAGTTTTCTTCATTTTTGCATTTAACAGGTATTAAGTGAGTACCTGCCTGTAGGTGCTGGGAATATATCAGTAACCAAAACAGATAAACATCCCTACTTACACATAGTTTACATTTAGCTATTGTAGTCAGTAATTACAATTTTAGATAGAATTTTTTTCTCTTTTATTACATTGGCATGGGTTGGATTTTTGTGACAACAGAGTGTATACCTATACTTTTATGATTCTAAATAAAGGGTGAGCAGAGCCCAGATGTCATTTCAAAATTTTAGTAAAAAGAACCATAAGAGGTAATTAGAATGTATTGCATTTATGCCTTTATCCCTTTTATTAGAATAGGAGAGATTTTGACTTAGACTATACTTTTCACAGAGTTCTGAAATGTTTTCTTGAGCCTCTCTGTTGCAGGTTCTCTGTTACAGGAGATGTGTTTTAATATTGTAAAATAATAGCTCAAGCAGCAGAACTTTATTAAAACAGGCAGCAGATAGTATACTCCGGAGACATGGGAGTGGGCCAGCCCCCAAGGAGAAGCCACAGATTTATTTTATGCATAAGGATTAATGAAGTTGTTAGAAGAAATTCCCATTGGGTAGCAACTAATGCTGCCTTATTCAGGAAAGGGATGAAGGAAGTGAAAACAATAAACAGTGCTCTCAAAATTTTTCTTTTATCTTAGGAAATAAACTTTATTTTGCCCTAATTCACATAGCATTATTGCTTAGAAGATCTGCTTTTCTCTTGCAAGGTATATAATGACCAGTGGCAGAACAATGGAATCTACAAAGGAATTCTTCACAAAGCACAAGTACTTTGGTTTAAAGAAAGAGAATGTAATCTTTTTCCAGCAGGGAATGCTGCCTGCTATGAGTTTTGATGGGAAAATTATTTTGGAAGAGAAGAATAAGGTTTCTATGGCTCCAGGTTTGTAACTGTGCTTACTTAATGGTGAATAGAAATAGACTTAACACAATTCATTAACTTTTTTTGTTTTTGAAGTATGGTTGATTTACATAGTGTAGCTCATTAAGTTTTGATTTTTTTCACTATGGTGATTTTGATGTCAAAAATCAATATTTTGCTTAATATAAATGAATTTGTCAGTGATTAAAAAAAACCAGAAATGCCCATGGGTGAAATGAATATGCTTTTATACTTCCTGTGCTCTTGACAGAAATTTGAGCATCATTCAGAGTATTTATTTTCTTTACTCAGTATTTTATATACAGTATTGTTCATAGCCTCATTACTTATTGTAGTGAAAAACTGGAAAGCATCTGCTGTTTAAAAAATGAGGCTAGATTATAGTTTATCTGTAGCATTCATTCTTAAACAGTATTAAAATAATCATTTGTAGATATCACAAGACAAAGTGGAATAGTTTCAGTAGGTTAAGTAAGAGAATGGAAAATACAGAACTCACAGCTTCTCATCTGTGTGACTCACTTCTTGGACAAAAGGGTGAAAGGAAATAAAAAATAGTATTTAAAGTGATGGTCTGCAGATGTAGACTTTTATTTCATCTCAACTGTTTGTTTTAACCCCTACTTAGTTCTTTTTAATTAATGGAAGAGTTTACTATTTTTAGCTTAGTTTTGTGAAGTTGTCTAATTTTTTTTGTCATCGTGTAGGCTGTAACTGAGGCTGTTATGGAGGAAGTATATTAAAGCAGCACTAAAAATAGATGGAGAAAGAAGAGGCTTTGACCTGTATTTGATTTAAATCACCGTAGACCTTCATATTAATCTGCTTTCTTAACAAATCATTTGGTATAGATGGTCATATATTTTTATTATTGAGGCGGATGAAATTGGCAGTGTTGGGGCTGTAAATACAGAGCTAACTTGAATCATGCAAATAAAACTTGAAATGTTATAAAATAATCATTGCCTGGTAAAGAATTTTATGTTTCACTGTGTATTATGGGACAGATTGTTAAAAGGACTGAGTTAAAAGTAGGTTCTTAAGGATTGCTTAGTCTTATATTAATAATGTTATTCTCTGTATACTTATGGTAAATTATCTCAAAATCACATAGTAGAACTTTTTGACCACTGAATCCTTACTTATGGATACTCAGTTTTTGTTGGCCCTGTCATGTAAAACTGGTTTTTAGAAATCTGCCCTGTTTAGAAACATTGAGCTATCTTTGAGTTACCTTCATAATGAGTTTTGGTTTGCTACTAACAGGCAATTTTTTTTTTTTTCCCAGATGGGAATGGTGGTCTTTATCGGGCTCTTGCAGCCCAGAATATTGTGGAGGATATGGAACGAAGAGGCATTTGGAGCATTCATGTCTATTGTGTTGACAACATATTAGTAAAAGTGGCAGACCCACGGTTTATTGGATTTTGCATTCAGAAAGGAGCAGACTGTGGAGCAAAGGTAATGCCTTTCTCAACTGTAATGAGGCTTTTTGTGGTCTTTCTCTTGTCAGTATATATTTTCCAGGAGTCAAGCTAGACTTTTTAGGGTGAGGTGGATATTTTAGGACCATTCATCTTCTAAAGTAGCTGAATTGTCCCATACCTACTTTTTCTTTAATTTGCAGTGTTTGATTCTATAAATAATGGTGTATGCTTAGTTTATCACAAGTAAGAGTTTACAATATGTGAGGATGGTTTGTAAGTACCTGGGAAAGTAAATGGTCCTCACTGGGTCTGGGATGGACTTAATAATATCAAGTTGTTGGATTCATTAATATAAAATTTCTTCCTATGGCAAAGTTACTGGAGTAGTAAGTAAAAGAAATATGGTAGAAATAGCATATGAAAACTTCAGCAAGGCATTTGACAAGGTAACTCAGGATAGTCTTGTGCATAAAGATGGAAATATGCAGACTGGGGGGAAGGGAAGCTGCAGAGACTAAATAACTGCTTGAGCGACCACAAACATACTGGTACTGAAACAGCGGGAGGTTGGTAATGCCATAACAAGACTGTCCTTGCTGCAGTAATTTTTAGCATTTGTTTCTTAGTTGCATACATGATAATATAAGAGACTTGACTTTGTGACATGAAAGGCCTTAATAATACTTTTGGAAGATTTTAAAATGCTAATGTAAGTATTACTTTCCTGCAAATCTGTAAAGGTATCAGGTCTCACTGAATTAAAGTATAACATAATTCTGATCAAAGTCCCAAGGAGACTATACTGGGGACATTTGAAAAAATTATTGTAAAGTTTAGAAGAAACATGTAAAGACGACCGGGAAAATGTTGAAAAAAATGATAATTAGGAAGGAAGAGTGTTAACAATCTATCAGCTATTAAAATGGGTTGTAAATAAAAAGTAACTAGGAGTGTAGTGCTGAAACCAGAATAGAATGACAGAATAATGGAACAGATAATCAGAAACAAATTCACATATATAAGAATGTACTAAGAAACTAAAGACCTATATATAGAAAACTATAAAACACTGATGAAAGAAATCAAAGAGGACACTAATAGATGGAGAAATATACCATGTTCATGGATTGGAAGAATAAATATAGTGAAAATGAATATATTACCCAAAGCAATCTACAGATTCAATGCAATCCCTATCAAGCTATCAGCGATATTTTTCACAGAACTAGAACAAATAATTTCAAGATTTGTATGGAAATAGAAAAAACCTCGAATAGCCAAAGCAATTTTGAGAAAGAAGAATGGAACCGGAGGAATCAACTTACCTGACTTCAGGCTCTACTACAAAGCCACAGTCATCAAGACAGTATGGTACTGGCACAAAGACAGAAATATAGATCAATGGAACAAAATAGAAAGCCCAGAGATAAATCCACACACATATGGACACCTTATCTTTGACAAAGGAGGCAAGAATATACAATGGAGTAAAGACAATCTCTTTAACAAGTGGTGCTGGGAAAACTGGTCAACCACTTGTAAAAGAATGAAACTAGATCACTTTCTAACACCACACACAAAAATAAACTCAAAATGGATTAAAGATCTAAATGTAAGACCAGAAACTATAAAACTCCTAGAGGAGAACATAGGCAAAACACTCTCCGACATAAATCACAGCAGGATCCTCAATGATCCGCCTCCCAGAATACTGGAAATAAAAGCAAATATAAACAAATGGGATCTAATTAAAATTAAAAGCTTCTGCACAACAAAGGAAACTATAAGCAAGGTGAAAAGACAACCCTCTGAATGGGAGAAAATAATAGCAAATGAAGCAACTGACAAACAACTAATCTCAAAAATATACAAGCAACTTATACAGCTCAATTCCAGAAAAATAAACGACCCAATCAAAAAATGGGCCAAAGAACTAAATAGACATTTCTCCAAAGAAGACATACGGATGGCTAACAAACACATGAAAAGATGCTCAACGTCACTCATTATCAGAGAAATGCAAATCAAGACCACAATGAGATACCACTTCACACCAGTCAGAATGGCTGCGATCCAAAAGTCTGCAAGCAATAAATGCTGGAGAGGGTGTGGAGAAAAGGGAACCCTTTTACACTGTTGGTGGGAATGCAAACTAGTACAGCCACTATGGAGAACAGTGTGGAGATTCCTTAAGAAATTGCAAATAGAACTGCCTTATGACCCAGCAATCCCACTGCTGGGCATACACACCGAGGAAACCAGAATAGAAAGAGACACATGTACCCCAATGTTCATTGCAGCACTGTTTATAATAGCCAGGACATGGAAACAACCTAGATGTCCATCAGCGGATGAATGGATAAGAAAGCTGTGGTATATATACACAATGGAGTATTACTCAGCCATTAAAAAGAATACATTTGAATCAGTTCTAATAAGATGGATGAAACTGGAACCAATTATACAGAGTGAAGTAAGCCAGAAAGAAAAACACCAATACAGTATACTAACACATATATATGGAATTTAGAAAGATGGTAATGAGGACCCTGTATGCAAGACAGCAAAAGAGATACAGATGTGTAGAGCGGACTTATGGACTCTGAGGGAGAAGGAGAGGGAGAGGGTGGGATGATTTGGGAGAATAGCATTGAAATATGTATACTATCATGTAAGAAATGAATTGCCAGTCTATGTTCAGTGCAGGATGCAGGATGCTTGGGGCTGGTGTATGGGGATGATCTGGAGGGATGATGTGTGGTGGGAGGTGGGAGGGGGGTTCATGTTTGGGAGTTCTTGTAAAAAAATAAATACAAAAAAAAAAAAAAGAATGTACTGTATACAGAGATGGCATTTCAAATCGTTGCAGGGAGATTAATGGGAAACTGGCTTAAAATAAACTAAGAAGTCTCCCTCAGAGCTCATATCAAAATCAATTTCAAATGGATTACAAAGTGAAAAAACATAGAAGAAAGTTAAAAATAATTTTATTTATTTACTGCAGTTAGTTGATTTACAGTATTGTTGGAATAATTTTATAATCAACATGAAGGGGGAACCTTTCTGCCAAAAGCAAAAGCCGTGTATAGGTTTCTGACAAAAGCAAATTAAGTTACATATAAATTTTAAATATATGAAGTTAAAGAGAAGTGCTGCCCCGTTAGTGGGAATGTAAATTGATACAGCCACTATGGAAGACGGTATGGAGATTTCTTAAAAAACTAGGAATAAAACCACCATATGACCCAGTGATCCCATTCCTAGGCATATACCCTGAGGAAACCAAAACTGAGAGACACATGTATCCCATCATTCATTGCAGCACTATTTACAATAGCTAGAACATGGAAGCAACCTAGATGTCCGTCGACAGATGAATGGATAAAGAAATGTGGTACATATACACAGTGGAGTATTACTCAGCCATAAAAAGTTTTAGTGAGATGGATGAACCTAGAACTTAGTACACAGAGTGAAGTAGGTCAGAAAGAGAAAGATAAATATTGTATTCTAACATATATATACGGAATTTAGAAAAATGGTACTAAAGAATTTACTTACAGGGCAGCAGTGGAGAAACAGACGTAGAGAATAGACATATGGACAAGGGGAGGGGAGGAGAGGGTGAGCTGTATGGAAAGAGTAACATGGAAATTTACATTACCATATGTAAAATAGATAGCCAATGGGAATTTGCTGTATGGCTCAGGAAAGTCAGACAGGGGCTCTGTATCAACCTAGAGGGGTGAGAGGGGGCAGGAGATGGGAGGGAGGTTCATAAGGGAGGGGATATGTGTATACCTATGGCTGATTCATGTTGAGGTTTGACAGAAAACAGCAAAATTCTGTAAAGCAATTATCCTTCAATAAAGAAATAAAAGAGAGAAACAAAGAAGTGCTGCCGTAAGAGATGTATCTTTGTTTGGAGACTTTCTGTTATAAAGATGCCATTTCAAAATTAATCTACAAGTCAGTGCAAAGTCATAGAAGCTAAAGTCTTAAATTTACCGGTATAAGTTTTGAGAGATTAAGCTGAGAGGCCTAATAAGACTCCTCCTAACCCTGAAAAAAAAAAGGGTTTAGTTCACTGATTGAAGATCTCTGTCCCTTTCAGTACTCTATGAGTATCTCTGCCCTACTGTAAATAGCTATTAAACTGTAATAGTGCATTGGATTGTACTTGCTGAGGTTTGCTCCACCTTGGAAGATTCTAGGTTTGGCCTCAGTCCTCCTGCCTGGTCTGGGGTGGGGCTCAGCTCTGAGTGGTTTCAGGGAGCTCTCCACTTTGGAGAGGAGAAGGGGGAAGATCAGAAACTGTACTCAGCTGTGCCCGGCCAGGGGCGCCCGCTGGTGACCGACAGCAGCCCACAGTTCCTTCAGAACCGCTCTCCCCTCCCCTAACAGGAATAGTAGGTTAACTTTTACGCTACTCAGCTTTGACAAGCAGAACAAAACTGTATTTCTGACTTTGTTCCACTTGGTGTCACTCTTCTTTCTAAGACCGAAGCTTAAGATTTTACTGCGCTGAGCTGCAGCATGTGCGTGCTCAGTCGCTCAGTCGTCTCTGACTCTTGGTGACCCCATGGTCTGTAGCCTGCCAGTCTCCTCTGTCCATGGAATTTTCCGGGCAAGAGTACTGGAGTGGGCTGCTGTTTCCTTCTCCGACTCAGCTTCAGAATCAATCTAAATTCTAAATGATTAGAGAATGCTGAACGTGGGAGGGACCTCAGAGATCATCTGTTCAACCCCTTTGATCTAGAAATGAGTTCCAGTACTAAATAAGTTCCAGGCTCTAGGTCCATCATCACATTAGCAGAAACAGAATTAGAAATGTTTCCCAACTCTTAGTTTTAGTATTATATCACTTTAATAAATCAGTTCTTTAATTATGTTTTTGCTGGCAGCTCAAAAACCTTTGAATTGGTCTGCTAACTTTTTTGAGTATTCTAATCATACAGGGATGTAAATATAACCATTCTCTCTTTACTGCCTGTGGGTCCTCTAGGAAAAATCCGTTCTCAGTCTTCCTACTTGTTCTGTGTCTAGTATATAATCTAGTGGTCTCTCAATGAATGAATAAATAAATATTCAGATGCAACTGAAATGTTAAGACATTGGTATATGTTAAAAAAATTTAGAGATGTTAGAAACCATTTATTTAATCTGTCTTCCCACCTTTTTAATTTAAAAAATCATAGATGTTAAAATATACTTTAAAAAACACCTAAATTAGGGAGTGATTCATAGAGGGTAGTAGAATTCTTGGCAGAGAATTCTTTTTAGTTCTTATTTAACGGTCTCCTGCCTTGGGGAATGAAGTATTTTTAATGAAGTGAGAGCCTTGAGAAAAGACTTAGTGGAGTGATTTACAAAAGTCCACAGCTGAGAGAGTAGGAATGATTGTTAATTAAAGATAATTTTGTAAAACACGTATAGTAACTTTGAGGTTAAAGTTATTATTTTGAGCTCAGCTTTTCAGGATTTAGCTTGTAGGAAGTCAGGAGACCTCTTAATTCTATGCAGCATATCTTTTCTGTAGAATATAAACTGACTTTCAACTTCATGTACTTTACAAATGCTTTCTTTTGTAATCTAGACTTTTACAGTATTTGGAGGTTCATGTTGTTATAAAAGCAGACCTTTCACTGGCAGATTAACACTTGGAAAGTAAAGTATGAATATGCTTATTTTTATTTTCCATGGCTGTCAGGAGTAGGGTTATGTAGAAGTGATTGGAAAGCTAACCTCATATGTATGTGTGTGTGTATGTGTGTTTTAATGTGGATAGGAGGAATCTGTTCTAGATGCCCTGTCTACTGAGATACCCACTGTATAGAATGTGAAATGAGAGGTGGTGATGGCTTGATAGACTGGACTTGGAAATGGGCTCATGATTGGTTTAAATCCTTTTGCTGTATGTTTCTTTCCGTTTTATCCACTTTGGTGGTAGAAGGATCCTTTTCATTGAGTACTGTACTCCTTTCAGGGTGGCAAACAGTGAAACTGCACAGCAGGCCTGCGTATGCAGTAGCCCAGCCTCACTGAGCTACACTCAGTGCCTGTATCTCTAATTGCAGTGTAAACGAAGCGCTCAATAGTGACTTCAGTTGTCTGCAAGGCACTGACTGGCTGTATTTATTTTATGAAATCAGTTGCTGAAGAAAAGCTTTAATTTTGTTGGAATAATTTCATGTATACTTTGGATGGACTTTTCAAGTTGGGGACAGCTTTTCAAAATACTCTGGAGTATACTGAATTGTTAATAGAACAAGGCAAAACAAATATTTTCAAATCTTTTAATTGTTTGATTCTTCTGCTGGATATTCATCTTGTCTGAGGCTTGAGTTTTCTATTAGTGCATTACATAGAGTTCCTTTATAATTGTATTCTAAACACTTAATTTAGGTCAGTGATACGTAAATAGGGTGGTGGGGTATCAGAATCACCTGTGAGGTTTTTTTTTTTTAAATTACATACTCATATGTTTTTCCCTCTGATTTTGACTAAACACTTTTCTCCCAGCTCCCTCACCATCCTAGAGCTTTTGCTAGATTATCAAATCACTGGTTTTCAGACTTTAAAAAAGCATAGACTCTCTTACTTCAAATAAAACCAAACCTGCAAGACATAAATGTGAGTGGACTTTTCTGGTTCAAGTTGGAGTGGGAGCCCTGTGACCTGCCTGTTCTAACCCTGCTACCATCCAGCCAAGTGCCTGAAAAATGAGGAGTTTGCTATATTCATGAATGAAAATGAAAGCAACACCATTTTCAAATGAAATAATGACTTGTGCAATATAAGATGAGAGGCAAAATGCCTTACTTCTTTTGTCTTGTGAATCTCAGGTAGATTTTGTTTCATTTATTCTCAAAGTAGTTGAGTCTGACTGAGGATCAATTCAATAGTGAAAATATATTAGATGGGGGGATGTAGTTATTCACACTCCAGTGTGATTTCTTCTGGGCCGTATGTGTGTGATGGAATTTCTACTCTGCAGTTTAGTTAGTTGATAAATAGGAGGGAGATAATTTATCTCTTTCTGAAAAGTAGTCTATCCAGTGTAAAGATAGATGATAATCTAAAGATTCCTCTTGATTTTATACCTTAAAGATAAAGTAAGCAGATCTTGGGAAAAAGACAGATCTCCAGCATAGCACCTGATCAGGTTTCTTTCTCTACTGTTTTCTTCCTTTGGTGGGTAGGTGGTGGAGAAAACAAACCCTACAGAACCAGTTGGAGTGGTTTGCAGAGTGGATGGAGTATACCAGGTGGTGGAATATAGTGAGATTTCTCTGGCAACAGCTCAGAAGCGAAGCTCAGATGGACGACTGCTGTTCAACGCTGGGAACATTGCCAACCATTTCTTCACTGTGCCATTTCTGAGAGATGTTGTCAAGTATGGGCAAGATGGGGGCTTTTAAAAACTATTTATTGTTAATCAGAAGCTAAGTCACCTGAGAAGTAGGAAGAAACTTCAAATACATATTCATCTTCCTTCCTGAGGATCTCCTTTATCAGATAGAAGTTTACTTGACACTGTGGTTGTTTTTAGTAAGCTATATCACCAGGTGCAGATTTGTAGCAGCCCGTTCTCCCTGTGCATTAACTGGAGTCCAAAGCACTTCTCCCTTTTCTTCTCCTTCCCTCTAACTCTGCTCAGTTCTAGTGAAGTAACGAGTAATAAAGGCAACACCCCCTCTCTCTACCACAACTGGAAACCTCAAAAGATATACATATCTGCCCTACATCTATGGAATCAGAATTTCTGAAGGTCGATGTTGACATCTGTATTTTTTAAAAAGCTGCCCACACAATTTAATTTAACTGGTTCTCTGACTAGCATTTAGGAACTAGTAGATTGAAAAGTAAAGGAAAAAGATCTTGAGACCAACCATGGAAATCAGCATAGTGGTGTCAGCTAATAATAAAGAGTTGTTTTATCCTACCAGATTTTTAAATGAAGGACATTCTCAATATCTGATTCTTCACTTGATTGCTTTTTGGACATTCAAGATGACTGCCTACTGTTTAAAAAGTTACTAAGCTTTACCGTACAATTTCAGCTCCAGTTCCACAATATTTCCTGCTGTGCTTTTTGTAGCTGTGTTACTGATTCACCCAGAGTAACTATAAATACTCATCTTTTCACCTAACACTTCACAGGATCCCAATTGGGAAAATTGGGGCTGAGAGTGGAACATTTTTATATAAGACATGGAAATTATGGGAGAGATGTTGTTATGAGCTGTGTGTGTGTGTGTATTTTTTTTTTTATTGTAGAGATCATCATTTGATTTTTTAAAAAAATGAATAGGGAAATCTATTTATTTAATATTTAAAAATGAACTGAAATTTAATGAATGCCCTCCCCTTTGAAAGTCTTAGTACTTATTGATGCATTAGCTCCTGAGTGATTATCAGATTGTCTGGCATTTTAAATTTGAAAAGTGATTGTCTTTTTTTTTTTTCCTCCATAGTATTTATGAACCTCAGTTGCAGCACCATGTGGCTCAAAAGAAGATTCCATTTGTGGATTCCCAGGGACAGTTAATTAAGCCAGACAAACCAAATGGAATAAAGATGGAAAAATTTGTCTTTGATATCTTCCAGTTTGCAAAGTATGTTTCGAATAGCATCAGTAAGATTAAGTATGTCTTGAAATGTTGCTTTTTGCTCTTCTAGGCAGGACACTGTTTCAGGAAACAGTTGACTGCAGGTATGACAGGCATGGTGTTTTGACTGTGAGTATGTAGTTTAGATTCATTATTATTCTCTAGTATGAAACCACCAATGCAAGGATATGGTTTGAGTTGCCTGTGAATGCTTTTTAAAATTTGTCAATTAGTATATTATCTGGCTCTCCTGAAAAATTGTTAAAGTTTCTTACTTTGGCTGAGAGACAAAAAAGGTTGAGATAGAGAATCGGCCCATTTTGTGGTTAGGAGGCCTTTACTGGCCTATGAGTAAATGTTTCAGTGAGAATGTTTTTAACTTATATTGCTCTCTGTTCTCTTGATTAAAGATCACATTAAATTGAGTTGAGATTTGTGTTATATATAAATATATATTGTTGGGGAAGAAAATAATTTCTCATTTTGTGTGGAGAAGATAATTCCAAACTTATTTCATCCAAGGATGAACATTATTTCTTTCAGCATTCATTTGAAATTGCATTAAGAGAGACTAATTGAAGACCAAAGGCTTAGCTATGTGGAGAAAAGTCAGAAGCTGTGTATGCAGTTTTGCTTCATAATAAAGTAGTGTTTGTATGATTTCACTCTAGGAAGTTTGTGGTATATGAAGTATTACGGGAAGATGAGTTTTCCCCGCTAAAGAATGCAGACAGTCAGAATGGGAAGGACAACCCTACTACTGCAAGGCATGCTTTGATGTCCCTCCATCATTGCTGGGTCCTCAATGCAGGGGGCCACTTCATAGATGAAAATGGCTCTCGCCTCCCAGCAATTCCCCGGTAGGTCGATATCTTTGCTTCTTTGTGTGGCTGCCTCCTGTGCTTGGCCTCTTATCTCATGTATTCCTAGAACTTTTAAAAAAGCTAAGTATTGTTGTGGCAGTTCATGATGTGAAGTAATGAAGGCGTGGCCCCTTTGCATAGAGAGCAATAGCTTTGCTTCCCCTGAAAGAGGAACCTTCTAAAGCTTTTGTTTTTTTGGAAGCCCCTCTACCATATCAGTGAAACGACTCCTACTGAAGAATGGTCAGAAGGTAGTTCTTCTGCTGTGCTACAGGATTAAAGACCATCAGCAGCCACTATGCCACAGGGAAAGAGGACTGATTATTAGTGCCCATGTGTCTGTGGCCTCAAGTGTTATCTACGAACCCCCCACCCTAAAAATCCTGGCACCCACAGGCTGCCTCTGAGACATAGGCATACTTCAGTTCTCCTTGTGGCACTTTCAAATCGCAGAGGGAGGTGTCTGGAAGGGATGTGCATGCTACTTACAGTCACTGATACTCAAACTGTTGAAATGTTTAGAAGTTAAAAAAAAAAAGATCCTTGGAGCTATTCAAATATGAGATAAAGTGCTTTTCAGCTGTCTTATATTTTATGATAAAACTGCCCTTGATACTTAGAATTCCCCCTTTCTAAATCATTTGATGTTTCTATACTTCTGTCAAAAACGTTTTGCCATAAAATTTATAATTCTTAAGGGATAAAAAGACTATGCACAGAGTGCTAGAGTGCCTTGTTAAATGTTCAAATGTTGGGTATTGGAGCTTACTGGGTTATAACTGTTTTTATTAAGAAGGAGCAGTGGTAGACTGTCTCAGTCCAAGGCCACTTTCAGGCTCTGTCTTGTCAACAAGCTAGCTCTGTGGCATGTCAGATGGTCCTCGTGCTTCATCTTTCACCACTGATGTTTTTTGTTGTTGTTGTTGTGGGGTTTTTTTTGTTTGTTTTTTCCCCTCAGATCTCCTTTGCCAAGTTTATAATTTATTGTGAATACATGCCTTTCAGTCAAGTATATTTTGCAGTTCCACTTCATTTTTATTGTTTGGTTTGTTTCCATTCCCATTAATGCTTATTTATTCCTACATAGCAGTGCTACACATGGAAAGTCAGAGGCCATCACAGCTGATGTCAATCACAAGTAAATATACCAGCCTGCCTGCAGTGCATGGTGGTGGGGCTGTGCTTCCCTCCATACTAACTGGCGTTGTAGTTTAGTGCTCTCTGCCTTTTGGTGGTCTGGGGGTGAAGGGTTGAAGCTGTGGTGGGGTTATTGCTTACTTGGTGGCAGGTCTCTGTCTGGATGGCACTAACTCAGAATCTCAGTGCATGCTGGAAAGGGGAGCATGCTTTTCTAAAGACTCTCACCATAGGTATTTGAGCCTGTACTGACAAGTTTACAAGTGAAAGATAAAATCTAGAGCAGGTCACAGGCCAAGAAGAACAAATGTGAGTCCGAGTACCCTTTTTAGCATAAGCGTCAGCTGGACAAAAATGATATTCTATGGATGTGTCTTAATGAATTAGATATCTGCTCTCAGTACAAAGGCTAACTGCTCCTGACATACTGGATGGCTCTTAATGTGGAAAAACTGTTCTTTTGATTTAGTTTCATAGTAACTGCTCCATTTTTAGTATCTTAGCGGTTTTGTCTTAACGGTTGATAATTTTTAGCTAGCAGTAGCATATACCCTCTCTTATTTGGGTACTGACTAAGTTGGAAAAAGCCATTATCTTTATAGCCAAAGAGACAGCTTGATATTCTTATTACACTTTGAAAGTTATTGGGTTTAATTTGAATTTAAAATTTTTAGGATAATTTAGGACATGTGTACAGATCCAAGGATGGCATTAATGGCATTTATCTCAGAAGTAGAGTAGCAGGGATGTCCGTTTCATTGGTGTGTTTTTTCCTGCCTGAGCCACTCATCCTGACCCTGCAGAGGCAAGTCCCTGTGAATATCAGGTGTTTCCGGGATGTGGCCCTGGACATAAGGAAGTTGACTCAAAGCTGGCTAGTTCTTAGAGCAGCTGTAGGTGACTGTTGCCCCTTGTGCCATGGCAGCTGGGACATAGAGCCTTTTGTCATTTTCTGTCCCAACCATCATTTTTAATATGTGGAAGCAAGCTGCTTTTACAATTTGACAAAATAAAGTTTTGATCCTGAATTTCCGTTTCGTTGAAACACAGCTTTCCGTCTGTTAAGTGAGATAGCTTCTTAAGTATACAACTGAAAACAACACGGAGCATCTCAGCTAAGATACAAAGTGTTTTAAATGGTATTTAGTTCTTGTTTGAGTTCTTTATTTCACACTCCCTCACCCTCATTTACTTCATTTGTAGTCATTTCTTGTATAGTTAAACTGCAATCAAAGTTTGGCCCCAAATGAGATAATGGACTTAGAAATAGGTCTTCCTAAATTCTTAGCACTAAAGGATACCCTCAGAGAATAGAAAAAGATTATTTAAAAATGAGAGATGAAAGGGAAGTATTTTTAATAAAAGTGGGAAGAAGCAGCTTGGAGGTGTTCTGAAAGAAGGAAAGGCTGGATGCTAAATTTTGACAAAATAACATTGTTTTTATTTTTTACCTTACACCTGCTCAGCAGTGTTAGCTACCAAAAGGATGCTTGACTAAAGATAGGGGACAACTAATTTGCCTGTCCCCTGAGATTTTACGTTTGGTAATGGTAGCTCCTGTCTTATCTCCTCTCTGGCACCCAGCTTGCTTAGTTTTGTGGGCGATATCTGTGGTATGGAAGGGAAGTTATATTCAAGTTGGTTACATGTTCCTTGGTTTCAGAAACATCTTCAGTTAATTACTGGCACACCAAATCCTTTAGGGGCTATATGCATCTTATCAATGGAATGGGCCCTCATTTTCCCATCTGGTTTTATGTGACTCCAAGCTGTCCCCAGAGGGTCTGGACCAGACCTCCTGGGCTCTTTTGATAAAATCTGACACATATCTACATCTCAGGCTGTGGAGACAAGTGCTCCATTTCTTAATTCATCTTTTCCTTGAATTAGTCTCCCATCTGTCTACCCTCATAAGTCATTTGTTCATTCAGCCAACAAACATTTGCAGGCCTGCACACAAACCTTCAGGTACTGAAATCCCAGGGGCTGAAGGAGCATACATAAGAGAAATTAGTCATTTCTTACAGCCTCCTGGGAGATTCAAGATGCACATACATTAAAGTTAAGTAAATAATCAGACAGTGATGTTGTTTATGTGTTAAATGTGTGATATAAATAGTAATTACCCTAGGAAGCATGTGACTTATCACATGTCTAATAAATTTATTTGTTTTTATAAATAAATGAATGAGAACAATCACTGTACAGTGCAGTGGTCAAAGGAAAGTTGGGGCTTGAGTTAGGTCTTAGAGGGTGGGTATGATTTAGATAGTTAAAGGGACCATAGTTTAGAATGACTTGCAATAATCTAAAGTGCCTGTATCTAGCCTGGTTTGACTGGGAAATAGCAGGCAAGTGAGTTGGAGTAGGGTATAGAGTGCCTGGAATGCTCACTAAATGGTTGGAGAAAGATTGGGTTTGACTGACCTCAGTAGGTCTCTGATTTTATTGACCTCACCAAAGCCTCAGACTTACATATTTGGTGAAACAAAGGAGAGCTAATGGTTTGAGGCTGCAAAAGACTATATTTTTTGTGTGCCCTGTATCTTACTGGTAAAATTCTCAAATCAGGCAAGTGAGTTGGAGTAGGGTATAGAGTGCCTGGAAGGCTCATTAAATGGTTGTTTGGAGAAAGATTGGGTTTGGCTCACCTCAGAAGGTCTCTGATTTTATTGACCCCACCAAAGCCTCAGACTTACATATTTGGTGAAACAAAGGAAAGCTAATGGTTTGAGGCTGCAAAAGACTATATTTTTTGTGTGCCCTGTATCTTACTGGTAAAATTCTCAAAATGGTGAAAAATCTCGAGGTTAGTGACTTTAAGCATACTAAAAGCACTCTTAATTGACTTTTGTGTTATGTAATTTAGGAACTCAGTATTGCAAGTGGATGTAAATGTTAAGAGTGTGATCTAGAGGAAGCAAGTGGTGACTTCAGCTTTGCTTTCACTAGGGTGCAGTGAAGGGACTTTGGTAAAAAAGTAACAATGAAGCTCCTTGAAACATTGAATAAGTCAGCTCAGCTAATCTAGGAGATGTCGGCTGTACTGGGAGATAATCTAACTGACCTTTTAGTCCAATTAGAATTTTCTACAGTGAAGGAAATGTTTTATATCTATGCTGTCCAGTTTGGTAGTCACTACCTGTTCATGGCTACTGAGCACTTGAAATGTGGTTATTATGAATGAGAGACTGAATTTTGAATTAATTTTTAAAATTTTAATTAATCCAAGGTTAAATAACAGTATGTGGCTAGTGGTCATTGTATTGGACAAGGTGGCTTTAGAATGCTGGTCAACATTAGCACCTAACATGCGAGGTTGTGACAAGGATTAAAATGAATTTTGAAGGATTCAAATTGTCTAGCTGTGAGCCTGGAATGCAGTGTGTACTCAATAAATAGTCCTTTCTTTATGGAATTAAAATTTGGAAATGATAAGAAATAGTGTGTACATTAAAGGATAAGTATATCAAGGTGGTGAAATACTGTGAAGAGCTACTGGTGATTACTGGCACGTATCCCAAGTAGTGCCCTTTGAACCACGATGAGTTTGTATTAACTTACTCCCCAGGAAACTTAGTGATCATGAGGGTAAAGGAGCTACTCTAATTGTTTAGGAGAATTTTGTTACCTGCAGGCTTCTCAGAGGGAAGTTACAATCTGTATTTTCACTCTGGCAAGCAACATGGGAAGCAAAATCTTCATGTCTGATTTTTTTCTTAGCTTGAAGGATGCCAATGATGTGCCAATCCAGTGTGAAATCTCACCTCTTATCTCCTATGCTGGAGAAGTAAGTCTGCTTTGTTCTTTTCCCTATTCTTTTAAAAGGAGAATTTTGATACTGTTGTATGTTGAAGTAGAGTTGTCCTTGGGCTCCTATGGTAGCTCAGCTGATAAAGAATCCACCTACAATGCAGGAGACCTGGGTTTGATCCCTGGGTTGGGAAGATCCCCTGGAGGAGGGCATGGCAGCCCACTCCAGTATTCTTGCATGGAGAATGCCATGGACAGAGGAGCCTGGTGGGCTACAGTCCTTGGGGTCCCAAAGAGTTGGACATGACTGAGCAACTAAGCACAGCACAGCACAGAGTTGTCCTTGGAGAAGATACAGCATTTTCCAGTGGGCGTCCCCTGAGGAGCTCATCCTGAGAATGAGAAACCTCTTGGAAAATTCCTGGTATGGCTTTGTATCAGTGCTTTAGTTGCCATGAACAGAATGTTTCATGTTTAGTTCATTTTACCTGTACATCAAAATGCAGTGGTCTTTTAAAAATAAGCCTTGCTTTTTAGGTAAATCTTCTGGCTTTTTTCAGTGCAATATAATTAAAAAAATTTTTTTGCAGTGGGTCTACTTTGTTCATATGCTTAGTACTTTCACTTTTAAGACCAGGGGATGTAGGGGTCCTTTTATTCTAATATGTACAGGGTTTTGTTTTTGTTTCTGGAGATGCTTGTCAGCTTGCTTAGTTCTAACATCAGAAATAGCTACCTTGTTTAGAATGTTAACTGTTGGGTGATGATTATAGGAAGAATGACTGTCATCTTATTAACTTTAAATATTATAATCAGAACACTTTTCCCTCTTTTTGTTGTTTTATGCTTCCATAAATAGGCCATTAAACCCAGTTTTAAAAGTAAACTAAATAGAGTTTTTTATTGACTTTTAAATTTCTGTATCTCAATCCAACTTTTAGCGTTCATGCTTTATGTCATTATTACAGCCACTAAGTCCAGCACTGTGTGACTTGTGTTGATCAGTGTTCTAATTATGTTTTTATTTCAACCCTTCTTTTAGGGACTAGAAAGTTATGTGGCAGATAAAGAATTTCATGCACCTTTAATCATTGATGAGAATGGAGTCCATGAGCTGGTGAAGAATGGTCTATGAGCCAGATACTAAATAAGTTCCACCACAATAAGAATAGCTTTTATTTTTGATAGACTGTGAACCTTTAGGACCTCTCCTGGAATACTCATGTTTGAATATACACAGGCTTTCATTTTGCTTGTTGAACTCTTGTAACTACGATATATTTCATAAGATCCAGATGACTGAACTTCAGAAAGCATTTTTATGATTCACAGCTGATTGAAGGTCTTATTTATATTTTTCAGTTGTATTTTTTTTTCCAAGCTAAGGAAAACATTGGCCATCTTGGAAATTTCTTACAACTTAAGTATAGTCAGGGTGTTCAACATCACTTTACTTGGAGCTGGAAGCATTTGTTTTGAAGTTGTACATAGTAATAATATGTCATTGTACATGTCGAAAGGTTTCTATGGTACTAAAAGTTTGTTTTATTTTACCAAAAATTAAATTTTTTTAAGAAAATAATTGGACAGTAAAATAAACTTTTCTTCTTGTCTCAAGTGTCATTTGTACTGTGAAGAAATTATTCCATTGGGAAAATATGAAACTTTGGAGAAACTTTGAGATAATACAAGAAAAACCAAATTAATACTTCTGTGACTGCTGTCTTCCAGCTTTTTATTGATTATCTAACTTTGGACTTTATCTTCCTATCACTTTACAATAGTAGCTTCGGCCAAAGATGGCTTTGCCCTTCTCCAGGACATATTTGGCAGTGTCCTGAGACACTTTTTGTTATCATAACTGAGACGGTGAAATGGTAGTATTGGCATCTAATGAATAGAGATCAGGAATATTCCTACCCATCTTACAATGCACAGGACAACCCCCTATAAACAAGAATTAATCTGGCTCAAACTATAAAGGTTGAAAAACCTTGTTTCATATCACTGCTTTATTTTCTTTTGCTCAAATATTTGGTGACACTTGGAATTTCAAAAGATTGTAATTTTTGCATTTCCTCAGCAAGTTAATCACTAACATCCAGGTTTTTGGTTTGTTGGTTTGCTTTCAGCTAGAGGATTAAAGGGCTTCCGTGGTGGCTTAGAATCTGCCTGCAATGAGGGAGACCTGGGTTCGATCCCTGGGTTGGGAAGATCCCCTGCAGGAGGGCATGGCAACCCACTCCAGTGTTCTTGCCAGGAGAATCCCCACGTGCAGAGGAGCCTGGTGGCCTCCATGGGGTTGCACAGTCAGACGTGACTGAGCTGTAGACTAGCATAGAGGGTTAAAAAGAGAAAGGTGATTCTCTAAATATAGGCCATAGGTCACTGGATATTAGTAAAGGTCCTCTATGTCTAAAATGTAGTTTGCATAAAAATATTGAGCTTTATAAATAAATTTTATATAGCCTTTGAGTACTGACCAAAAGCAAACAAGTTGATATCTGGATAAATGAAAAAAATTTTTAAATTTTGTCTAGAGAAGAGATTAATAAATTTCACTTTCTATTGATAAGATATCACAAGAAAGAATGTCATGGCTGATCCTTTGTTCTCTAGAGGTACAAAGTTTAAGGATCCCTTTTTTCCTTTGGTTCAGCTCAGTTCAGTCACCAAGTCGTGTCCGACTCTCTGCAACCCCATGGACTGCAGCATGCCAACTTCCCTGTCCATCACCAACTCCCAGAGCTTGTTCACACTCATGTCCAATAAGTTGGTGATGCCATATAATTATCTCATTTTCTGTTGTCCCCTTCTCTTCTTGCCTTCAATCTTTCCCAGCATCAGGGTCTTTTCAAATTAGTCAGTTCTTTGCATCAGGTAGCCAAAGTATTGGAGTTCTAGCTTCAGGCATCAGTCCTTCCAATGAATATTCAGGACTGATCTCCTTGAGAATGGACTGGTTGTATCTCCTTGCAGTCCAAGGGACTCTCAAGAGTCTTGTCCAACACCATAGTTGAAAAGCATCAATTCTTTGGTGCNCCAGACAGCCATTTTGCTTTTTTGCATTTCTTTTCCATGGGGATGGTCTTGATCCCTGTCTCCTGTACAATGTCACGAACCTCATTCCATAGTTCATCAGGAACTCTATCTATCAGATCTAGGCCCTTAAATCTATTTCTCACTTCCACTGTACAATCATAAGGGATTTGATTTAGGTCATACCTGAATGGTCTAGCGGTTTTCCCTACTTTCTTCAATTTAAGTCTGAATTTGGCAATAAGGAGTTCATGATCTGAGCCACAGTCAGCTCCTGGTCTTGTTTTTGTTGACTGTATAGAGCTTCTCCATCTTTGGCTGCAAAGAATATAATCAATCTGATTTCGGTGTTGACCATCTGGTGATGTCCATGTGTAGGGTTTTCTCTTGTGTTGTTGGAAGAGGGTGTTTGCTATGACCAGTGCATTTTCTTGGCAAAACTCTGTTAGCCTTTGCCTTGCTTCATTCCGCACTCCCAGGCCAAATTTTCCTGTTACTCCAGGTGTTTCTTGACTTCCTACTTTAGCATTCCAGTCCCCTATAATGAAAAGGACATCTTTTGGGGGTGTTAGTTCTAAAAGGCCTTGTAGGTCTTCATAAAACCGTTCAACTTCAGCTTCTTCAGCATTACTGGTTGGGGCATAGACTTGGATAACTGTGATATTGAATGGTTTGCCTTGGAAGCGATCAGAGATCATTCTGTCGTTTTTGAGACTGCATCCAAGTACTGCATTTCAAACTCTTTTGTTGACCATGACGGCTACTCCATTTCTTCTGAGGGATTCCTGCCCGCAGTAGTAGGTAAAATGGTCATCTGAGTTAAATTCACCCATTCCAGTCCATTTTAGTTCGCTGATCCCTAGGATGTTGACGTTCACTCTTGCCATCTCTTGTTTGACCACTTCCAATTTGCCTTGATTCATGGACCTGACATTCCAGGTTCCTATGCAATATTGCTCTTTACAGCGTCGGATCTTGCTTCTATCACCAGTCACATCCACAACTGGGTATTGTTTTTGCTTTGGCTCCATCCCTTCATTCTTTCTGGAGTTATTTCTCCACTGCTCTCCAGTAGCATATTGGGCACTTACTGACCTGGAGAGTTCCTCTTTCAGTATCCTATCAGTTTGCCTTTTCATACTGTTCATGGGGTTCTCAAGGCAAGAAGACTGAAGTGGTTTGCCATTCCCTTCTCCAGTGGACCACATTCTGTCAGACCTCTCCACCATGACCCGCCCATCTTGGGTTGCCCTGCAGGCATGGCTTGGTTTCATTGAGTTAGACAAGGCTGTGGTCCTAGTGTGATTAGATTGACTAGTTTTCTGTGAGTATGGTTTCAGTGTGTCTGCCCTCTGATGCCCTCTTGCAACACCTACCATCTTACTTGGGTTTCTCTTACCTTGGGCATAAGGTATCTTCACGGCTGATCCAGCAAAGCGCAGCCGCTGCTCCTTACCTTGGACGAGGGATAAGGAGCAGCGGCTCCGTTAGCACTTATGAACACGCTTTTAAAGAAAGCCAGCGCTGCTGGCGAGGGAAGGGAGGAGGCTCCCGCCCCCGCAGCAGAAGCTCGGGGGCTGTGTGCGCACTTGCAGGGAGCAGACCTTTCAAGGATGAGCCTGGGTACTGGCCAAGGATCAGCCAGGCCGCACTAAGGTGCCTCCCAGTCCTCCTGCTGCTTAGGGTCAAGTGTGAGTGAGGCAGTAGAGTCCACCGAGCAGAGAGCCATCCGGCCAGCAAACAGGAACCGGGCGTGACGACTGGGGAGGTTCGCAGCCCACGCAGATGCAGGCAGAGGCCAAAGTTCAGTCATGGATGGCTTTCCCGGGCATGGCAGGAGCTGAGGAGCGCGCAGTCTTGCTGCGCAGCCACCTGCCTGGCGGGAGCCGGAGTGGGAGCAGGTCCACCTGGGCGGCCGCTGGTCCACTCAGGGTCTGCCTGATGGCCCCACCCTCCCCCACCGTCTGTGGCCAGTTCCTTGCAGCAAACCTCAGTGCCCAACAGACAGCGGCGCCGGGACAGACCCGCGTCCACGAGGCTCACCTGAACGGCTCTGGTGTTCTACACCTGGGCCACTGACCTGGCGGATCTCGGGCCCTAAGGACCTGTCTCCACGGGTGAAGGGCTCATTAGTGTCCCTGGCCTGCTGTGGCCTTGCTCCTCAGAACGTGGCCACGGGCTTCCCCGTGGAGGCCCTGCAGGAGCGCCCGCGGGGCTGGCTGGTGGGTCGGGGGCCGTGCCCAGGACTCCCAGGCCGCCGCTTCCCTGTGCTTTTCAGCAGTCTTGTCAGCAGGGAGTCACGTCTCACAGCACTTTTGCTCACCCTTCTCCAGGTGTCGGTGAAGCCAAGCAGCCTTTCTTGTGCTTTCTGGCTGCCTGTGCCCCTGTGAAGGGCCCCGGGCGGAAAGCCACAGCTCTGACCCTGGCCTCGGAAGGCCCACTGGGCTGGCACAGTTGGTCTGCAACACACGATGCTGCTTTATTTTCTGCTGACGCACAGAACTGCATGGACCTTTAGCTCTTAGTTGCTTGAGAACTGATCTTCCCTTGGAAACCTCGCAGAAATCTCCTCGGTTCTACTGAGTTGGCTGTCGGTTCTTGGGGTGTCCTTTGCGGACAAACCATCTGTAGACAGGGATAGTCTCACTCCTTCCTCCCCAGTCTTTACGGGTCTCATTTCTGTCCCGTATCCTCTCACAGCAGTCAAGGCCTCCATGGTGGGGTTGAACAGATGGAACTGTGGCCGGCTGTCTCGGTTCTGACTGAACGGCTGTCTCTCTGTGACGTGCAGTGGTTGCCAGGCCCCCACACCAGGATGCAGGCTCCATATCTGCTGCACATCTTGTCATGAAAGAAGCTGAGTTCTGGCTGATGCTGCCTCTGCAGCCATTGAGGTCGTCCCTGTGACCTGTGCACGTGATGAGCCTTTTCAGTTTGGAGCCAGCCTTGCGTTCCAGGCGCACCCAGCCTGCAGCATGTCACATGGCCTGTCTTCTGACACAGGATTTCTCCTGCTCGCCATCTTTTCTTCTGCTTCATAAACAAGCTGGGGAGTTTTCCCTCCCCTCTGCTTTCTGCCACTTGGAGTGATATTTGGATTTTTCTCTCAAACACTGGCAGAGTTCCTCCAAGGCCACCTTAGCCTCGTGTTCTGGATGGAGGAATTTAGGAGTTTCTGATTCTTTTCATTTAATAGTTTTGGGACTGTTAGTCGACTGCATCTTCTGAGTTGCTCGGCAAGCCATGCCTGCCTCCAGCGTGCCCCCTCCTCGGTGCCGCGCGTGCGAGGCAGGTCTCGATGCTCTCGCCGCGATCAGTCTCCCTCAGATTGCTGTTCGCGTCTTCACCTGTTTCTGGACCCTACACAGTGCTTGTCAGCGGAATAAGTCCCTTCAAATAACTGGTATTTGGATTTGTTGATCCTTTCTGTTGCATTCTTGTGCTTTTTAATATCATTAATTTCTCTTTTTATAGTTTCCTTCCTTTTGCTTTCTTGGGGTTATTTCCAAGAGGAGTACTTAGCAGCTCTTTAATTTTCAGCCTCTTAAATCTTACGATATATGTCAGGTCCATGAATCAAGGCAAATTGGAAGTGGTCAAATGAGATGGCAAGAGTGAACGTCGACATTCTAGGAATCAGCGAACTAAAATGGACTGGAATGGGTGAATTTAACTCAGATGACCATTATATCTACTACTGCGGGCAGGATTCCCTCAGAAGAAATGGAGTAGCCATCATGGTCAACAAAAGAGTCCGAAATGCAGTACTTGGATGCAGTCTCAAAAACGACAGAATGATCTCTGATCGTTTCCAAGGCAAACCATTCAATGTCACAGTTATCCAAGTCTATGCCCCAACCAGTAATACTGAAGAAGCTGAAGTTGAATGGTTTTATGAAGACCTACAAGACCTTTTAGAACTAACACCCAAAAAAGATATCCTTTTCATTGTAGGGGACTGGAATGCTAAAGTAGGAAGTCAAGAAACACCTGGAGTAACAGGCAAATTTGGCCTTGGAATGTGGAATGAAGCAGGGCAAAGACTAATAGAGTTTTGCCAAGAAAATGCACTGGTCATAGCAAACACCCTCTTCCAGCAACACAAGAGAAGACTCTACACATGGACATCACCAGATGGTCAACACCGAAATCAGATTGATTATATTCTTTGCAGCCAAAGATGGAGAAGCTCTATACAGTCAACAAAAACAAGACCAGGAGCTGACTGTGGCTCAGATCATGAACTCCTTATTTCCAAATTCAGACTTAAATTGAAGAAAGTAGGGAAAACCGCTAGACCATTCAGGTATGACCTAAATCAAATCCCTTATGATTATACAGTGGAAGTGAGAAATAGATTTAAGGGCNATGGCAAAACCAATACAATATTGTAAAGTAATTAGCCTCCAATTAAAATAAATAAATTTATTTTAAAAATATATTAAGATTTGAAAAAATAAATAAATAAAAACTTCTGAAAAAAAAAATTACCTATGAAGGCATAGGTGACAGACTGAATGACAGAAAATAACTTTTCTTGATCATCTCTTATGGGGTAGATTCTGGGGCCAGGAGGAATGTGAACCTTCCCCATCCCCATGCTCATGCAAAATAGAATTTGCAAATGTTAAAAAGCACAAAGCAGAATGAGATCAGAGTAAGAGAGAAGGACACTTAACTCTCAGGGAAGGAGCTTGGGGATTGATGAGGAAGATGAGTGACCTGCAATGAGACACATAAACATCAGCCACATGTCAATTTACCGTATTTCCCCAAAGCATCTTAAAGAACAAAGGCATAGGGCATAATAGCTGAAACCCACCTTGATAGCCCATGTACCCCTGGACATGTTGCTTAATTCATCGAAGTTTGTTTCCTCATCCGCAGCACAAGGCTAAAACACACATTGCAGGGCAGCGTGAGAACTGAGTGTGTGCTCAGTAAACTACATGCGCCTCTCTCCTGATGTCTAGTCCGTAGTGTCAGCATCAAGGCAGTCATCCATTGGTCATGAAATCTTTGGGGATGAGATCTAAGTACTGCATTCCTGATCAGGAGCTCCAAGCTGAATTCTGCAGGCAGAGCACAGGCTTTTGATTCAGACACATCTGTCTTGTTTAAATCCTGATTCTGCCACTTACTAGCTTTTTTTTCATTTCAGCTCTTTGACTCTCATTTCTTTTATGAGATCCAAAACGCCTACATGGCATGATTGTTAACAGAAATAATAATGAAGGGGATTCATTCTGTGCAGGTCTTGGGAACTTTACAGGCACCATGCCATAGCAGTATCTCCATAATGATCTTGTGAGTTTGTGCTTCGTTTATCTGCATTTGATCAATGAGAGAATGGTCATCTCTGGTTAAGAGGTCATCTAAGAGGTTAAGCCACAGAGCTAAAATTCACAACTAGCAATGACAGAGTTGGGACTTTAACACCCAGACCTTTCCTTTCTCCAAAACTTGGTGTGTAACTGGTATGCTGGCTCAAACCTAGCAAATTGAGGGAGACAATGAATAGAATGTCTTTAGCACACTGTGGTGAAGAAGGCGATGGCACCCCACTCCAGTACTCTTCCCTGGAAAATCCCATGGGCAGAGGAGCCTGGTAGGCGGCAGTCCATGGGGTCGCGAAGAGTTGGACACGGCTGAGAGACTTCGCTTTCACTTTTCACTCTCATGCATTGGAGAAGGAAATGGCAACCCATTCCAGTGTTCTTGCCTGGAGAATCCCAGGGACGGCAGAGTCTGGTGGGCTGCCATCTGTGGGGTCGCAGAGTCTGACATGACTGACGCAACTTAGCAGCAGCAGAACGTTGTGGGACACTTAATAAGCACAATTTCGGTCTGGTACCTAGGTCTCCACAGCCAGGTTGGCCAGCCATGAGGACAAGCATCTGCTTCAACCCTCCCTGCCTACGCTCCCCCGATGGGCAAGGGGCCGCCACATGTTGAAATGCAGGAGGGGCGGGAGGGATGGGAGAGCCGTTGCATTATTCATGTCTAATTCCACTTGTCTAATGGACTTGTTAAAAGCACCCTGGGTGGAAAGTGTGCGTCTTAATGGCATTTTATAAAAGTTGCTGTGATGAATTAGCACATAAAGCAAATTAAAAGTAGCTTATCGCTTTTTAAAATAGGTGACGGGGTACTGTAGCCTCTTCCCCAGATGTGATGATCCATTAATATCCAAAGGAACCAGGAGCTGCTGAAATGTGTCAGCTGCTTGTTTTTAGGGACCTGGCAAGTCTGAATCAGTGGGAACCTAGAGAGGCAGTTTGTCCAAGATAATAGAACTGATGGAGAGAGCATGTTGCTGATCCCAAGGATGGGAAATCTCCCCTCAAGAATACTTGGGGGAACTTCCCTGGTGGTCCAGTGGCTAAGATTCCGTGCTCCCAATGCAGGCCCAAGTTCAGTCCCTGGTCAGGGAACTAGATCCCACATGCCGCAACTTAAGAGTTCCCATGCCACAACCAAAGATCTCGCATGTTGCAACTAAGACCGAGCGCAGCAGATCTCAGTAGAATGAGTGGGTCAGCCGCTGAGGACCTCTGGGATTGGTTTCTGCTGCCCTCCCCTTACAGACCGGGACACTGAGACTTGAAAGAAGTAGAGCTTTCAAAGTGAAAGTGTTAGTCACTCAGTTGTGTTGGACACTGCGATCCCATGGACTGTAGCCCGTCAGGCTCCTCTGTCCATGGAATTCTTCAGGCAAGAATACTGGAGTGGGTTGCCATTCCCTTCTCCAGGGGATCTTCCCAACCTGGGGCTTAAACCCAGGTCTCCTGCTTTGCAGGCCAGACTCTTTACCAGTCGGAGTCACCAGGGGCGTTCAAAGATCATCCAAAATATTCCCNCCATGGAATTCTTCAGGCAAGAATACTGGAGTGGGTTGCCATTCCCTTCTCCAGGGGATCTTCCCAACCTGGGGCTTAAACCCAGGTCTCCTGCTTTGCAGGCCAGACTCTTTACCAGTCGGAGTCACCAGGGGCGTTCAAAGATCATCCAAAATATTCCCACAGATCTTTCTAAAGGTCTGCCTTGTACCCAGCTCTATACTGGGTTTTGAGGATACAGAGGATCTTTAGATATCTTTGTACACAGTCCATAAGACAGCTTCTAAGTGGCACAATTGGGACTCAGAAACTGGAATTCAAATCCCAGTGCATTTTTCAGAATAATTAACATAGTAGTATTAGCTAGCATTGATTGAGCACTTGCTACTGCCAGGCTTTGTTACAATACTTCATATGTATTATTTCATTTAATCCTCACCACAGCTCTTCAAGGTGGCTGGTGTTATTACTATGCCATTTTATAATTAAGAAAGCTTGAAACCCAGAGACGTTAAGTACCTTGTTTAAGATCACAGTTCAAAAGTTGCAAACCCAAGTAGTCTAACCCTAGAGCCTGCCTTCTTGGCCACCACCTGCCAGCTTTCCTGATGTATTTTCTACCTCCAGTCCTCACACTTTACATCCAGAAGAGCCTAGAGCCAAACTAGAGGTTTGGGGACCTTAAAATAAGGAATGCAAGGGACGGGTTTTAGAACAGGCAGAGGAACCAGAGATCAAATGGCCAACATCCGCTGGATCATGGAAAAAGCAAGAGAGTTCCAGAAAAACATCTATTTCTGCTTTATTGACTATGCCAAAGCCTTTGACTGTGTGGATCACAATCAACTGTGGAAAATTCTGAAAGAGATGGGAATACCAGACCACCTAACCTGCCTCTTGAGAAATCTGTATGCAGGTCAGGAAGCAACAGTTAGGACTGGACATGGAACAACAGACTGGTTCCAAATAGGAAAAGGAGTACGTCAAGGCTGTATATTGTCTCCCTGCTTATTTAACTTATATGCAGAGTACATCATGAGAAACGCTGGCCTGGAAGAAACACAAGCTGGAATCAAGATTGCCGGGAGAAACATCAATAACCTCAGATATGCTGATGACACCACCCTTATGGCAGAAAGTGAGGAGGAGCTAAAAAGCCTCTTGATGAAAGTAAAGGAGGAGAGCGAAAAAGTTGGCTTAAAGCTCAACATTCAGAAAACGAAGATCATGGCATCCGGTCCCATCACTTCATGGGAAATAGATGGGGAAACAGTGGAAACAGTGTCAGACTTTATTTTGGGGGGCTCCAAAATCCCTGCAGATGGTGACTGCAGCGATTAAATTAAAAGACGCTTACTCCTTGGAAGAAAAGTTATGACCAACCTGGATAGTATATTCAAAAGCAGAGACATTACTTTGCCGACTAAGGTCCGTCTAGTCAAGACTATGGTTTTTCCTATGGTCATGTATGGATGTGAAAGTTGGACTGTGAAGAAAGCTGAGCGCCAAAGAATCGATGCTTTTGAACTGTGGTGTTGGAGAAGACTCTTGAGAGTCCCTTGGACTGCAAGGAGATCCAACCAGTCCATTCTTTAGGAGATTAACCCTGGGATTTCTTTGGAAGGAATGATGCTAAAGCTGAAACTCCAGTACTTTGGCCACCTCATGCGAAGAGTTGACTCATTGGTAAAGACTCTGATGCTGGGAGAGATTGGGGGCGGGAGAAGGAGGGGACGACCGAGGATGAGATGGCTGGATGGCATCATGGACTCGATGGATGTGAGTCTGAGTGAACTCCAGGAGATGGTGATGGACAGGGAGGCCTGGCGTGCTGCGGTTCATGGGGTCGCAAACAGTCGGATACGACTGAGCGACTGAACTGAACTGAACTGAACTGAACTTTTTCTTGAAGTAATATCACTGCATTCCGTCCATTTTGATATGTAGTATTTTCATTACTTTTTAGTGCTAACAATTTTTGAGTTTTGAATCTGAGTTCAAATTACTTCTTTGAAAGGCTGTTTTTCAGTTTCAGAAAGCTTGGGGTTTCGGAGCTTTTTAGCATCTTTTACAAATCGATTTCTAACCTAAGTGAATTGTAGTCTATATACTGCCGATTTAGACGTCTGTGAGGACTAGCTTTGTAGCCAAGCAGACGATGCTTTTTATAAACGTTCCACGTGGACTTTAAAAGGCCATGGCCTCTTCTAGTCACGTTCACGTCCCTCTCTTGCTTTGGCACGCTCAGTAGGCCAAGCTTACTCGATATTTCCTCAAATCATCTGTATCTTGCTTTGTTATTTTTCTGCCCACTTCTATCCGTGACCAAGAGAGCTGTACTGAAGTCTCCAGTGGACACTGGGCTTTTCAGTTTTTCCTTGTTGTGTCAGCATTTGCTTCACCTGTTTGAAAGTTGTCACTAGTTGCATATGCACACAGCTTTTAGAATTCTTATATCTTCCTGTTGAGTGAAATGTTTTATGAGGTGAACCTCTGGCTCTGCTAACAGCCTTTGCCATAAGGTCTGTTTGAGCTGATGTTAATACCGTTCCTCCAGCATCCTTGGGTTAGTATTTGTGTGTCATTTTCTCATCCTTTTGCTTTCAACCTTCCTTTGCTCTTGTTATAAATTGTTTCTGTTTTTTAAAAACTCTAGTGTGACCGTCTTTTTCAACCTGTTAGTTTCATCCCTTTACGTTTGTTGTAATTACTTATTTGTGTTTGGTTGTAATATACTAATTTGTCATATTTCTCCTACTTTTTCTGTTCTTTTTTCTCCTTTGGTTCTTATATTCTTTTCTCTTTTTCACCCTTGTTTCTATTTTTCCCTCTATTAATTTGAAAGTTATAAATCCTATTTCTGTTCCATTAGGGGTTAGCCTGGAAATTTCAACATGTATATTTGAGTTGACAATGTGTAAAGTCAAAATTAATCCAAAGATTTCAGATCATTTTAGCTTTCTCACCTGCTTCCCATCTTACTATTATTTTCCAGTATTTTTAACACATTGTGGTTTTTCTTAGTTTTGCAAATTAGACATCACATTTCTTTTATGTGCTCAGTGACTCTCAGAACTTACGATGCGTGGACATTCACAGGCACTCCGAGAAAAGGTGAACTCTTACATTAAAGGGATTTCCTTTGCTGTGGGCTTTCATGGGGCCACTTTTCCTGGAAAACTGTCTCGTCTCGCTCCGGAGGGAGCGTGTTGCCGGGTTTGTGACTGTGGCCTGACAGGACTCTGAGAGGAGCGCTCTGCTCTTGTCCTTGCTGCTGGACAGCTGCCTGCTGTCCTGTCACTCCTGGTTCTGTTCTCGACTGCCCTGTCTCCCGGGTCTTTCTTCATATTTGCCTCAATTATGTGTGTTTGTTTTCGATTCTGTTTTTATTCATCACGTAGATGTGTATTCGTTTCCACACAAAGCAGCCCCTTGCTTTATTGCTTTCCTCTTTTATTGTGGTAAAATGTATATAGTGGAAGATCGATCATCGTGACCGTATTTAAGTGCACAGCTCAGCGATGTTAAGTGTATGCAGTGTGTGTGACCATTGCCACTATATTTCCAGAGCTTTTCTTCATCTGAGACCAAACTCCTATATGCATTAAATAATCACTCTCCATTTACCCCTCCCCCAGTCCCTGGTAACTACTGTTTTACTTTCTTTCTCTATGAATGTAGCCCCTCTAGGGACCTCACTTAAGCAGAATCATCCAACATTTTCCTTTTGTATCTGGCTAATTTCACTGAGCAGAATGTCTTCGAAGGCCACTTCCTTTTTAAATCTGAGTAAGTTCCATTATGCATGTGCGTGTGTGTGTGTATGAGTGTGTGTATGTGTGAGTGTGTGTGAGCATGTATGTGTGTGTATGAATTTGTGTATGTGTGAGTGTGTGTGAGCATGTATGTGTGTGTATGCGTGTGTGTGTGTGTGTATGAGTGTGTGTGTGAATGTGAGTGTGTGTGTGTGTGTGTGTGAGTGTGAGTGTTTGTCATCTGCTGATGCACACTTGGGTTGCTTCCATTCGGCTATTGGGAATAGTGTTCCTACTGTTTACTGTGATGAGCAAGCATCTGTTCGCGTTTCTGCTTTCAGTTCTTTTGGATCTGTACCTGGCAGTGAAATTGCTAGACCACACGGCAGTCCTGTGTCTAATCTTTTGAGAAACTGCAGCACTGTTTTACACGGCAGCCGTGCCACTTTACACTCCCCCCAGCAATGCACAAGGGTTCCAGATTTCTGTACAGTCTCATCAACACTTATTTCCCTTTTTAAAAGAGCCTCCCTAACAGATGTGAAGTGATGCCCAGCGTGTCACCTCTCCCTGATGACTCCTGCTGAGCATCCGTACGCATGCGCACTGACCATTTGTGTGCCTTCTCTGGAGAAGTGTATTTTCTCCAGAGAAGAAGGGCAAGGTCCCTTGCCCACCTGTTAACTGGTTTATCTGCTCTTCCTGTCTTTGAGTTGTGGGAGTTATTTACATATTCTAGATGTTAATCCCTGATCAGATATATGATTTGCAAATATTTTTCCCCATTCTGTGGGCTGTTTTTTCACTTGCTTGGCAGTGTCCTGTGATGTACAAGTTTTTTAACTTTCACAAAGTCCAGTTTGTTTTTAATTGTGTTGTCTTTGCTTTCAGTGCCACAGCCAAGAAATTGTTGCCAAATACAATGTCATGACTATCCCTGGCGTTTCCTTCCCAGAGTTGCAGTGTTCAGCTCTCACGCTAGTGAGCTGGCCCCTCACACTCTCCAAAGATAACACAGGAAAAGTAACCAAACTGGACATGTCACAGCTGTCACCTCATTGATATGCACTGTGCCCATCGTGGCATGTGGGGTGGATCCTGAGCCCTTTTGACGTGATCCTTGTAGACTCTGATAACTTCTTTGCTGTCCCATCTAAAGAGATGCTCCAGCCCCTCAGATCTAGAATCAGCTACTCCTCCGAAACTCCCCGGTTCCTTTTAGAACGAGCCCTGTCTAGGAGTCAGCCTGCGTGAGGGTGCTCAGAGCTGCAGGGCTGGCTCTCGTTTCCAGGCCTTTGCGGCGGGCGGGGGCCACCCATCAAGGGAGCCGAGAAGATCCCCTGGAGAAGGGAATGTTCTTGCCTGGAGGGTCCCTGGACAGAGGGGCCTGGCGGGCTGCAGTCCATGGTGTTGCAAAGAGCTGGACACGACTGAGCGACTAGTGAAACATCCATCAAATATATATAATACCCATCCGAAGTTTTCCATTCAGATCTAGGGTTTATTGTGTGATCTGCTCAATTTTCTCCCAAATCTCCTTCCTCTGAGCTGAAAAATCCTACCACCACACCAGCATTACCCATCTGTTTGACGTCACAATTCACAAACGCTTCAGAATAGCCATGTGGGCGTGCCCGTCACCCACGGGGTGTCCCTGCAGGGTGCTTTTCCAGCTTGGTCTATAGCCCCAGAGTCACACGGCCAGCTCACTGTGGCTTCGTGGCATTTGGAGCATTTCTCTATTTGTGGTTCACGGGTCTCATCTTGGGTTTATGGAGATGGCTTCTTACGTTTAATTTTGTGGGCGATTCTGTTTGCGTGACTCCGAGGCCGCCTCTATCAGAGCGCGCGATGCCCAGGCTCAGGCCGCAGGAGCCTGGTGGCTCCTATGGCAGCGCAGGAGGCCTGGGCCCGATCCCCAGGTCGGGAAGATCCCCTGGAGGAGGAAGTGGCTGCCCACTCCAGTGTTCTTGCCTGGACCAGAACTCCAGGGATAGGGGAGCCCGGTGGGCTGCTGTCCATGGGGTCACAAAGAGCCGATCACGATTGTGTCACTAACACTTCCACTTTCGGTTACTTTCAGATGCGGAGGAGGCAGTGAAGGGGGAGTGGGAGTGGGTGGCGAAGGTTGGAGCAGAGGGGCCTGGCCCTGGGAGTGGGCCTGCAGCCTCACCTGCCGACTTTTCCTCCTGTACAGGTTGCCAGGCAGGAGGGGAGGGTCATCCTGACCTCGGGGATGCCATACCACAAGGTGAGGACCCGCCGGCCCAGGCTGCCCCCTCCCCCTGCCCAGGGCAGACTGGACACTCCAGGCTCACCTCGGCTGGGGGCTGGGGCCTAGCTTCCGCCCCACGTGAAGGCTGCTTCTGCCCGCAGCTCCGGGCCCAGGTCGGGGCTGGGCGCTGCCTGGCAGTGGACTGCTCCCTCAAGGCCCAGCAGCAGGCGAAGGCCATCCTCAGGCATTTCAACGTGCGTGTCACCCCCGCGGACATCTTCAGCCGCTGCCAGGTGAGTGCCGCGTGCCCCAGGCTGGGCGAGGGGCCACTGTGTGCGGCCCAGGCTCTGAGACTGACAAGACCCCGTGTGTGGCCGGGCCTTGGTTTTCTGCTTGGCAGAGCAGTAGCCGATCTGTGCGTTTCCTCCCAACCCCTTCCTCGGGAGGAGGCAAGGTGCACGTGTGGTAAAGACCCCAGCGCGTCGGGGAAGCCTGCGGGCATTTTTACCAGCTTTTCAGAACCTGTGCTGGTGCGTAGTCTTGAGAAAACAGAGTTGGGGAGCTGGGAGGACACCCCACTGGCACCCCAGGGCGCCGTGGAGCCTTCAGACCTGCGAGGGTGGTCGTTGCCCGTCGCAGGAAGAGTCCAGGCCGCATCCCGGCACTGCTTCCCTGCCCCTGTGGGGGCCCCGTGGAGGGGCCAGGCTGCAGGACACCCCAGGGGTGGCATGGGGCCAGTTCAAAGGAAGGGGGCAGAGCTGCAACCTGGTGGGGGGAGCAGGCAGGAGACGGTCCCGCAGGCAGCAGGGCCCAGGGAGGCGCTGGCTCTGGCCCGGCTGCCGTGGATGGGACAGAGTTGAAGCGTGCTCACCCTGAGTGGGGAGCTGGGAGACCTGCAGTCAGTGGTATACCTGCCCAGGTGAGCAGTGGCGGCAGCCGGGGGGCCAGAGGGGTGCAGAGGGTCCAGGACACGCCTCAGGGTGGGGCCAGGATCCCAGGTTTCCGGCTGAGGCCCAGGCTGTCGGCAGGGCAGGTCTTGGGTCTGGGCTCTCAGGAGGCTGGTCTGGAGGGCGAGCTGGGTGTACCAGGTTCTCCGGGTGGGCGCTGGGGAAAGGGGCTTCCTGCCTGTCTGGGATCCTGCCAGCAGCGTCCCTGTGTGGTAGGTCAGCGGGCAGTGAGGACAGAGGAGGGTGGCCACAGGGCTGCCGGCAGGGGGCGGGCACCAGGCAGAGATCGTGTGCCCATTTGTGGCCGCAGCCCAGGAGGGAGGCGGGGTACCGGCACCCGGTGGGGCTTCGTCGGGAGGGGTCCCCTGCGGAGCCTCCGAGGCCCAGGGCTGTCCAGCGGCCTCCAGTGGGGCTCAGCTGCTGAGGGAGGTGGGCTGAGTGCACCCCAGGGCAGGATTCACCCCCGCCCCTGGTGGCAGACCGCTGTCCAGGGCCACCGCAGCCGTGCGCCTAGACCCCGGGAGGCAGGCGCGGCCACACGCAAAGAGGGGTCCGTGAGAGCTAGGGTGCTTGAATCCGCATGCAGCCTGTCAGCACGCGGGCATCGGGGGCCACGCCAGCGGCTCCCACCACGGTCCTCATTGGCGCCCCGTGCCCGTGAGTGGAGAATGCTCCCTGCTAACGGGCAATGCCTACCCCAGGGCAGGGCGCCTCAGGCCACACACCCCACCTCCCCCACCCAGAGCCCCCTAGCCACGTGCTCCCAACCTCACCCAGGAGCTCAGCCCAGTGCGGTGGCTGGGAATGGCTTATGTTCCCGGCCCAGCTCAGCGGCCTCCCCACTCCCTGTTTGAGCTCACTCCCGGTGCCTGAGCCGGCTGGCCTCAGGGCCTCCCCCAAGTGGACAAGGAAGCCCAGGCTGCGTGGGTGCCCCAAGTTGATGGCCTGAGGCACAGTGACCACTGGCTCCCTGCGACTGTGGACCCTGCCCTGCCCTGAGGCCACAGCCCCGGCCTGCGTGGCCCCTGAGCCTGGGTGGGCATCAGAGGGCACTGGCCACTGGCCAGCAGAGAGCCGCACGCACAGGACTGACCGAGGGAGCACCTGCGTGTGGTTCTCGGCCAGCAGGGTCCCATCCTGTGCCCCCGGGGCCCGAGCTCCTTGGACGCTGGCTCAGAGCCACCACCGCCCCTGCCCAGGCCAGAGCTTGGCCGCCTCCCTGGAGAGCTCCCGCCGCCAGGCTGAGTTTCCATTTTCTTTTCCTTCCTTCTGCTATTTTGGTGCTGTTCCCAGAGGGAAAACCCACTGGACACACGAACCGTTCCCAGAGCCCGCCGGCCGCTCTTGGGGCCGCACATCGGGGTATGCAGCGGGAGCAAGTGAGGCTGGAGGGGGCGGTGGGCCCGGCCACGCGGAGGCGGCCCCTGGCAGTGGGGGGCAGCCCGCCCACCCCAGGTCCCAGAGGGCAAGGGGCGCTCGATCCCTCCAGCAGGGCAGGGTCATGACCCCCGGAGATGGTGACTGGGGCCTGGGACGGTCCATCGGGAACGTCCGCCAGGAGGACGTTCCCAGTGCCGTCCACCCTGGGAAAGGATCTTGTCAAAGAAATTTAAGCTTAAAAAAGTCCCAGAGCAGGAACCCAGCGCGGTTGGGCATAACGTCTGTTTTACCGTCCCTGCAGCCCCCTCGTCTGTGGTGGAGAGTGGGCTATGCCCCTATGACGGGTGTCCTGGGGGTCAGTGACGTTGGCCCCGGAAGTGGCCTCTAGGAGGGCAGTCATCCCACCTCAGGGGGGTGCTCTCAGCAAAGGGTCCCCTTGGGGGCGGTGCTGGGGGAGGAGCCTACAGCCAGAGTTGGGGCCTCAGGGCGGGGCCTCAGGGGTGGGTTCACGGCCCAGGAGCCCGGAGCTGGGCAGAGGCTGTGGGAGGGAGGAGGGTGCTCCCCAGGCTGATGTCTGGTGGGGAGCTGGCTGAGCGAGGGCTCTCAAGGCCTGAGCACGTTAGGGGGCCCTGGGCCAGTGGCCCCCAGCGCCCGCACCACACCTGGGAGGCCCGCAGTGACAGGGGCCTGGAGTCTGGACACAGGGGCCAGCGGGTCGCCGGTGCCCAGCCCGTCCCCAGGCGTGGAGACCCTCCCTGTGTCCTGAGGGGCAGCAACAGACGTGGGGACAGACAGGAAGAGACGGCAGCTCTGACCCCGCCCCTCCCCGGCCTTTGTGCTCTGCGGCCCCCAGCCCTGTTCCCACACCCCGTGCCCCCGGGGTCACGCAGGCACAAAGGCTGCGGGAGGAGGGGCCCCGCCCTGTGCAAGCAGGGACCTGGGGCCGCTGGCTCCCGAGGCCGCGGGAGGGGCCTGTCACAGGCCTCCAGGGCGGGGGGCCGACGGGCCAGCGTGCCCCGAGACTCGGGATGCCAGCCAGGGTGTGGGGCCATTGGCAAGCTCAGCACAGCCCCCCAAGGCGGCACTCAGGTGGGCCCCGCAGATCGCCCCAGGCCTCGTGTCTCGGACAACACCCTACAGGGCCACCTTCTCCACACACCCCTCCCCTTCCGGGAATGCCCCGGGTCCACTGGAGCCCAGCCTGGGTCCCAACACTTGGCTCTTGGGGGGCCTGGGGACCTGGACCCCCATGGCCCGGGACCCCACTTCTGGTGGCCCACTTCTTTAGGAAGGCCCCGTGGCTGGCGTGACAGCGACGTCCACACCCCTGCACTGAAGCAGGCTGCCTCAGGTGCCAGCCAGCTGGCAGTCTGTCAGCATACCTGCTCCACGTGGACCTCACATCCTCCCGCAGGGCTCCCAGGGGCCCGTGTTGTCTGAGACATGTGGGGAGGCCCCTGGAGTGGCCGGGGCGGGGGCCCGGCTCAGTGCCCGGGAGGACCCTGGCCCAGCTCACTGGAGGTGCCCACTGAGCACCCAGCTCCTGGACGTTGACAGATGTTCACTTTAAACCGAAGTTTTGCTGTTGTTGCGCTGGGTCTCCGTTGCTGCGCGCAGGGCCTGCTCCTAAGCTGCGGTCCTCAGACTTCTGTCTCGTTGGGGAGCACAGCATCTCGGCATGCAGGCTTCAGTGCCTGTGCTGCGTGGGCTCTGCTCCTGAGGCATGCAGGATCTTCCCAGACCAGGGACTGGACCGGTATGACTCTGTGCCCTCGGAGTTCCGGCTTTAAGCGGGTTGGCCCTTTTCGAAAGTGAACATCTGGGGCTTCCCTGGAGGCCCAGATGGTAAACAATCCGCCTGCAATGCAGGAGACCCAGGTTCAATCCCTGGGTCAGGAAGTGCATCCCCTAGAAAAGGGAGTGGCTGCCCACTCCGGTGTCTTGCCTCCGTGGACAGTGGAGCCTGGCAGTCTGCAGTCCATCGGGTCGCAAAGAACTGGACACAGCTGAGCAACGAAGACGCAAGCTCTCAGCCACTGGAGCACCAGGGAGGCCCCAGAGGGCCACTTTTTAAAAGGGCTGACCTGCTTAGAGTGGGCACTCCGAGGGCACAGCCTCACCTGACAGAGGACAGGTGTGTAGCCCAGACAGGCCCAGTGCCTAGGGTGCCTGGCTCCCGGTACACAGACCCGTGAGGTGGACATGGTCCACAGCCATGACCACTGGCCCCCGCCAGGCCAGCGTGACGTGGGCCTGAGGGGAGCTGGTGTGAGTGGGAGAGGACAGGCCTCTGGGAGCCGCCTGGTACCCTTGGCTCCGTCCTCAGGCCCGGGGTCAGTAAGGCACCTTGGGCAGCAGGAGGGCACCCGAGAGTCTGGGGGCTCCTGTTCCTCTGCACCCTCCCCCAGCCCACGTCACTGCCCGAGCCAGCCACGGGGCCAGCAGGAGCCACTGGCCGGATGTGTCAGAGTGTCAGTCCCTTAGTCCTGACTGACTCTTTGTGATCCACAGACTACAGCCCACCAGGCTCCTCTATCCGTGGAAATCTCCAGGCAGGAATACTGGGGTGGGTTGCCATGCCTTTCCCCAGGGGATCTTCCCCACCCAGGGACTGAAGCCAGGTCTCCTGCATTTCAGGCAGATTCTTTACCACCTGAGCCACCAGGGAGGCCCAAACACGTCAAAGGCCAGCTCTAAACCCACCGCGCAGTGAGCTCGAGAGGGACAAGCAGGGAGGGCAGGGCGCTGAGGGCCTGCCTTGCTCAGGGCGAGGGCGCGCGGGCCCAGCCGGAGCAGCAGGGCGGGTGGGAGCGGGCCCCTCTCAGTGTGAGGGTCCCCCGGGCCGGGCTGGCGGGAGGCCGGGAGACACCCGCCCCCAGAGGCCGGACTTCACGGCTCAGGATCCAGGGCCCGGGAGCGCAGGCCTCGGGGTCCGCAGGGGGAGGCTCGTCGCCAGCAGCACCGTGTGTCCACTCGCTGCCCACAGCTGCTCCTGCAGGGGACCCAGCCCACCCCTGCTGCTGGGGCCAGGGCCGGAGAGGGCCAGACGGACCCAGGGGCCTGGCCACTGTCCCCTCAGCCCTGGACGGAGCAGGCAGGACAAGCTCGGGGCCTCGGAGTGGGCAGCCCGGGAGGGTCCTCGGGGTGATAGAGTGGGGCCTGCCAGGCGGTGGCGAGTCTAACAGGGCAGTGGCCTTTGGCTAGATGGCCCGTGCAGGGGGCACCCGCCGGGGGCAGGCGCCAGGAAAGGCACGCGTCACCCCACCCTACGTGGCCACCTTTTCCTCCCTGGCCACACAGAGTGGTTGGGGGAGGGGACCCCCTTCCTGCCCCCTCCCAGGCAGCCCCTCCACCCACCCACCACCCTGAGCAGGGCCAGTCATCGGAGGCACATCTGGGGCAAGGGTGGCCCCGAAGGTCTCCAGGGGAGCCAGGGTGGCTGGTGGGATCTTGACCTGGGTGGGTGGGGGCCTTGGTGAGCCCACAGCCAACCCGGAACGGGGAGCCTCAGGAGAAGGTGGGCAGTGGGCAGGGGAAGGTGCACTGTTGGGGTCCCTCCGAGAAGTGGAGGAGCTGGGCTGGGCAGAGAGTTGATGGTGGAAAGGGGTCCTCTCCAGCTTGGCCTGACTCGGTAGCCTTGGGAGGGGCAGGAAGGGAAGGACCGGGGACCCCCAGCTACCCGGCTCCTGCCAGCCTTTGCTGACCTCACTGGATCCCACATGTCACCCCAGCTGTGGGTGCACCTGAGCAGGCGCTCTGTCCACCAGGCCTGCCAAGCCCCAGTTAGATGCCACCTCCTCCAGGAAGTCTTCCAGGCCCCCCAGCCCAGTTCCTGGAGTACCACCATCCTTTGGAGGAGGACTCTGGGGCGCCCTCCTTGGTCTGTGGGTGACAGGCCCCCCGCTGTCTGAGGGCCAGGCCCTACTTGCTTGTGGCGGGGGCACAAGGGGGCGGCCCCTGACTTCCCCAGCCCGCACCCCTCTCCCGCCGGCTGGCGCCCGCCCCCTCCCACACGGCCCTGGGCGGCTGGGGTCCCCCGCCCCACCTCGCCCAGCCGGCGCGGGAAGGCGGGCGGGCGGGCTGGCGGCCGTTT